>CM022701.1:66923495-67523495 GCA_012295165.1 Asparagus setaceus | reverse complement strand
GGAGACTTTGAGGTCGGATTTTGGAGACTTTGAGGTCGGATTTTGGAGACTTTGAGGTCGGATTTTGGAGACTTTGAGGTCGGATTTTGGAGACTTTGAGGTCGGATTTTGGAGACTTTGAGGTCGGATTTTGGAGACTTTGAGGTCGGATTTTGGAGACTTTGAGGTCGGATTTTGGAGACTTTGAGGTCGGATTTTGGAGACTTTGAGGTCGGATTTTGGAGACTTTGAGGTCGGATTTTGGAGACTTTGAGGTCGGATTTTGGAGACTTTGAGGTCGGATTTTGGAGACTTTGAGGTCGGATTTTGGAGACTTTGAGGTCGGATTTTGGAGACTTTGAGGTCGGATTTTGGAGACTTTGAGGTCGGATTTTGGAGACTTTGAGGTCGGATTTTGGAGACTTTGAGGTCGGATTTTGGAGACTTTGAGGTCGGATTTTGGAGACTTTGAGGTCGGATTTTGGGATTTTGGCTTGGATTTTGGCGGACTTCAAGAGCCCTCGCGAGATCTACGACGACGGTTCTCGAAAGCAACGGCAAGCACAAGTCCAGCCAACGCCGATCTTCAATCAAAGGTAACCAATTCGGTCGAACTACAGATACCCTCTAGATTAAGCTTCGCCTTAATCTCGTGGATAGCGCCAGGATTTCTCCTAGTAGATCTCACCCGCCCGCGATCCTCTCCTTCGCGGAGTGTGATCCTCAGCGCTTCGCTTCCTTCGCGGAAACGAGCCCCTTTACATCTGTAGTTCCGTAACCCGGTCTCTACTCGATCGGATTGCGCTGTGGTCCACGGACACAATAAGTCCCCAAGACAGTAAAGAACCCACGCAAGCGGTGATCCGATATAACAGATCCTCGCTTGTTCAAAAGGATAAAAGTTGTAATCTTTTTGATTTTCATTGTAAGCCTTAAAATAAAAGGCTATATTTCTCTTGAATTTTGTTGTAGGCCAAAGAAGCCGTAGCAAGTTCAAATCAATGACAATCATCCCAACTTTTACCGCAACAAGCCGGGCGACCATTGGGGAGCCAAGGCCATGCAATCCATGGATGGGGTCCGCTACGGCGGATCTAAGATCCGCACTTACGCAGAGGCTTCAAGTGATCGACGGCCTATCCAAGCCGCCAACCGACGAAAGTGGGTCCGTGTCAAACGGAACCGCCCACACTTCGTGAGCGATCCGAAGCGCCAAGACTCCTTATGCAAGCACGAAGCTTTGGTGCAACAGCTCGTGAGTTAAAGAAGGAAGTGGCAAAGAAGCCACCAACGCATCGCCAGTTTGGAGGCCCAAGTCTAATGGTGCCCCAACCTCGCCGCCGCAGTAGCGAGAAATCCCTTCGCTCAAGTCCGTGATGGTGCCCGAGATGAACGCCGACGATGCGCCGCACTCTCCAAGCGAAGCCGCCAAAGGCGACGACAAAGCATGGCGCAAGCTTGCCAAGGCCATGCAATCCATGGATGGGGTCCGCTACGGCGGATCTAAGATCCGCACTTACGCAGAGGCTTCAAGTGATCGACGGCCTATCCAAGCCGCCAACCGACGAAAGTGGGTCCGTGTCAAACGGAACCGCCCACACTTCGTGAGCGATCCGAAGCGCCAAGACTCCTTATGCAAGCACGAAGCTTTGGTGCAACAGCTCGTGAGTTAAAGAAGGAAGTGGCAAAGAAGCCACCAACGCATCGCCGTGTTTGAGGCCCAAGTCTAATGGTGCCCCAACCTCGCCGCCGCAGTAGCGAGAAATCCCTTCGCTCAAGTCCGTGATGGTGCCCGAGATGAACGCCGACGATGCGCCGCACTCTCCAAGCGAAGCCGCCAAAGGCGACGACAAAGCATGGCGCAAGCTTGCCAAGGCCATGCAATCCATGGATGGGGTCCGCTACGGCGGATCTAAGATCCGCACTTACGCAGAGGCTTCAAGTGATCGACGGCCTATCCAAGCCGCCAACCGACGAAAGTGGGTCCGTGTCAAACGGAACCGCCCACACTTCGTGAGCGATCCGAAGCGCCAAGACTCCTTATGCAAGCACGAAGCTTTGGTGCAACAGCTCGTGAGTTAAAGAAGGAAGTGGCAAAGAAGCCACCAACGCATCGCCAGTTTGAGGCCCAAGTCTAATGGTGCCCCAACCTCGCCGCCCACACTCCCGCCTCGGCGCTTAAGCCGAAGGATACAGCGCTGTAAATCCAACGCCAAAGCTCAAGACCGACGACGCCAAAGACAAAGGCGCTCAGATTCAATCGCTGGTGAAGCCAACTCCGCCACCACCACCAAACCGACTATCAAGGATCGCCTCGTCCTCGAAGAGAATCACGGGTCACCTCATGCAGAGGTCGCACCTGCTCCAACAAGGACAAGAAGATTCCCGCAGCCTCTCCTATCGGATTGAAAATCGAAGTCCGAGAGTCCGCCGAGACTTCGCTACCACATCGGGCGAAAGTCTAGGCGAAGTCACTTTCGAAGTTTCGATGGATTGACCCGCCCTCGAAGGAGACGCTTATCCGACGATGAGGACGTTATACCCGAAAGATCACGCCAACATACGGCAGTTGCTCCGCACACACGCCGATGAGCCGTACTACCGCGGTAAGAGGTACGAAAATCTCAAGGATTCCCCAAATTGACGCAGCCATGCTTGTGCTCCAAGCTCATTAAGACGATGCTCTCGAGTGCAATTGCCATCAAGAAGCTCCGTAAAGGGTGTCGGCCTTCCGAGACTCACCACGAGATGCCGAGACCTAGGACAAGGCGATTCAAGAAAAGGATGATCTCCGAGAGGGTGAGCTGCCGAGGTCACTAATAATATGACCAAAGAAAGAATCATCGCCACGGCTATTCCCAACAAGATCGCAACGCTAACTCGCTTATGGTCCGACTATCCGACGGTCCGCATAATGATAAGCTTCAAGGGGTTACCCGCTGAGGATGATGCGCCGATATTGGCTCAAGAATCGCGATCCGATCATATCAGATCTAGCGAGGGAGCCCCTAAGAAACACTTATGATCGCATGCATCAAGTGGCCAAAATGCTAGACGGCGCTGAATAAACAACGGAAAACTTCGTTAGAAATGGAGTTGGCCATGCACGATGAGAGAAATGCACCACCAACGCATCCAAGCCCCGACAAAACATCAAGGTGAATCAAGTCGGCCAACGCCGATGAAGATGATAGCGATTCGGATCGAGGAAGCACCGAAGATGATAACCCCCGAACCACGCCGACGCTGCTGCTCATGAGAGCCAGAAGATCAAAGACTTGGAGAGCAAAATCAATTCATTGATTTCCGCCAAGAAGTAAAGAAGACAGTATTCCTTGCCCATACCCGAGGGAGTGGGAATCAATCCTTACCCGCCGGGTTTAACTTAATAAACTTCACACCATTTGACGGAAGGGTTCCCCGACGCAAAGACTTGATTTATTTCAAGTCACACCTCGAGTTATTTCGCAACGAACCCTTGATGGTTCGGCCATTCGCTGGCACCCTTCGTGGGCCGCCGAATGGTACCGCCTCAAGCCGGAGCATTCATACCGGGACGACATGGAGTCTAGCTTCCTTACCAATTTCTTTGATGACGATACCGAGGTATCGATCGACGCTGTTCGACGAGAAGCGTAAAGACGGAGAAACCGTGGACATCTTTGTTAAACGATTCTAACAAGGCAATGAACCGCCGATCCAATAACGAGGAGTTCATCCTCCAAACCCGCCACAAAGAACTTATCAATAGATGTGCTTGAAGCAATGGGTACAAAGACCATCGATAACGTGGAAGGACTTGAAGGTTCGTGGAGAGCAAGCCGAGATTCCTCAAAAGGAAAAAGGCGAGAGGGGTCACCGACAACGAAGCTCCGCTTAACTTTGTCCCACGCTGCAAAGGGAAAGAGCAAGCCAAGACGGCGGTTATGTAACCAAACGCTCCAACTCCAACCCCAAAGAAGAAGAAGAAGAAGAAGAATACGGGCCGCAACAGTACAAATAACGGGCAACCCGGGCCACAAAACAAGGCCTTAGAGCCGAGATTCCCAAGTCCTATTCCTTTAGGGACGACGAGATTCCCGGTCTCTTCAAATATCTTGTGGAAAATAACAAGATCAAGCTCCCTCCGATTCGTAATCAAGAGGAGGCGATGAACACTAATGACCCAAGATATCGCGGCATACCATAGGCGCTTCATCACCCCACTAAATCCTCGCTTCACTTTAAGGACAAAATCCGTGCTTTAATTGATGTAGGGTCATTACTATGAAGCCGCCCAAAGAGAAGAAGGTCGGAGCTAATGCGTATCCATAAGTTTCGGTCGGTGCCATTGACATGGTTTGAACCCGAACCGCTGGTCAAAGTTGCGTTGAAGACGGTGAATGACGACCCACACAAGCAACGCCGTAAAGGACTTGTATCGATACGTACCAATGGCTAAGTCTTGTGGGTCCACCCGCACTTACCGAAGATGAGCAATGGGTAGCCTCTTCTTCAAGAAAAGCCGGGCGTAAGGGAAAGGCATGCCATGCTACTCCGCACTCGAGGGAGACGATGAACAGTGGTAACATTCCACCGTCCGGCGGGGAACTCAAGCCCACGCCACCGTGAGTGGACAAGAGTATAAATACAAGTACCCGTAAGTCCCCACCCTAATGCCAAGACGCCTCGTGAGCCGGGGTACCAACAAATCCCTCACCGCACGCAGAAAGCGCAATGCCAGTGGTCGCCAAAGAAGCTACAAAGAAAGCACCGCGATGAAGTTCAACTCCGGCAGCCTCGATTCACGCCCGATTGGAAGAGATAAACCGAACTTCAACTCTCCATACCGCCGACGCCATGGCCCATTAGCCAATATCCCCGCAAGGATCACTTCTATGAGTTGCCGCGCTTATCAAAAGAGACGAGAGAAGCTCTTCAAGAAGCCCTCACGATTCGTAAGTCTTCCTCACCCGCATTAGGCCGAGTCCGTAAGAGTCGGCCCAAAGAATGCAACCTTGCGACTAAACACTTCCCCGCATCACCTTTACAAAGGAGGATATGCGACGAGGAATTCCAAGCACGATAGGCCGCTATACTTCACCGTATATTGGCTCTAGTGAAGTTAACCGGATCCAAGTCGATCCGGTTCCACAGGAGCATCATGCCCCTACCATGTATCATTCGGGAATTCCCGCCAGTTAGCATCAATCGGCACACGATCTACGGATTTAACACCGGGTCCCGCCCACTTGGTAAAATCCGATTAAGTGCCAAATGGGGACTTAAAGTCCAAGTCACCGCTATGTGATTGACGCAGACTTCCTATAACTTATTGTTGGGTCGACCTTGGATCCACAATAACGTTATAGTCCCGCCTACTCTTCATCGTCTCAAATATGTAGACACTAATAATGAGGTCAAGACGGTGGTCGCGACAAACAACCGCTTAAGGATGGAGAATTATTTCACCGATTCTCTCCTCTACGTAATGAGTCCAAATCAATCATCTACCAAGGTACGACAAATGTGAAGAAGCCGATACCAAACCGGCTTGGTTATAGTGGAGGTTTTGTTTTAAATGACATTGTACCCCTTGTAATCAATCTTGACGATGAAGAATCGCCGATGAACATTGTAATTGGCAAATTGCCGATGAATCAATAAATGACGATTTAGAGTATCCTTTATCTTTGAATGATGTGATAACAGATTATACAATGATCCGAGTTGCACCTCGCCAACTCGATCATCTTGCTTCACACAAAAGCAGCTCCGACTCCTTTGGGACAACACTTGTCATCCCACCAAGATCAAGTAGTGAAAGAGACTTGGTTTACTAAAAGGAGATGCGCCCAACGTAATCATTTCTTTGAAGAAGGTGAAGATGACAATGGGCCTATCCTCCACACATTCAGATATAGTCCAAACACCGGGTATCATGAAAAGATGGGGTATGACTTGACACGAGGGAAGGTCTATGTTTCGACGAGGCCCTCGAACCCTCCTAAAGCGCATATGTCCCAAGAGGAAAGCCGGATAATTACTATGCATTTAGAAGGGATTGGGATACTAATCCTCCTCGAAGATGAATGCTCGTGGTCGATTGATAATAATCCACCCTATGAGGGAGACGACATTCGCCCGACTCTTCGCTTGGGATTCTCGACACCACTTCTGAGAAGCTTTCAAGGCTTTGATGTCTAATATGGCCACGATCGATCCCGCTACTATTGAGGGTGATGAAGATATGCCAACATGGGAAGACCCATGGATCCATCAACTCAGAGCAGCTTTGGGGATAGGTTCGAACAAAGAGAACCCCCACTAAGGATGAGGTAGTCCAGTTAATATGGGTGATGAAGAGCATCCCAAACTCATAAACATCGCAATACTCTCCCTTGGAAGAAAAGGAAGAGTTGATTGCCCTAATCGTGGAGTATATCGATGTATTCGCCGAGTTACGAGGACATGCCAGACTCGACCCTAATGTGGCAACACATCGCCAACATCAAGGCGGATGTCAAACCCGCCAAGCAACAAAGAAGACGGTTTCGCCCACAAATATTGGAGGCAATTGTTGACGGCGAAGAAACTCATAGAATCGGATTCGCCGAGGAAATTCAACATCCGGATTGGGTGGCTAATATAGTCCCGGCCATGAAGAAGAATGGTTCGATTAGGACTGTGGTCGACTACGAGACCTAAACGCCGCTGCCCAAAGGATGATTTCCTCTTCCAATCACCGATGTCATAGTTGACAACACGGTGGATTTGAAAGAATGTCCTTATGGATGGCTTTTCGGTATAATCAAATCAAGATGTACCCCGATGACGCCAAACACACAGCCGCTCGTAACTTCCATTGGCATATATTGCTACACGGCCATGCCGCTCGCCTCAAAATGCCTACAAGAACATACCGTAGAGCAATGACGAGATTTTCCAGATCATCTTCGAAAACGGTCAATGCTACGCCGACGATTTGGTCGCGGAAAAGCCGCGGACAAAGGAGATCACATCAAAAATCTTAGAACGGTATTCAACTCATGCTAACTCATCGCCTAAAGATGAATCCCGCCAAGTCCTTCCTTGGGATGTCCAAGGCAAGTTCCTTGGCTTCGCTGCCACCAACAAAGGAATCCACGCCGATCCCGACAAAGTGAAGGCGATTCAAGAATTGCAACCTCCGAAATCCGAGAGAACTCGGGGTTACAAGGACGACATGACATCCGACGGTTCATATCGAACCTATCCGAAGTGCCACCGCTCTCCAAGTTGAACAAGAAGGGCGGTCATATATTTGGGACGACGCCGCCGTAAGGCATTCAAGAGATCAAGTCGATTCGCTAAACCTCCCGCTCTTGTTGCACCGCTGTCGGAAAACCATTTTGATCTACGCCAAGGCAACGGATCACTCGTTAAGCGCTTTACTCGCAAGACGACGACGGCGGTCACGTAACAGCAAGCAGTATTACCCGAGTTTAACATTAGTCGGTGCCGAAGTCTCGATATCCAATGGTCGAGAAGCAAGGCCTTGCATTAGTGTTCGCGATTCGTAAAATGCGCACTATTTAGCCTGACAGACGATTTATGTTATCTCTAATGTAACCGTCCGAATATTTATGACCCACCGCCTCAATGAGTTGGCGCTGGCTTAAATGGGCCTTGCTCTTGTCCCAATATGACTTGCACTTCAAACAATGTAAGTCACCAAAGGACAAGCGATTTGTGATCTCTTGGTCGCCACCGACAACGGATGCAGCTTGAGCTATATGATGATCTTCCTGATGAAGTTCAAGAAGTCAACACTACATCGCACCAACAAATATGGCGATTGTATTTTGACGGAGCTCTCGAGCTACCAATGTGGCAAGTGCCCCGATGTTCTAAGATTTCCACGAGTCGGGTTGTCTTAGTTTCCTGAAATCATGTCATGCCCCGCGCTTATTCACTCATCAACCTTGCTCTAATAATGTAGCTGAATACAATGCGCTACTTATTGGACTTAGTTTCGCCAAGGAGCCGGGGTCAATATCTCGCCGCATGGCGATTCGCAATTGATAGTTAAGGTGTTCGTGGTGACTACGGTCGAACCCCGATCTAGTCCCCTATCATCGTAGCCGTGGAAATGGCGTACTCGCTCAAGAATTCTTCATCGAATATATCCCGCTTCCAAAACGCCATGCAGACGCGACCGGCGGCGTTAGTCGTGGTCGTTAGCACAACCTCCAAGACCGAGCAATTAGTTACGCCAGACTCATCGCCTTTTGTACCAAGGTATGATGAGGCACAAGGAGATAAGGGGTAGCTACCAAAGAAGTACATGCAACCCAAACCAAGTTGGAGCCCCGAGATTGGCGCTTCCTATCATCGACTATGTCTTACATGGCATTCTCACGAAGACGGAGGGAGAGAGAGTCAATCCGCTAAGAGCTCCAAGATTCTTTTATGACACGGAAACCCGTGATGTTATATCGCCGAGGGTACGATGGTCTTTACTCCGATGCCTTCAACAAGGAGGCGTAAGAGGTCCTTCGAAGCACACGCAGTGAATGTGGTGCGCACTACCAGTCCCAAGCTCTACGATCGAATCAGAGAATGGGCTACTTCGCCAACAATGATTAATGACGCGGTCGAAGCACGCCGAAATGCCACGCTGTCAAATTCACGCCAATTATATGCATCACCTCCCGAAAGCAGCTTGCATCCTTCGCCACATCCCGCCATTCGAGACATGGGGAATGGACATTGTAGGTCCCATTTTTCCTCCGCTACCAAAGGCGATCGGTTTATTCTAGCAATTACCGACTACTTCTCCAAGTGGGCGAAGCAATCCCGCTAAAGGAGATCGGTTTATTCTAGCGATCACCGACTACTTCTCCAAGTGGGCGGAAGCAATCCCGCTAAAGGAAGTAAAGGCGAAGTACCGCCATCAAGTTTATCAAACACCATGTCATCTATCGACATGGTGTCCCAAGACGGATCGTGCATGACAACGGTCCCCAGCTCATCGCCAATTCCTTCATCGTTTTATGAAATTCAAGATACAAGACGCCTCGCCGATGTTCTATAATCCAAAGAAGAAATGGATTAGCCGAGGCATTCAACAAGACGATTATCAAAATTCGCCGGCTTGTGAAAAGTAACAAGCTTAGACCGATGATAAACTCGAGAAGCACTCGGGCGATCGCACAACGCAGACGCGACGCCAACGGAGCAACCCCGCACTCGGCTCACGTGTGAAGCGCTTCTCCCATTGGAAATTCAGATCCCGCCACTTCAGACGCCTTTCAACAGAGATGACGATCAAGAACAACATCGAAAACGCCTCAAGAGCTTGAGATGTTAGATGAGAAGCTCACCGAAGTCTTTTCGGTTCTCGGAGTGGAGATCCCACTCTAGTTCCATCTTCATCTTAGGTAGCCGACCGAAGGTATGCGCCGATTTTCGCATCAGTTGTCCGATCAAGGTCGCCTCGAAGTCTTTTCGGTTCTCGGAGTGGAGATCCCACTTAGTTCCATCTTCATCTTAGGTAGCCGACCGAAGGTATGCGCCGATTTTCGCATCAGTTGTCCGATCAAGGTCACCTCGAAGTCTCTTCGGTTCTCGGAGTGGAGATCCCACTTAGTTCCATCTTCATCTTAGGTAGCGCCGATCAAGGTATGCGCCGGATTTTCGCACTGTGTTGTCCGATCAAGGTCACCGAAGTCTTTTCGGTTCTCGGAGTGGAGATCCCACTTAGTTCCATCTTCATCTTAGGTAGCTACCGATCAAGGTATGCGCCGATTTTCGCACTGTGTTGTCCGACCAAGGTCACCCGAAGTCTCTTCGGTTCTCGGAGTGGAGATCCCACTTAGTTCCATCTTCATCTTAGGTAGCTACCGATCAAGGTATGCGCCGATTTTCGCATCAGTTGTCCGATCAAGGTCGCCTCGAAGTCTCTTCGGTTCTCGGAGTGGAGATCCCACTCTAGTTCCATCTTCATCTTAGGTAGCGCCGATCAAGGTATGCCGATTTTCGCACTGTGTTGTCCGACCAAGGTCACCCGAAGTCTCTTCGGTTCTCGGAGTGGAGATCCCACTTAGTTCCATCTTCATCTTAGGTAGCCGACCAAGGTATGCGCCGATTTTCGCATCAGTTGTCCGATCAAGGTCGCCTCGAAGTCTCTTCGGTTCTCGGAGTGGAGATCCCACTTAGTTCCATCTTCATCTTAGGTAGCTACCGATCAAGGTATGCCGATTTTCGCATCGTGTTGTCCGATCAAGGTCACCCGAAGTCTCTTCGGTTCTCGGAGTGGAGATCCCACTTAGTTCCATCTTCATCTTAGGTAGCCGATCAAGGTATGCCGATTTTCGCATCAGTTGTCCGATCAAGGTCACCGAAGTCTTTTCGGTTCTCGGAGTGGAGATCCCACTCTTAGTTCCATCTTCATCTTAGGTAGCTACCGATCAAGGTATGCGCCGGATTTTCGCATCGTGTTGTCCGATCAAGGTCACCCGAAGTCTCTTCGGTTCTCGGAGTGGAGATCCCACTTAGTTCCATCTTCATCTTAGGTAGCCGATCAAGGTATGCCGATTTTCGCATCAGTTGTCCGATCAAGGTCGCCTCGAAGTCTCTTCGGTTCTCGGAGTGGAGATCCCACTCTAGTTCCATCTTCATCTTAGGTAGCCGATCAAGGTATGCCGATTTTCGCATCGTGTTGTCCGATCAAGGTCACCGAAGTCTTTTCGGTTCTCGGAGTGGAGATCCCACTCTTAGTTCCATCTTCATCTTAGGTAGCGCCGATCAAGGTATGCCGATTTTCGCATCAGTTGTCCGATCAAGGTCACCCGAAGTCTCTTCGGTTCTCGGAGTGGAGATCCCACTTAGTTCCATCTTCATCTTAGGTAGCCGATCAAGGTATGCCGATTTTCGCATCAGTTGTCCGATCAAGGTCGCCTCGAAGTCTTTTCGGTTCTCGGAGTGGAGATCCCACTCTAGTTCCATCTTCATCTTAGGTAGCGCCGATCAAGGTATGCCGATTTTCGCATCAGTTGTCCGATCAAGGTCACCTCGAAGTCTCTTCGGTTCTCGGAGTGGAGATCCCACTTAGTTCCATCTTCATCTTAGGTAGCGCCGATCAAGGTATGCCGATTTTCGCATCAGTTGTCCGATCAAGGTCGCCTCGAAGTCTTTTCGGTTCTCGGAGTGGAGATCCCACTTAGTTCCATCTTCATCTTAGGTAGCCGACCGAAGGTATGCGCCGATTTTCGCATCAGTTGTCCGATCAAGGTCACCGAAGTCTTTTCGGTTCTCGGAGTGGAGATCCCACTCTAGTTCCATCTTCATCTTAGGTAGCCGATCAAGGTATGCCGATTTTCGCATCAGTTGTCCGATCAAGGTCGCCTCGAAGTCTCTTCGGTTCTCGGAGTGGAGATCCCACTTAGTTCCATCTTCATCTTAGGTAGCTACCGATCAAGGTATGCCGATTTTCGCACTGTGTTGTCCGATCAAGGTCGCCTCGAAGTCTCTTCGGTTCTCGGAGTGGAGATCCCACTTAGTTCCATCTTCATCTTAGGTAGCCGATCAAGGTATGCCGATTTTCGCATCAGTTGTCCGATCAAGGTCACCCGAAGTCTCTTCGGTTCTCGGAGTGGAGATCCCACTTAGTTCCATCTTCATCTTAGGTAGCGCCGATCAAGGTATGCGCCGATTTTCGCATCAGTTGTCCGATCAAGGTCACCTCGAAGTCTTTTCGTTCTCGGAGTGGAGATCCCACTTAGTTCCATCTTCATCTTAGGTAGCCGATCAAGGTATGCCGATTTTCGCATCGTGTTGTCCGATCAAGGTCACCCGAAGTCTCTTCGGTTCTCGGAGTGGAGATCCCACTCTTAGTTCCATCTTCATCTTAGGTAGCCGATCAAGGTATGCCGATTTTCGCACTGTGTTGTCCGATCAAGGTCACCGAAGTCTTTTCGGTTCTCGGAGTGGAGATCCCACTCTTAGTTCCATCTTCATCTTAGGTAGCCGATCAAGGTATGCCGATTTTCGCATCGTGTTGTCCGATCAAGGTCACCTCGAAGTCTCTTCGGTTCTCGGAGTGGAGATCCCACTCTAGTTCCATCTTCATCTTAGGTAGCGCCGATCAAGGTATGCCGATTTTCGCATCGTGTTGTCCGATCAAGGTCACCGAAGTCTTTTCGCTTCTGAGTGGAGATCCCACTTAGTTCCATCTTCATCTTAGGTAGCCGATCAAGGTATGCCGATTTTCGCATCAGTTGTCCGATCAAGGTCACCGAAGTCTTTTCGTTCTCGGAGTGGAGATCCCACTTAGTTCCATCTTCATCTTAGGTAGCGCCGATCAAGGTATGCGCCGATTTTCGCATCAGTTGTCCGATCAAGGTCACTCGAAGTCTTTTCGCTTCTGAGTGGAGATCCCACTTAGTTCCATCTTCATCTTAGGTAGCTACCGATCAAGGTATGCCGATTTTCGCATCGTGTTGTCCGATCAAGGTCACCGAAGTCTTTTCGCTTCTGAGTGGAGATCCCACTTAGTTCCATCTTCATCTTAGGTAGCCGATCAAGGTATGCCGGATTTTCGCACCAGTTGTCCGATCAAGGTCACCGAAGTCTTTTCGCTTCTGAGTGGAGATCCCACTCTTAGTTCCATCTTCATCCTAGGTAGCCGATCAAGGTATGCCGATTTTCGCATCGTGTTGTCCGATCAAGGTCACTCGAAGTCTTTTCGGTTCTCGGAGTGGAGATCCCACTCTAGTTCCATCTTCATCTTAGGTAGCCGATCAAGGTATGCGCCGGATTTTCGCATCAGTTGTCCGATCAAGGTCGCCTCGAAGTCTCTTCGGTTCTCGGAGTGGAGATCCCACTCTTAGTTCCATCTTCATCTTAGGTAGCCGACCGAAGGTATGCGCCGGATTTTCGTGACCAGTTGTCCGATCAAGGTCACCTCGAAGTCTCTTCGGTTCTCGGAGTGGAGATCCCACTCTTAGTTCCATCTTCATCTTAGGTAGCTACCGATCAAGGTATGCGCCGATTTTCGCATCGTGTTGTCCGATCAAGGTCACCCGAAGTCTTTTCGCTTCTGAGTGGAGATCCCACTTAGTTCCATCTTCATCTTAGGTAGCCGATCAAGGTATGCCGATTTTCGCATCAGTTGTCCGATCAAGGTCACCCGAAGTCTCTTCGGTTCTCGGAGTGGAGATCCCACTTAGTTCCATCTTCATCCTAGGTAGCCGACCGAAGGTATGCGCCGATTTTCGCACTGTGTTGTCCGATCAAGGTCACCCGAAGTCTCTTCGGTTCTCGGAGTGGAGATCCCACTCTTAGTTCCATCTTCATCCTAGGTAGCCGACCGAAGGTATGCGCCGATTTTCGCACTGTGTTGTCCGATCAAGGTCACCTCGAAGTCTTTTCGTTCTCGGAGTGGAGATCCCACTCTTAGTTCCATCTTCATCTTAGGTAGCCGATCAAGGTATGCGCCGGATTTTCGCATCAGTTGTCCGATCAAGGTCGCCTCGAAGTCTCTTCGGTTCTCGGAGTGGAGATCCCACTTAGTTCCATCTTCATCTTAGGTAGCGCCGATCAAGGTATGCGCCGAGATTTTCGCACTGTGTTGTCCGACCAAGGTCACCCGAAGTCTTTTCGTTCTCGGAGTGGAGATCCCACTCTTAGTTCCATCTTCATCTTAGGTAGCTACCGATCAAGGTATGCCGATTTTCGCATCGTGTTGTCCGACCAAGGTCACCTCGAAGTCTTTTCGTTCTCGGAGTGGAGATCCCACTTAGTTCCATCTTCATCTTAGGTAGCCGACCAAGGTATGCGCCGGATTTTCGTGACTGTGTTGTCCGACCAAGGTCACCTCGAAGTCTTTTCGGTTCTCGGAGTGGAGATCCCACTCTTAGTTCCCTCTTATCTTAGGTAGCCGATCAAGGTATGCGCCGAGATTTTCGCACTGTGTTGTCCGACCAAGGTCACCTCGAAGTCTTTTCGATTCCTACAAAGAAGGAATCATTGTTAGCCTCATCCCTGAAATAGAACACATTCTTCCTTTCCCACCTCAATCAATCTTCATCCGTTCACCATTCTCCTGGCCAAAAGAGGACACCAAGGTTCATCTTGGGGCATTTTATCCCGGCCTAAGAAGGATAAAGCCAACGCCACACGCTGCTGTCGGCTTAGTCTTTCTCCCATTGAAGAAGACACCGTGAGTTCGATTCGGGGCATTTTATCCCGAAGCCTAAGAAGGGATAAAGCCAACGCCACACGCTGCTGTCGGGTTTAGTCTTTCTCCGATTGAAGAAGACACCAAGGTTCATCTTGGGGCATTTTATCCCAAGCCTAAGAAGGGATAAAGCCAACGCCACACGCTGCTGCCGGTTTAGTCTTTCTCCGATTGAAGAAGACACCGTGAGTTCGATTCGGGGCATTTTATCCCGGCCTAAGAAGGGATAAAGCCAACGCCACACGCTGCTGTCGGCTTAGTCTTTTTCCGATTGAAGAAGACACCGTGAGTTCGATTCGGGGCATTTTATCCCTAAGCCTAAGAAGGGATAAAGCCAACGCTTCACACGCTGCTGTCGGGTTTAGTCTTTCTCCCATTGAAGAAGACACCGTGAGTTCGATTCGGGGCATTTTATCCCTAAGCCTAAGAAGGGATAAAGCCAACGCTTCACACGCTGCTGTCGGGTTTAGTCTTTTTCCGATTGAAGAAGACACCAAGGTTCATCTTGGGGCATTTTATCCCAAGCCTAAGAAGGGATAAAGCCAACGCCACACGCTGTCGGGTTTAGTCTTTCTCCATTGAAGAAGACACCGTGAGTTCGACTCGGGCATTTTATCCCGGCCTAAGAAGGATAAAGCCAACGCTTCACACGCTGCTGTCGGGTTTAGTCTTTCTCCATTGAAGAAGACACCGAGTTCGATTCGGGTATTTTATCCCGGCCTAAGAAGGGATAAAGCCAACGCCACACGCTGCTGTCGGCTTAGTCTTTTTCCGATTGAAGAGGACACCAAGGTTCATCTTGGGGCATTTTATCCCGAAGCCTAAGAAGGATAAAGCCAACGCCACACGCTGCTGCCGGTTTAGTCTTTCTCCATTGAAGAAGACACCGTAGTTCGATTCGGGGCATTTTATCCCGCCTAAGAAGGATAAAGCCAACGCCACACGCTGCCGGTTTAGTCTTTTTCCGATTGAAGAAGACACCGAGTTCGATTCGGGGCATTTTATCCCAAGCCTAAGAAGGGATAAAGCCAACGCCACACGCTGCTGTCGGCTTAGTCTTTCTCCCATTGAAGAAGACACCAGAGTTCGATTCTCGGGTATTTTATCCCAAGCCTAAGAAGGATAAAGCCAACGCCACACGCTGCTGTCGGGTTTAGTCTTTCTCCGATTGAAGAAGACACCAGAGTTCGACTCGGGCATTTTATCCCAAGCCTAAGAAGGATAAAGCCAACTTCACACGCTGCTGTCGGGTTTAGTCTTTCTCCGATTGAAGAAGACACCGAGTTCGATTCGGGGCATTTTATCCCGGCCTAAGAAGGGATAAAGTCAACGCCACACGCTGCCGGTTTAGTCTTTCTCCATTGAAGAAGACACCGTGAGTTCGACTGGGCATTTTATCCCGGCCTAAGAAGGATAAAGCCAACGCCACACGCTGCCGGGTTAGTCTTCCCACAAAAGACGGCTTCACGATTCAACATCGTGAGCATTAAGTCTAAGAGAGTTTCATTCTTTAGCACAACGCCACGCGCGGAACGGATCCCGATAATCCGCGACGCTAGCCCAACTCAAACGTAGTTGGTAAAGGCTCATCAAACCCGCTGAGGGTCGGGGTTGGCTAATAACCCTAAAGTCAACGCCACACGCTGTCGGGTTTAGTCTTTCTCCGATTGAAGAAGACACCGAGTTCGATTCGGGTATTTTATCCCAAGCCTAAGAAGGGATAAAGCCAACGCCACACGCTGCTGCCGGTTTAGTCTTTTTCCGATTGAAGAAGACACCGTGAGTTCGATTCGGGTATTTTATCCCAAGCCTAAGAAGGGATAAAGCCAACGCCACACGCTGCTGTCGGGTTTAGTCTTTCTCCGATTGAAGAAGACACCGAGTTCGATTCGGGTATTTTATCCCGGCCTAAGAAGGGATAAAGTCAACGCCACACGCTGTCGGGTTTAGTCTTTCTCCATTGAAGAAGACACCGTGAGTTCGATTCGGGTATTTTATCCCGCCTAAGAAGGATAAAGCCAACGCCACACGCTGTCGGGTTTAGTCTTTTTCCGATTGAAGAAGACACCGAGTTCGATTCGGGCATTTTATCCCAAGCCTAAGAAGGATAAAGCCAACGCCACACGCTGTCGGGTTTAGTCTTTCTCCATTGAAGAAGACACCGAGTTCGATTCGGGTATTTTATCCCGCCTAAGAAGGGATAAAGCCAACGCCACACGCTGTCGGGTTTAGTCTTTTTCCGATTGAAGAAGACACCGTGAGTTCGATTCGGGCATTTTATCCCAAGCCTAAGAAGGATAAAGCCAACGCCACACGCTGTCGGGTTTAGTCTTTCTCCATTGAAGAAGACACCGAGTTCGATTCGGGCATTTTATCCCGCCTAAGAAGGATAAAGCCAACGCCACACGCTGTCGGGTTTAGTCTTTCTCCATTGAAGAAGACACCGAGTTCGATTCGGGCATTTTATCCCAAGCCTAAGAAGGATAAAGCCAACGCCACACGCTGTCGGGTTTAGTCTTTCTCCATTGAAGAAGACACCGAGTTCGACTCGGGTATTTTATCCCGGCCTAAGAAGGATAAAGCCAACGCCACACGCTGTCGGGTTTAGTCTTTCTCCCATTGAAGAAGACACCGAGTTCGATTCGGGCATTTTATCCCAAGCCTAAGAAGGATAAAGCCAACGCCACACGCTGTCGGGTTTAGTCTTTCTCCATTGAAGAAGACACCGAGTTCGACTCGGGTATTTTATCCCGCCTAAGAAGGATAAAGCCAACGCCACACGCTGTCGGGTTTAGTCTTTCTCCGATTGAAGAAGACACCGAGTTCGACTCGGGTATTTTATCCCGCCTAAGAAGGATAAAGCCAACGCCACACGCTGTCGGGTTTAGTCTTTCTCCCATTGAAGAAGACACCGAGTTCGATTCGGGCATTTTATCCCGCCTAAGAAGGATAAAGCCAACGCCACACGCTGTCGGGTTTAGTCTTTCTCCCATTGAAGAAGACACCGAGTTCGACTCGGGTATTTTATCCCGCCTAAGAAGGATAAAGCCAACGCCACACGCTGTCGGGTTTAGTCTTTCTCCATTGAAGAAGACACCGAGTTCGACTCGGGTATTTTATCCCAAGCCTAAGAAGGGATAAAGCCAACGCCACACGCTGTCGGGTTTAGTCTTTCTCCATTGAAGAAGACACCGTGAGTTCGATTCGGGTATTTTATCCCGCCTAAGAAGGATAAAGCCAACGCCACACGCTGTCGGGTTTAGTCTTTCTCCATTGAAGAAGACACCGAGTTCGATTCGGGCATTTTATCCCAAGCCTAAGAAGGATAAAGCCAACGCCACACGCTGCTGCCGGTTTAGTCTTTCTCCCATTGAAGAAGACACCGAGTTCGACTCGGGTATTTTATCCCAAGCCTAAGAAGGATAAAGCCAACGCCACACGCTGTCGGGTTTAGTCTTTCTCCATTGAAGAAGACACCGTGAGTTCGATTCGGGCATTTTATCCCAAGCCTAAGAAGGGATAAAGTCAACGCCACACGCTGTCGGGTTTAGTCTTTCTCCGATTGAAGAAGACACCGTGAGTTCGATTCGGGTATTTTATCCCAAGCCTAAGAAGGATAAAGCCAACGCCACACGCTGTCGGGTTTAGTCTTTCTCCATTGAAGAAGACACCGAGTTCGATTCGGGCATTTTATCCCGGCCTAAGAAGGATAAAGCCAACGCCACACGCTGTCGGGTTTAGTCTTTCTCCGATTGAAGAAGACACCGTGAGTTCGATTCGGGCATTTTATCCCAAGCCTAAGAAGGATAAAGCCAACGCCACACGCTGTCGGGTTTAGTCTTTCTCCGATTGAAGAAGACACCGTGAGTTCGATTCGGGCATTTTATCCCGCCTAAGAAGGGATAAAGCCAACGCCACACGCTGTCGGGTTTAGTCTTTTTCCGATTGAAGAAGACACCGAGTTCGACTCGGGTATTTTATCCCAAGCCTAAGAAGGATAAAGCCAACGCCACACGCTGTCGGGTTTAGTCTTTCTCCCATTGAAGAAGACACCGTGAGTTCGATTCGGGCATTTTATCCCGCCTAAGAAGGATAAAGCCAACGCCACACGCTGTCGGGTTTAGTCTTTCTCCATTGAAGAAGACACCAAGGTTCGCCTCTATGGAAAAGGCCTTCTCCTGATGACCTTGAGAATCGAGACTTGACATTTGGAGCCTTCAAATAGACTAATAATCATCTGAGCATCCGCCACCACAAGAGAACAAAGGGTTAATGATCATTTAGGAGGAATATCTTGAAAAGGAAACAAGATAAGGCGAGAACTCTTCTCGTAAACCCATGAGATCGAAGTCACGACCTTATAACGGTATTACGAGTATAAACCGCTTCCTAATTTATCGAGAAGTTCTAAGAATATTTTCACAAAAATATTCTTAGGATAACTCGATCGTATGGATTGCATCGACGCATCAACGCCGCCTAATCCTACTCCAACTAGGATTACGAGTATAAACCGCTTCCTAATTTATCGAGAAGTTCTAAGAATATTTTCACAAAAATATTCTTAGGATAACTCGATCGTATGGATTGCATCGACATCAACGCTACGCCTAATCCTACTCCAACTAGGATTACGAGTATAAACCGCTTCCCAATTTATCGAGAAGTTCTAAGAATATTTTCACAAAAATATTCTTAGGATAACTCGATCGTATGGATTGCATCGACATCAACGCCGCCTAATCCTACTCCAACTAGGATTACGAGTATAAACCGCTTCCCAATTTATCGAGAAGTTCTAAGAATATTTTCACAAAAATATTCTTAGGATAACTCGATCGTATGGATTGCATCGACGCCGCCGCCATATGAGTTCGAAAATATGATCTCTTGCTCGATATTTTCCTCTCGCTAAAAACGCTGCTCACGAAGCCTTGATCCGAAGCCGCCGACGAAGTCGATCACCTCATCGCATGATTCAAAAGGCTAAATCATCCACACGGTATGCAAGAGTTAGCCAGCTAGTGAGCTTTTGCTCACAACGATTAGCTAGCTGAGGGCCACCAACACGCTGAATTTCCTCCAAGATACTCAATATGAATGGGCAGAAGACCATAAAAGTCGCCCATCTAACCTCGATAATAGAGATCGCCTGCTTCAAACTATTCTCCAACAGCTGAAGGAGACCCATCACGTAACCGAGTCGAACGGCAGATTTTGGCCCGGCAATCTCGCAATAGGTTGAATTCGTGGAAGTGGTCCGCCAAGATTAACTCGGGCCTCCACCCGCCTCTATACTCAAGGGTCGGAAATCCCGGTTTCGCCAAGGCCGCAAGGGAGGCGGTGGAGCGGATGATGGAAGCGATCCTCAAACTCGCCATCCAAATTATGATAGTAGGCTCAGCCATGGTTTCTTCATACGAGTGTTCGGCCACAAGGTTCGCCTCTATGGAAAAGGCCTTCTCCTGATGACCTTGAGAATCGAGACTTGACATTTGGAGCCTTCAAATAGACTAATAATCATCTGAGCATCCGCCACCACAAGAGAACAAAGGGTTAATGATCATTTAGGAGGAATATCTTGAAAAGGAAACTCGATCATGCGAATTGCATCGACATCAACGCTGCCGCCTAATCCTACCCAACTAGATTACGAGTATAAATCGCTTCCTAATTTATCGAAGTTCTAAGAATATTTTCACAAGAAATATTCTTAGGATAACTTGATCATGCGAATTGCATCGACATCAACGCCGCCTAATCCTACCCAACTAGGATTACGAGTATAAACCGCTTCCCAATTTATCGAAGTTCTAAGAATATTTTCACAAAAATATTCTTAGGATAACTCGATCATGCGAATTGCATCGACGCCATCAACGCTGCCGCCTAATCCTACTCCAACTAGGATTACGGTATAAACCGCTTCCCAATTTATCGAAGTTCTAAGAATATTTTCACAAAAATATTCTTGGATAACTCGATCGCGCGGATTGCATCGACATCAACGCTACGCCTAATCCTACCCAACTAGGATTACGGTATAAACCGCTTCCAATTTATCGAAGTTCTAAGAATATTTTCACAAGAAATATTCTTAGGATAACTCGATCGCGGCGGATTGCATCGACGCCGATCAACGCCGCCTAATCCTACCCAACTAGATTACGAGTATAAACCGCTTCCAATTTATCGAGAAGTTCTAAGAATATTTTCACAAAAATATTCTTGGATAACTCGATCATGCGAATTGCATCGACGATCAACGCCGCCTAATCCTACCCAACTAGGATTACGAAGTATAAACCGCTTCCAATTTATCGAGAGTTCCTAAGAATATTTTCACAAAAATATTCTAGGGATAACTCGATCATGCGAATTGCATCGACGCCGATCAACGCCGCCTAATCCTACCCAACTAGATTACGAGTATAAACCGCTTCCAATTTATCGAAGTTCTAAGAATATTTTCACAAAAATATTCTAGGGATAACTCGATCGGCGGATTGCATCGACGCCGATCAACGCCGCCTAATCCTACTCCAACTAGGATTACAGTATAAACCGCTTCCTAATTTGTCGAGAAGTTCCTAAGAATATTTTCACAAAAATATTCTAGGGATAACTCGATCGTATGATTGCATCGACGCCATCAACGCTGCCGCCTAATCCTACTCCAACTAGGATTACGGTATAAACCGCTTCCTAATTTGTCGAGAAGTTCCCAAGAATATTTTCACAAAAATATTCTTAGGATAACTCGATCGCGCGGATTGCATCGACATCAACGCCGCCTAATCCTACCCAACTAGGATTACGGTATAAACCGCTTCCCAATTTATCGAAGTTCTAAGAATATTTTCACAAGAAATATTCTTAGGATAACTCGATCATGCGAATTGCATCGACGCATCAACGCCGCCTAATCCTACCCAACTAGATTACGAGTATAAACCGCTTCCAATTTATCGAGAGTTCTAAGAATATTTTCACAAAAATATTCTTAGGATAACTCGATCGCGGCGGATTGCATCGACGATCAACGCTACGCCTAATCCTACCCAACTAGATTACGAGTATAAACCGCTTCCAATTTATCGAGAAGTTCTAAGAATATTTTCACAAGAAATATTCTTAGGATAACTCGATCGTAAGGATTGCATCGACATCAACGCCGCCTAATCCTACCCAACTAGGATTACGAGTATAAACCGCTTCCAATTTATCGAGAGTTCTAAGAATATTTTCACAAAAATATTCTTGGATAACTCGATCGCGCGGATTGCATCGACATCAACGCTACGCCTAATCCTACTCCAACTAGGATTACGAAGTATAAACCGCTTCCTAATTTGTCGAGAAGTTCCCAAGAATATTTTCACAAAAATATTCTAGGGATAACTCGATCGTAAGGATTGCATCGACATCAACGCCGCCTAATCCTACCCAACTAGGATTACGTAGTATAAACCGCTTCCAATTTATCGAGAGTTCTAAGAATATTTTCACAAAAATATTCTTAGGATAACTCGATCGCGGATTGCATCGACATCAACGCTACGCCTAATCCTACTCCAACTAGGATTACGGTATAAACCGCTTCCAATTTATCGAGAGTTCTAAGAATATTTTCACAAAAATATTCTTAGGATAACTCGATCGCGGATTGCATCGACGCCGATCAACGCCGCCTAATCCTACTCCAACTAGGATTACGAGTATAAATCGCTTCCTAATTTATCGAGAGTTCCTAAGAATATTTTCACAAAAATATTCTTAGGATAACTCGATCGCGGCGGATTGCATCGACGCATCAACGCTGCCGCCTAATCCTACCCAACTAGGATTACGAAGTATAAACCGCTTCCTAATTTATCGAGAAGTTCCTAAGAATATTTTCACAAAAATATTCTTAGGATAACTCGATCGCGGCGGATTGCATCGACATCAACGCTGCCGCCTAATCCTACTCCAACTAGGATTACAGTATAAACCGCTTCCTAATTTATCGAGAAGTTCTAAGAATATTTTCACAAAAATATTCTTAGGATAACTTGATCATGCGAATTGCATCGACGCCATCAACGCTGCCTAATCCTACTCCAACTAGGATTACGGTATAAACCGCTTCCCAATTTATCGAAGTTCCTAAGAATATTTTCACAAAAATATTCTTAGGATAACTCGATCGTATGATTGCATCGACATCAACGCTACGCCTAATCCTACTCCAACTAGGATTACGGTATAAACCGCTTCCCAATTTATCGAGAGTTCCTAAGAATATTTTCACAAAAATATTCTTAGGATAACTCGATCGTATGGATTGCATCGACGCCATCAACGCTACGCCTAATCCTACCCAACTAGGATTACGGTATAAACCGCTTCCAATTTATCGAAGTTCTAAGAATATTTTCACAAAAATATTCTTAGGATAACTCGATCGGCGGATTGCATCGACATCAACGCTGCCGCCTAATCCTACTCCAACTAGGATTACGGTATAAACCGCTTCCCAATTTATCGAAGTTCCTAAGAATATTTTCACAAAAATATTCTTGGATAACTCGATCATGCGAATTGCATCGACGCATCAACGCTGCCGCCTAATCCTACTCCAACTAGGATTACGAGTATAAATCGCTTCCCAATTTGTCGAGAGCCACCCTACCAACTTGGTCGAGGTGGCTCGCCACCATGGTCGAGCCACCCTACCAACTTGGTCGAGGTGGCTCGCCACCATGGTCGAGCCACCCTACCAACTTGGTCGAGGTGGCTCGCCACCATGGTCGAGCCACCCTACCAACTTGGTCGAGGTGGCTCGCCACCATGGTCGAGCCACCCTACCAACTTGGTCGAGGTGGCTCGCCACCATGGTCGAGCCACCCTACCAACTTGGTCGAGGTGGCTCGCCACCATGGTCGAGCCACCCTACCAACTTGGTCGAGGTGGCTCGCCACCATGGTCGAGCCACCCTACCAACTTGGTCGAGGTGGCTCGCCACCATGGTCGAGCCACCTCGCCAACTTGGTCGAGGTGGCTCGCCACCATGGTCGAGCCACCCTACCAACTTGGTCGAGGTGGCTCGCCACCATGGTCGAGCCACCCTACCAACTTGGTCGAGGTGGCTCGCCACCATGGTCGAGCCACCCTACCAACTTGGTCGAGGTGGCTCGCCACCATGGTCGAGCCACCCTACCAACTTGGTCGAGGTGGCTCGCCACCATGGTCGAGCCACCCTACCAACTTGGTCGAGGTGGCTCGCCACCATGGTCGAGCCACCCTACCAACTTGGTCGAGGTGGCTCGCCACCATGGTCGAGCCACCCTACCAACTTGGTCGAGGTGGCTCGCCACCATGGTCGAGCCACCCTACCAACTTGGTCGAGGTGGCTCGCCACCATGGTCGAGCCACCCTACCAACTTGGTCGAGGTGGCTCGCCACCATGGTCGAGCCACCCTACCAACTTGGTCGAGGTGGCTCGCCACCATGGTCGAGCCACCCTACCAACTTGGTCGAGGTGGCTCGCCACCATGGTCGAGCCACCCTACCAACTTGGTCGAGGTGGCTCGCCACCATGGTCGAGCCACCCTACCAACTTGGTCGAGGTGGCTCGCCACCATGGTCGAGCCACCCTACCAACTTGGTCGAGGTGGCTCGCCACCATGGTCGAGCCACCCTACCAACTTGGTCGAGGTGGCTCGCCACCATGGTCGAGCCACCCTACCAACTTGGTCGAGGTGGCTCGCCACCATGGTCGAGCCACCTCGCCAACTTGGTCGAGGTGGCTCGCCACCATGGTCGAGCCACCCTACCAACTTGGTCGAGGTGGCTCGCCACCATGGTCGAGCCACCCTACCAACTTGGTCGAGGTGGCTCGCCACCATGGTCGAGCCACCCTACCAACTTGGTCGAGGTGGCTCGCCACCATGGTCGAGCCACCTCGCCAACTTGGTCGAGGTGGCTCGCCACCATGGTCGAGCCACCCTACCAACTTGGTCGAGGTGGCTCGCCACCATGGTCGAGCCACCCTACCAACTTGGTCGAGGTGGCTCGCCACCATGGTCGAGCCACCCTACCAACTTGGTCGAGGTGGCTCGCCACCATGGTCGAGCCACCCTACCAACTTGGTCGAGGTGGCTCGCCACCATGGTCGAGCCACCCTACCAACTTGGTCGAGGTGGCTCGCCACCATGGTCGAGCCACCCTACCAACTTGGTCGAGGTGGCTCGCCACCATGGTCGAGCCACCCTACCAACTTGGTCGAGGTGGCTCGCCACCATGGTCGAGCCACCCTACCAACTTGGTCGAGGTGGCTCGCCACCATGGTCGAGCCACCCTACCAACTTGGTCGAGGTGGCTCGCCACCATGGTCGAGCCACCTCTACCAAGTGGTCGAGGTGGCTCGCCACCATGGTCGAGCCACCCTACCAACTTGGTCGAGGTGGCTCGCCACCATGGTCGAGCCACCCTACCAACTTGGTCGAGGTGGCTCGCCACCATGGTCGAGCCACCCTACCAACTTGGTCGAGGTGGCTCGCCACCATGGTCGAGCCACCTCTACCAAGTGGTCGAGGTGGCTCGCCACCATGGTCGAGCCACCCTACCAACTTGGTCGAGGTGGCTCGCCACCATGGTCGAGCCACCTCGCCAACTTGGTCGAGGTGGCTCGCCACCATGGTCGAGCCACCCTACCAACTTGGTCGAGGTGGCTCGCCACCATGGTCGAGCCACCCTACCAACTTGGTCGAGGTGGCTCGCCACCATGGTCGAGCCACCCTACCAACTTGGTCGAGGTGGCTCGCCACCATGGTCGAGCCACCCTACCAACTTGGTCGAGGTGGCTCGCCACCATGGTCGAGCCACCCTACCAACTTGGTCGAGGTGGCTCGCCACCATGGTCGAGCCACCCTACCAACTTGGTCGAGGTGGCTCGCCACCATGGTCGAGCCACCCTACCAACTTGGCCGAGGTGGCTCGCCACCATGGTCGAGCCACCCTACCAACTTGGTCGAGGTGGCTCGCCACCATGGTCGAGCCACCCTACCAACTTGGTCGAGGTGGCTCGCCACCATGGTCGAGCCACCCTACCAACTTGGTCGAGGTGGCTCGCCACCATGGTCGAGCCACCCTACCAACTTGGTCGAGGTGGCTCGCCACCATGGTCGAGCCACCCTACCAACTTGGTCGAGGTGGCTCGCCACCATGGTCGAGCCACCTCTACCAAGTGGTCGAAGTGGCTCGGCCGCAATAAGCTGAAACCGGATTTTGGAGACTTTGAGGTCGGATTTTGGAGACTTTGAGGTCGGATTTTGGAGACTTTGAGGTCGGATTTTGGAGACTTTGAGGTCGGATTTTGGAGACTTTGAGGTCGGATTTTGGAGACTTTGAGGTCGGATTTTGGAGACTTTGAGGTCGGATTTTGGAGACTTTGAGGTCGGATTTTGGAGACTTTGAGGTCGGATTTTGGAGACTTTGAGGTCGGATTTTGGAGACTTTGAGGTCGGATTTTGGAGACTTTGAGGTCGGATTTTGGAGACTTTGAGGTCGGATTTTGGAGACTTTGAGGTCGGATTTTGGAGACTTTGAGGTCGGATTTTGGAGACTTTGAGGTCGGATTTTGGAGACTTTGAGGTCGGATTTTGGAGACTTTGAGGTCGGATTTTGGAGACTTTGAGGTCGGATTTTGGAGACTTTGAGGTCGGATTTTGGAGACTTTGAGGTCGGATTTTGGAGACTTTGAGGTCGGATTTTGGAGACTTTGAGGTCGGATTTTGGAGACTTTGAGGTCGGATTTTGGAGACTTTGAGGTCGGATTTTGGAGACTTTGAGGTCGGATTTTGGAGACTTTGAGGTCGGATTTTGGAGACTTTGAGGTCGGATTTTGGAGACTTTGAGGTCGGATTTTGGAGACTTTGAGGTCGGATTTTGGAGACTTTGAGGTCGGATTTTGGAGACTTTGAGGTCGGATTTTGGAGACTTTGAGGTCGGATTTTGGAGACTTTGAGGTCGGATTTTGGAGACTTTGAGGTCGGATTTTGGAGACTTTGAGGTCGGATTTTGGAGACTTTGAGGTCGGATTTTGGAGACTTTGAGGTCGGATTTTGGAGACTTTGAGGTCGGATTTTGGAGACTTTGAGGTCGGATTTTGGAGACTTTGAGGTCGGATTTTGGAGACTTTGAGGTCGGATTTTGGAGACTTTGAGGTCGGATTTTGGAGACTTTGAGGTCGGATTTTGGAGACTTTGAGGTCGGATTTTGGAGACTTTGAGGTCGGATTTTGGAGACTTTGAGGTCGGATTTTGGAGACTTTGAGGTCGGATTTTGGAGACTTTGAGGTCGGATTTTGGAGACTTTGAGGTCGGATTTTGGAGACTTTGAGGTCGGATTTTGGAGACTTTGAGGTCGGATTTTGGAGACTTTGAGGTCGGATTTTGGAGACTTTGAGGTCGGATTTTGGAGACTTTGAGGTCGGATTTTGGAGACTTTGAGGTCGGATTTTGGAGACTTTGAGGTCGGATTTTGGAGACTTTGAGGTCGGATTTTGGAGACTTTGAGGTCGGATTTTGGAGACTTTGAGGTCGGATTTTGGAGACTTTGAGGTCGGATTTTGGAGACTTTGAGGTCGGATTTTGGAGACTTTGAGGTCGGATTTTGGAGACTTTGAGGTCGGATTTTGGAGACTTTGAGGTCGGATTTTGGAGACTTTGAGGTCGGATTTTGGAGACTTTGAGGTCGGATTTTGGAGACTTTGAGGTCGGATTTTGGAGACTTTGAGGTCGGATTTTGGAGACTTTGAGGTCGGATTTTGGAGACTTTGAGGTCGGATTTTGGAGACTTTGAGGTCGGATTTTGGAGACTTTGAGGTCGGATTTTGGAGACTTTGAGGTCGGATTTTGGAGACTTTGAGGTCGGATTTTGGAGACTTTGAGGTCGGATTTTGGAGACTTTGAGGTCGGATTTTGGAGACTTTGAGGTCGGATTTTGGAGACTTTGAGGTCGGATTTTGGAGACTTTGAGGTCGGATTTTGGAGACTTTGAGGTCGGATTTTGGAGACTTTGAGGTCGGATTTTGGAGACTTTGAGGTCGGATTTTGGAGACTTTGAGGTCGGATTTTGGAGACTTTGAGGTCGGATTTTGGAGACTTTGAGGTCGGATTTTGGAGACTTTGAGGTCGGATTTTGGAGACTTTGAGGTCGGATTTTGGGATCTTTCAAAGGCTCGACTTCAAGAGTTCTTGCGAGATCTACGAGTAATCGGCGACGGTTCTCGAAAGCAACGGCAAGCACAAGTCCAGCCAACGCCGATCTTCAATCAAAGGTAACCAATTCGGTCGAACTACAGATACCCTCTAGATTAAGCTTCGCCTTAATCTCGTGGATAGCGCCAGGATTTCTCCTAGTAGATCTCACCCGCCCGCGATCCTCTCCTTCGTGAGTGTGATCCTCAGCGCTTCGCTTCTTCGCGGAAACGAGCCCCTTTACATCTGTAGTTCCGTAACCCTGCCCTACTCGATCGGATTGCGCTGTGGTCCACGGACACAATAAGTCCCCAAGACAGCAAAGAACCCACGCAAGCCGGTGATCCGATATAACGTAGATCCTCGCTTGTTCAAAAGGATAAAAGTTGTAATCTTTTTGATTTTCATTGTAAGCCTTAAAATAAAAGGCTTATATTTCTCTTTGAATTTGTTTCAGGCGACTGAAGTTTGTAACAGTTCAAATCAATGACAATCATCCCAACTTTTACCGCGAACAATCATTTCTAAACGCCTGATAGATTCTTGTTGCGCAAGAATAGTAGCTTGTTGCTCTTCTATTCTTCATGTCATCTCTTCCTCTCGTTCGGCCATGAGGACACTGGCCTGGTCACTGAAATCACTGTTCGAAGGTTGAGACGTAGCAATGCCAGAGTTCTCATGTTCTTCAGAAGTACCCCCAGTCAATTGTCTATAATAGAATGGAATTGTTGCTCCGAAACGAAGACGGGTACCTCGATAGGCACCTTGACTATTGATTAATGCGCCTCGTAACCCCGGGGAATATTCAGGGTCAGACGATTCAGGACTGCCTGTTGGGGTCTTGCTCCCGCTTCTCCCAACCATGTTAATAGTCACTCCAGGGGAATGACCACCGCGGGCCGCTTATTTCTTATGGCGAAACCGCCTTCGTCTAGTTGATGGGTCCGATAATCGCCAAAACCGAAGGTGTGTCGATGAACATTGCGCATCGCAGATAAGCTTCACAAAGAACAATGAGATTGCATATGACTAGCATCACGCTTGCGAGTGAGGTAGTCACGGAGATCAGAAGTGGGCGTACCCCCAATTGATTCTGAAAAACGAGCTTCATATGAAAGAGGCTTCCTGAGTCGAGTTTGGCGAACCTGGCGAGGTTGCCATTTCCTTTGATTCCGGGCGCAGGTTCGCCGCCTCACGAGGTTCGGCCCCGCTTAGAGGAGACCTCATGTTGGTGAAGTTCATTGCTTGGACGAGGTTCATCCCTTTTAGAGGGGACCTCATGTTGCTGGCGAGATTTGCCACTCAAACAAGGCTCGCCTTTCAAGGGGACCTCACGCTAGGCAGGTTCACCCCTTGACGAGGTTCATCCCTTTTAGAGGGGACCTCATGTTGCTGGCGAGATTTGCCACTCAAACAAGGCTCGCCTTTCAAGGGGACCTCACGTTGTAGGCGAGGTTCGCCACTTTGACGAGGTTCATCCCTTTTTGAGGGGACCTCACGTTGTAGGCGAGGTTCGCCACTTCGACGAGGCTCGCAGCTGGGGCGACGTTCGTCTCTTGGACGAGATTCGCAGCTGGGGCGACGTTCGTCTTGTGGACGAGGTTCGCAGCTGGGGCGACGTTCGTCTTGTGGACGAGGTTCGCAGCTGGGGCGACACTCGTCTTGTTTCGAATGAACCCCTTGATGATAACGAGGTTCGTTGGCTTTCTTTGGACGATAGTGGAATCCGTCCAACGAGACCAAAGCTCGAGCACGTCGGCGAGCTTGGTTCTCATACGACGCTGTCCGCACGTCTTGAGAGGGGAACGTTAGAAGGTTCGGTCTTCCCATAGGCAGAGCGAGGCTCGCCAGAAGCCAAAACTTGGCTAACAACATCCGCAGTTGACTTGGGTGGCTTAACAACCCAATTCTTAGCCCGCCGGGTTAACTTTGGAGCCTTGTCCTTGAGAGACAAAGGCTGATTGTCGAGGTTCGCTCGAGAGGATTCAGCGAAGCCACGGGGCTAAAGTCTCATACGAGACTCGACGACACTTGCGTCTTCACCGGGCTAGATGCCCCGCAGGAGAGGACCTCCTCGCATTCTTACCCTCGATCAATTCAATGACCAAGGTTTGAACCTCGGTTCCAACCGCAATCTTGTCCGATTGCCACCACCACCATCTAATGAATGGTTGCTCCCACTGGTCGCCATCTTCAGAGAGTCGAAAAGTTTTGTTTGATTGACTTTGAAAAGGGATTACAATCACACTCTCTCGACATGAGGAAGAGAAGATTGATTTGACTTCTTTGTATGGGTTCTGGTGGCTAAAGAAGGCTTCACTCAATGCTCACGTAGAGATCCGCTTTCCGTTGACGATCAGAACAACGTAGTTGATGATTGATGAAGAACTCGATCTTTCTTGTACGCAAGTGCTGAATTTTCCAAAAGTCCCCTGTTCATAGCTATTCACGCTATTTATAGGCTTTAAGCATGTAACTATCATGCTAGAATCGTGGAACGGGTTAGTGGGCATAATCGATGCCCACCACTTAACCCACGTGGTTGTTGTGGCTTTCGTGGCCTTTGGGTTTGCTACGAGGGCGAAGCCATAGATGACGAAGCCGCCTTCATTGACCGGCCGAACCTTGATTGAATGACGAAGCCGAGCTTCTTCAACTTCGCTATCCGGGCAAATTTCATTGCATAACGAGGTCCGCTACTTGGATGAACTTCAGCTATATGACTAGCTTTGCCGCTTGGGCTTAACTTCAATAATGCATTTATGCATTTTGTTGATAGCGAAGCCACGCTGTAGGCAAACCTTGTATGAAATGGTTGGATGGTAAGCTTCACGCTGTAGGCAAACCTTGTATGAAATGGTTGATGGCGAAGCCACGCGCGGGCTAACCTCGTTGAATGTCGAGGTTCACCGCCGTAGGCTAACCTCGTTGAATGTCGAGGTTCACCGCCGTAGGCAAACCTCGCCTCAATGAAGAGCTTCGCTTTGACGAACCTCGCTCAAGGAAGGGCTTCACGCTGGCTTAACCTCGCTCAATGAAGGGCTTCACGCTGGCTTAACCTCGTCGAATGGAGAGCTTCGCTACTTGGGCGAACCTCGGTTGAGTGAAGAGCTTCACGCTGGCTTAACCTCGCTCAATGGAGAGCTTCACGCTGGCTTAACCTCGCTCGAGGGAGAGCTTCGCTACTTGGGCTAACCTCGTTGAGTGAAGAGCTTCACGCTGGCTTAACCTCGCTCGAATGGAGAGCTTCGCCGCTGGCTAACCTCGCTCGAGGGAGAGCTTCGCTACTTGGGCTAACCTCGTTGAGTGAAGAGCTTCACGCTGGCTTAACCTCGCTCGAATGGAGAGCTTCGCCCAACTTTGATGTTGTGGGCGAACCTCGTGATATGACTATTGAGCTTCGTTTTCCATGCGAGACTCGTGTTAAAATTGAACTCCGCTCCACTTGCGAACCTCGTATTGAGGTCGAGCCTCGCCTCTTGAACGAGTCTCGTTTTGAAGTTTGCATGGTCCAGCCTCGCCCCATCAGTGAGCCTCGTCTTGAAGCTTTAACAACTAGGGTGCGCGCGACCCTCGCCTAGAGGATTTTTTGACTGTCTACAGTAGCAAAGGGCTATACCCAACAAGAAGGGATTGATTATGAGGAAACCTTCTCACCTGTGGTAAGGTTTGTATCTATACGCCTGATCCTATCTATAGTCGCTCACTTAGACTTAGAATTGCACCAAATGGACGTTAAGACAACGTTCTTAAATGGTGAACTAGATGAAGAAATTTATATGTCTCAACCTATAGGTTTCATTGTTAAAGGTCAAGAGAGTAAGGTATGCAAATTGCAAAAATTCTTATATGGCCTTAAACAATCATCTAGATAGTGGAACTTGAGGTTTCACCGGGTGGTAACCTCTTTTGGCTTCAACATGATTGAAGAAGACCACTGTGTCTATGTGAAGCGAACTAAAGATAAAATTTTCATTATGTCACTCTACGTGGATGACATATTATTAGCATGTAATGACAAGGAATATCTAACATCGATTAAAGAATGGTTGTCCTCAAGTTTTGAGATGAAGGACATGAGAGAAGCAAATTTTATACTAGCTGTTAAAATACATAGAGATCGTTCAAAAAGACTATTGGCTTTGTCCCAAGAGTCATATATAAAAAGAATTCTTGAACGATTTAATATGTCAGATTGCAAACCCATGGATACTCCAGTAGGGAAGGGCGAAAATTTGAGCCTTGCTAAATGTCCTAAAACTTCCCAAGAGAAGGAAGCCATGACTAAAGTACCATACGCCAGTGCAGTAGGTAGCTTAATGTATGCCATGTTATGTACACGGCCAGACATTTGTTAATCCGTTGGTTTAGTGAGTCGATATCAATCAAATCTAGGATTTGATCACTGGAAAGTTGTCAAAAGGATATTGAGACACCTGAAAGGCACAATAAGTTATAGCATTTGTTATCAAGGATCCAACTTTCGCTTAAGTGGCAACACGGATGTCGATTATGGGGGAGATTTGGATGAGCGCAAATCGACATCAGGTTATGTGTTCTTGCTTGGAAATGTCACAATATCCCGGAGTAGCAAGAAACAAACCTGTATAGCTTTATCCGCAATGGAATCAGAATTTGTGGCATGTTCAGTGGTGTACAAGAAGCCATTTGGTTACGACGTTTTTTAGAAAATTTAGGAGTAAAAGATAGAAACGAAGGGCCGGTGACTATAAATTGTGATAGTCAAGCAGCTATAGCTTTTACAAAGGATCAAAAATATCATAGTCGTACCAAGCATATCGACGTTAAGTACAATTTTGTTAGAGACATTATTGCACAGGATTTAGTTAATGTGCAATACATTCCTACGCATAAAATGATAGCTGATCCCCTAACAAAGCCCATACCTAGAGATGCTTATGTAGGACATGTTAGGTCTCTGGGTTTGCGTAGATTGTAATATGATGTACGACAACTTTGTGTATTTTGAATTAAATAGATGCTGTTTTTAATCCATCTGTATGTGCCCGAAGTTATACATAAACATCACATATATATTGTGTACTTTGTGTACAAAATATAAGTATGTCGAATAGGTTTGAGATTAGCCCTCTCACATGGGTAATCGCCTCTGACGTTCGGAGAACGTGCAGAGATGAGACTTCAATCCTCATAAATACATTTTTTTTGAAAGTCACCTTGAATATGTTTTCAAGATGAGGTTATTTTTGGAAAAACAATAACCAAAATGGATTTTATACCCCATTATCCATCTATGCCTATTTTAATGCCAGACATGAACTCTAAACATGTGTTGTTTAAAGATTGATAGAGTTTCAAGGTTTAGATATGGAGATATCTTAACCGAAGTCTGTATGGTGTTACGTAAGTAATCTTAAAGACATACGCTCTCTTTCGGTAAGAGAAATAACACCATAGCATGTGATTCATACCACATGTGCATGAGCGACAATTAAGGGAAGTGAGAGAAAAGATCCCTGCTTCTTCACTGTGTGAGACCCTTGAGGTTTTATTGCCTCTATTTGTACCCTTTGAACTTTTGACTGTGACTTAAAATTTTAATATCAATGTTTGCTATTTTAGCATGTTGCTAATGGTCATGAATGATTCGGCCTAACAGAACATGTCTAGGAAAGCAGTTGATTGGAGATTGAGAGTTTTTGAGTGTAAAAGGAAGGTCATGTTCATTCATATCCGAGTTGACATTCACTGACCGGTCAATTATGTGGTTTTTAGTAGACAAGCACATAATTGTGAATATCATATGAGAAAGTTTTGAGTATGCCTTATGAAAGCCTTGTTGCTATGTTGTCTTGAGGGATCTGGGATACTTAGACTGATATGACTAAACGGACCTGGGGTGCAGCAAGCTACAAATGAATCTTCCGAGGATTGGATCTTGAGTGGTTGCGTATCCTTAACAGGTGCACAACAATTACACTCTAGTATGCTTGTAGGTCGCACGATCTATTTGCCAAGTATGAAGTTTTTCTAGAGAGATATTGGGGCCACATCGATCCCATCATGTGCGAGTGGGAGATGTTGGAAGTGTGGGCGCCCATGATGTGGAAGTTGGTACATTAGTGGGAAGTTACCACTCCCTAGACTTAGTGGGAAGTTACCACTAAACATAGAGAAGTGAGTTTAGTGGGAGGTTACCACTCCCTAGTAGGGAGTTACACCTGAGTCCTATAAAAGAAAAAGTTGAGTGCATCATCAAAAGAACTATGCCTCATACATTCCAAAAGCAAGCACACGTTTCTCTCTCTAGTATTTTCAAGGCTCTTAGATCGTGGACAGAGATTCAAGTCCGAAAGGTGATTTGAATTCGACTAGCAACATCAGTGATCCAACCCAAAGATCCGTACTACACAACAAGTAAGTTGTTATTTTTCCGCAATCTATAATTAGATTATAGTCATCACTTTCCATTTGAGGTTTTACATTGTTTGCTAATACTACATTGTTTGGATTGCTTTATGTAAACTTAGAAAGTGATATTTATGTGGACCCCAATCAAAAGATATATTTCACCATGTGTAAGATGACGTGTGCTTAAAAAAACTCAATAATCCAATTTATCACTCAACTAATATTTACAGAAAAAATTTTAATATCTCAATACAAAAAATATATAATATTACTTAAAAAAATGAAATAGGCAACTCCATCTAGGAAAAACAAGTCGATTCTCAAACAGGAGTAACACCACTTCACAAGTGCTAGCTTCGTTACGACAATAAATCATAACATAAACATCAATTTTCAATATGGAATAACTTCACATCACAAGTTTCGGCTTCATTACAACAATGAATCACATAACGTTTCTCACAATGAACCATCTTCACTTTCAGAAAGTTACAGCTATTAGCTCAACCTGCAACTTTCTCCAAGAATACAAATTCAAGCTGCAGCATCCTCTAAGAGCTCTCTCTCAGTCCTCTCCCTAATCCTCCTCTGAAGCTCCGGCCTAAAATGTCTGTTCGATCTATACACATACGTGCTTATCAACTTAAGCTTGCTTAATTGACTAATTGATACCGTCAACCAATGTCTGAGATTGCGGTGGCATCAGCTAAAAGCCTCCTTTGGTAGACCTCTGTAAGTAGTACAAAATGGCATGAGAATAACAAGTAGTAAATAAATCATGAGAATAACAAGTAGCAAAAGAATAGATTAAGAGTGTATGATAACAAAAGAAGCAAATGATATTTAACTTACAAGAAATTTCATCAAAATAATAGGAACATAACTATTTCAATACTAACTCCAAGTAGTAAACAAGAAGGATTAAAAGTCATTTAATCAAAAGCCATCTCCTATAAGAATAACAAGTATTAAATGAGAAGGATTACTTGCCAGAGAGCTTAAATTTTCCCATCTTGTATGGTCTTTAATTATAAATTATTCATTCTAATCAAGAGAGGACATGAAGGAATTGAAGATGCACTAATTGCATATAGAGGTAGAATATTACTCATAATTTTCATTAAAACCTAAATTAGCATGGAATAACACTCAAGAATATGATAAAAGAACATACATAATCTTCAATTGCTTGACATTAAAAATAAGAAAAAATGGCTAACTCAAATGCTTGACTTGAAAAATAGAAGTAAATGGCTAACGCAAATGCATTATCAATACTAATTAATACAAAAAAGGGATCAATCTATTACCTGACCTTAGCCATGTATTGCTAATACCTCAGCCCAAATGTCTCCACCATCAACTCCTCACCAAATCCGCCTTCCTCTCATAATACAAAGCACACAGTGTAACCATAGTGTAAGCATAGACATGAAGACAATCAAGCTCCCACAGCCGCCAAATTATCATGTTGACACCAAATTATCTTCTTTTAGAATGAACTTAGACCCTTGGGGAGCTTGCAATTTTGAATCATATCCTGTTCAAAAGTATAGAAGCATAACATAAATCAAAATAAATTTAGAAAAAATTCAAAGGAGAATTTTAGAAAACACGTAAAGTGCAAAATTAACAAGAACACTAATGCATTCAATTTTGCTCATGTAAGCAAAACAAAAAACCTCTTAAGTAGAAGGTCCAGTTCTAAGAATCAGTATGAAGATATAAAAGAGGGACAAGAAATAACATTATTGTTTAAAAGTGAGACACAATTAAAGAACTAAACCAGATCATTAGTGTTGGGATTTTTAGATCACGCAAAAACCCCGAAAACCAATAAACGTAGCAAATAGAATCACACAAGATTTAATGTGGAAAACCCTCAACAGGGAAAACCACGGGATCAAAACAATCCACTATCACCACCAAATTATAATCTTTTACACGGACAAAGACTGCCAAACCCTTTCTCTCACAATACCCTTGAACCGGATTATATCATATGTTAAACCCTAATTACAAGAATATTGTCTATCTCCCTCTCTACTAAAAAACCCTAGAATAGAATGTCTTATTTAAAGGCACCCATAACTTGCCCACCGAGTCAACTTGGTCTCCAAGAAAATTATCAACTTCGTCTCTAACAAAACTACTAGGACGGAGCCTAGCCTTCAAATCTGAATTCAGCTTGGAGTTTGAGTCGACATCTAACATATCCTCCCTCAATAACTAATCTTCAAATATCTCAACGGCTCTAAATAAAACTCACTCTCTTCTTCTTGTTTACCTCTCCCTTGTGGACAAAAGTTTGAGAAGAGTCACCCACACCATTAACAGAACGTCCATCTAAATAGCAAATATAATTGTTATATATTCCTCCCTTGCAAAATTAAATCGCCATCTCTATACACTTTGCACCACTCTCCTTCACCCATATACTTGTACCCAGGCGATGCCATCTCACCCAACAAAAGTAAATTAGCACACATGACGGCACATATCTCACATGACGAAGAATTCTAACTTTCTAGTATGAAGCTTGAGGCGAACACTCCCAACGCCTTTAACCTTTATCTTCTTGTTATTTCCAGTGATCATGTCACCAAATTCTTCATTCATCTTCAGTGGGTCAAAACACTCTTTGTTGTTGCAAACGTTCATAGAGGCTGCAGAATCTAACACCCAAGTGTTACTCGAATTAGTACCGGTACTCTCCATCATCAACACCATATATTGATCACACACAATTGCCGAGGAGTCCTCCTCCTTCCCATTTTATTGAAGCTTCATCTGCCTAATATTCTTCAAATCATCTTACATCTAGGAACATCTAAATTGAATGTGACCCTTCTCTCCGTAATAGTAGCACTCCCTTTCGCTATCGTCTCGGACCTGAGATTTTGACCTTCCTCAATAACTACCACATCTCCCCTTACTCCTCCCTCGATTAGAATCTTCAAAAGCCAGTGCACTCTCACCATCACTAGATGCGCTTTTCTTCCCCATCATTCTTTTATTTTTGCGTAGGAGTGCTGTCACATCATCAAATTTCAAAGTCTGCTTCCCCGTATTTATTGTCTAAACCAGCAGCTTGTACAACTTCAGTAGGGAAGACAGTAGTAGTAGCGCTTGCTCTTCTTCTTTAATCTCCTCATTAATTTTCATAAGTTGACACACTAGCTGATTAATGCATTGATGTGGTCTTGAATTACAGTACCTTCTTCCATCTTTAATGAATAAAGCTCTATCCTCAAACTCAACCGGTTGGTCATCGACTTCGATGCATAGATCCCTTCAAGCTTGCCCCACAACCCTCTCGGTGTGGTCTCCTGCATAACGTTTTACTTGATCTCGGGGGCGAGTGCCAAACAAATTGTGCTAACCGCCTTCTTTTGCATGAAACTCCATTCAGCGTTCAGCCCTTCAGGCTTCTTTTCCTCCAAAGATTGATCAACACCCTGTTGCACCAGAAGACCTTGAACCGTACACCGCCATACCACAAATTTGTCTTGCCGTTGAATAGTGGAATATCAAACTTCGGACCTTAAAATGTCATCATCCTCTAACCAAAACCAAATTCAAATCAGTCACTCTAGAAGTTGAATATGGTAGAACCAACTTAAAAAATAAACTGAACACGTCGAAAAATCCTAGAAATGACTTCGGGATCGTCAAATTCCGCCTCCAATTCCCCGATTGGAGGACAAATTAATTTGGACCGTTGATCTGGATTTAAAAAATGAATTAAATCCAAATTCATTCCCAAAAAAATAATTCATGTGTGAACTGGACCCCACACGTCCTGCGATTCACGTGAATGCCTAAGTGGTTTTTTTCTTGGGGTTTTTATTTCTAGGCCCATTTGTTTACTCATCTTTACCTCTAAGCCCATTAACTATTGTTTGCATCCTTTAACCCAAATATCATTTTGTATTTGCCTATAAACCCAATTTCTAAAATACAGCACTAGTATACGTGCCCCCCCTAATATTTTCTTTAAATACCAATTATACCCTTTTATTATCTAATTAAGTGGGCCCTTTTAAAACATTAAAAACACAAAGAAAATGAGAAGAGAGAGAGAGGGGAACAGTACTGTTCTGCCGTTTCTCTCCTCTCCGGTGCCTAATCGCATTTAATGCGGTTAGGTGCGGGAGAGAAGAGAAAGGGCGGGAACCCCGTTCCTCTGTCTCTCTCTCCCCCTTCCCTTTCTCTCTCTCCATTTCTCAATCAACTCTCTCTCTCATCCACCTTCCACTCTTAAAAACCCAACAATTAATTCTCTCTCACCCACTTTATCAATCCATCAATTAATTCTCAATTTCATTAATGTGTATGGTGTGATTTTGGTGGAATTTTATCACTTTCTTAGCAATTGAAGGTATAATTTTGCATCTCACTCAACTACCAAGTTTATAGCATTAATTTCTCACTTTATTCATGACAATTATTTCACATTATTATTCATGAATTCATAAGAATTAGTTAAGCTTGTCATATTTGATGAAATATTAGTTAAATGATTATTTCACATAATTTTAATTTCACATTATCATTTCACATTAATTATTTCACATTAACTATTTCACATTAATTTTTCATTTTATTCATGAAAATTATTTCTCAATTTCATTTTAGGTTATCACGCTACACTTTCAGGGTATCACGCTACACTTTCAGTTTATCACGCTACACTTTCAGGTTATCACGTTACACTTTCAGGATATCACGCTACACTTACAGGGTATCATGCTACACTTTCTGATTATAACGCTACACTTTCAGCCTATCACGCTACACTTTCAGGTTATAACGCTACACTTTCAGCCTATCACGCTACACTTTCAGCCTATCACGCTACACTTTCAGGGTATCAAGCTATACTTTCAGCCTATCACGCTACACTTTCAGGGTATCATGCTACACTTTCAGGTTATAACGCTACACTTTCAGCCTATCACGCTACACTTTCAGAGTATCATGCTATACTTTCAGGTTATCACGCTACACTTTTAGCCTATCACTGTCACGCCCCGGTAATAATTGGGAACGTGACTCGGCCGGCAATACAACCATTCGGTCGCATTCACGCCTCTAGATCATCTTGTATGCAGATATACATCCAAACTACACCACAGAGCATGTAATTAAGAACTTTATAGATGAAGAAATCTCTATAAATATAGAGTTCAAGTACAAGTTCACAATGAAAGGAGTAAGAAATAAAGTACATCATAGTCTAAAGGACTACCTAATCACTGAAACTAAGAACGGATGTGATACAAGATATTTACTATTGCTAGACCTGCTCTTAGAAATACTCTTGATCCTGCAAAGGAATAACAGTTCGCGAATCTGGGCTATGCAAACCCCAGGGGAGTAAGAAAACTCCCAACAAGCATGTAAAATCAAGGAATTGTGCACGTGTACGTGCATGTGATAGGTATAGATAAAATCTTATTTATAAGGGGAAAAAGAAAAATGTAAATTGTAGATATCAAGATCAAGTCCATCACAAGGCACACCAGTATATTGTTATTGTTTTAGAGGTTATTTGAATTAGAGGAGAAATATTTCATGTATATAAAATGGGTTTCCCGTAAATGATCCCGGGAACACAGCCTCAAGTCACCGTCAGGCGATGTGGACTCTAGAGGTGGATCCTACCGCATCCACGCGATGTAGCACTTAGCCCCTCATAGAACTTAGCTCCCCACTTCTGGCTGACAAACTGGCTCTGATATCATATGTAAAGCCTAAACCTAATTCCCCTAACCCCCTATTTTCTCGCCCCTAACCCTCTATTTTCCTTCCCCTAACACCCTATTTTCCTCCCCCTAACCCTCTAATCCCCTATCCTAACCCTGATTCGAGTAAACTTAAACCGGTTTATCGAAAAACTATTTTATGTGAACAGTAACCGTATTTATGAATAGTACCGTATGGGTGAATAGTACCATACTTGTGAATAGTACCGTACGTGTGAATCGTATCCAGTGCTTTTTATAGGGTAAATGATAATCTAGCTTATTTTCTGATGTGAAGGATCCACCTTTGGTGGCAGCCACAGAGCATACAATAAGCAGATACACGCACCCTAAGCTAGGCTCTAATACCATTTATTGGGACAAACCACATTATAACGGCAAGCTTACACATAGAAAATTTAACTAATAATTTCTTGCACATAGGTACAAAATAAATACTGGAAATAATATGCCTGTTTAAAGATACGAAATAAAAGATTTAGCAAGAAAAATGCTTGCCTAGTTTTCTGAGAAAATCCTCCAATCCCAATCCCAAGAAATTCCTCCTCTCTCTATTTCTTTCTCCGTCGCTTTCTCTCTTCCTCTCTCTCTCTCTCTCTCTCTCTCTCTCTCTCTCTCTCTCTCTCTTCCTTCTTATATTTTTTTTCTTTTGGTGTGAGGAATCGAGAGAGTAAGGGGGGTATATATAGGATTTTAGGGAGAAAATGACAAAATGGGGAAGTCAAAAATGGGAGGAGGAAATTTGGGTTAGGGTTGGTGGAAAGGGGATTAGGGAAGGAAAAATTTGGATTAGGGGATTACATATAACCCACCTTAAAAAATTTCATCCTCAAAATTTAATTCAAGCGGTGGCTCCCATCGCATCCACGCGGTGTAGCACTTAGCCCCGCATAGCACTTAGCTCCCCACTTCCGGCTGACAAACTGGCTCTGATACCATTTGTCACACCCCGGGCCCTTGGCCCTTATAAATCAGTATATCAGGTATGCGCATTAGCCCGCTTATATACACTTTATATTTTCCGTCCAATTCCCCTTTATCAAAACCCACATTTATCGGTTTGTTTAATTGACTGTACATGAAATGTTGTGCACTAACCACAGGTCTACCGTGGAACAACTTCTGTAAAACTATGAAAAATAACCGTGACCCAGAACATGTCCAATCAAGATGGGTGCATTGTCTAGTCAATGCTATTATATTAGCGGTAATAATCCAAAGAATCCTCACACCGGGATATCGATGTCGAGGGTATAGCCATGCTATGATAGCACGCTTATGAATCATATTTTTGACAGAAATTGTCTTCATGTACAGTTCATCCTAACATGTATCACTAGGTGAATCAACATATCACATCACACATAAACTTCATAGCAAAAATAAAGACAAGAAAAGAAGTAAATAAATTTTATAATTGTTTAGAATGGGTTAAATAGTTTTTGGGTTGATAACTTAAAGACCCACACATCTAGTTTTAGTGAGAAAAGGCCCAAATCTCAATTAACAGTGGTAACAAAAAGTAATTTGAAAGGTCTAAGGTCAGGATCTACCAATTTCATATTAGTATCAATTTCTTATAGGTTATACATAATTATGACACCATAGTGCTTAATGTCGAGCGAGTCCTTCATGACATCATTGCAATATTAATATTGGGATACATGTTTTAGTGAGAGGGGGCTCGTGATCTTCCTTCATTGGATTGTGATTAGTGGTGGTACAAGGGTGATGACCCTTGAGACCAAACTTGGGAAAGAATTGGTTTACATGTATCATGTCTTGACTGATCTCGCAGGGGATTCATACTATGGAAAGTCATTCCAATAGGCTTATAGTATATGGTATGAGATACATACTATGACAATCTAGATTTGGGTATAACATACCATGTAGTTGAATAGAAAAAACTGAAATTTAAAAGGGGTAGAGAGAAATTAATGATGAAGTTTTAAAATGTAAACGAGTGACCTTATTTACTATTGTATGTGGCATTGTCTGTATAAAAAATGGAGAGTTATAGATATGTTACCATTTGTTCTTTTTTTTGTGCTTGGATTAAATTTCGAGGACGAAATTTTTTAATGTGGGTTATTTGTAATCCCCTAATCCAAATTTTTCCTCCCCTAATCCCCTTTCCACCAACCCTAACCCAAATTCCTCCTCCCATTTTTGACTTCCCCATTTTGTCATTTTCTCCCTAAAATCCTATATATACCCCCTTTACTCTCTCGATTCCTCACACCAAAAGAAAAAAATATAAGAAGGAAGAGAGAGAGAGAGAGAGAGGAAGAGAGAAAGAGACGGAGAAAGAAATAGAGAGAGGAGGAATTTCTTGGGGTTGGGATTGGAGGATTTTCTCGAAAACTACATAAGCATTTTTCTTGCTAAATCTTTTATTTCAGATCTTTATACGCATGTTATTTTCAAGATTTATTTTGTACCTATGTGCAAGAAATTCTTAGTTAAATTTTATATGTGTAAGCTTGCCGTTATAATGTGGTTTGTCCCAATAAGTGGTATCAGAGCCTGGCTTAGGATGCGTGTATCTGCTTATCGTATACTCTGTGGCTGTCACCAAAGGTGGATCCTTCACATCAGAAAATAAGCTAGATTATTATTTATCCTAAAAAAGGCACTGGGCACTATTCACACTTACAGTACTATTCACAAGTGCGGTACTATTCACCCATACGATACTATTCATAAATATGGTTACTGTTCACGTAAAATAGTTTTTCAGTGAACCGGTTTAAGTTTACTCGAATCCGTTGGTGTCTAAGGCAAGATTTTAGGGATTGCATACGGCACTCTGTAAGGAATGGGGTATTTAATCGGTCTTGGACCAATATCTAGTACTCTCCTTACCTGGCTAACTAACCAAGTAAAGTTCAATTGTGTCACTAAAGAAAATTTTGGTTAAAGTCTGATATCAGCAACCAGGCCCGTTTGATTTATTTATGAAATTTATTTATTTTCTAATGGAGTTTATGTGTAATGTGATGCGTTGATTCACCTAGTAATACCTGTTAGGATGAACTGTACATGAAGACGATTTCTGTCAAAAATATGATTCATAAGCGTGCTATCATAGCATGGCTATACCCTCGACATCGATATCCCGGTGTGAGGATTCTTTGGATTATTACCGCTAATATAATAGCATTGACTAGACAATGCACCCATCTTGATTGGACATGTTACGGTCACGGTTATTTTCATAATTTTACGTAGTTGTTCCACGGTAGACGGTGGTTAGTGCACAACATTTCATGTACAAATAATTAAACAAACCGATAAATATGGGTTTTGATAAAGGGGAATTGGACGGAAAATATAAAGTGTATATAAGCGGGCTAATGCGCATACCTGATATACTGATTTATAAGGGCCAAGGTCCCGGGGTGTGACAAATGGTATCGAGCGGTTTGTCGGTAGGAAGTGGGAGCTAAGTCTATCTTGAGGCTAAGTGCTACACGCGTGGATGCGGTGGGAGCCACCTCTAGAGTTCGTAGAGCCACCTCTAGAGTCCACATCCTTTGGGTGACTTGAGTCCGTGTTCCCGGGATGGTTTACGGGAAACCCGTTTTATATACATGAAATATTTCTCCTCTAATTCAAATAACCTCTAAAACAATAATAATATACTGATGTGCCTTGTGATGGACTTGATCTTGATATCTACAGTTTACATTTTTCTTTTACCCCTTATAAATAAGATTTTATCTATACCTATCACATGCACGTACACGTGCACAATTCCTTCATTTTATATGCTTGTTGGGAGTTTTCTGACTCCCCTAGGATTTGCATACCGTAGACTCACGGATTGTTATTCCTTTGTAGGATCAAGAGTATTTTCAGGAGCAGGTCCAGCAATAGTAAATACCTTGTATCACATCCGTTCTCAGTTTCAGTGATTAGGTAGTCCTTTAGACTATGATGTACTTTATTTCTTACTCCTTTCATTGTGAACTTGTACTTAAACTCTATCTTTATAGAGATTTCTTCACCTATAAAGTTCTTAATTACATGCTCTGTGGTATAGTTTGGATGTATATCTGTATACAGGATGATCTAGAGATGTGAATGCGACCGAATGGTTGCATTGCCGGCCGAGTCACATTCCCAATAAAACCTTGTCACGCCCCGGTAACAATTGGGAACGTGACTCGGTCGGCAATGCAACCATTCGGCCGCATTCACGCCTCTAGATCATCCTGTATACAGATATACATCCAAACTATGTAATTAAGAACTTTATAGATGAAGAAATCGCTCTAAAGATAGAGTTCAAGTACAAGTTCACAATGAAAAGGAGTAAGAAATAAAGTACATCATAGTCTAAAGGACTACCTAATCACTGAAACTGAGAACGGATGTGGTACAAGGTATTTACTATTGCCGACTCGCTTAGAAATACTCTTGATCCTACAAAAATAACGTCCGCGGTCGAGGGTATATGAAGCCCGAAGTGGAAAATCCAACGGCATGTAAAATGAAGGAATTGTGCACGGTAATGCGCATGTGATGTATAGATAAAATCTTATTTATAAGGGGTAAAAGAAAAATGTAAATTGTAGATATCAAGATCAAGTCCATCACAAGGCACACCAGTATATTATTATTGTTTTAGAGGTTTTTTGAATTAGAGGAGAAATATTTCATGTATATAAAACGGGTTTCCCGTAAACCATCCCGGGAACACGGCCTCAAGTCACCGTCAGGCGATGTGGACTCTAGAGGTGGCTCCTACGGACTCTAGAGGTGACTCCCACCGCATCCACGCGGTGTAGCACTTAGCCCCGCATAGCACTTAGCTCCCCACTTCCGGCTAATAAACTGGCTCTGATACCAATTGTTTTGGACAAACCACATTATAACGGCAAGCTTACATATATAAAATTTAACTAAGAATTTCTGGCGCAAAGATACAACATAAATATTGAAAATAATATGCATGTATAAAGATACGAAATAAAAGATTTAGCAAGAAAAATGCTTGTATAAAGGTACGAAGAAAAGATTTAGAAAAGAAATGCTTGCCTAGTTTTCTGAGAAAATCCTCCAATCCCAAGAAATTCTCTCTCTCTCTCTCTCTCTCTCTCTCTCTCTCTCTCTCTCTCTCTCTCTCTCTCTCTCTCTCTCTCTCTCTCTCTCTCTCTCTCTCTCTCTCTCTCTCTTCCTTCTTATATATTTTTTTCTTTTGGTGTGAGGAATCGAGAGAGTAAGGGGGGTATATATAGGATTTTAGAGAGAAAATGACAAAATGGGGAAGTCAAAAATGGGAGGAGGAAATTTGGGTTAGGGTTGGTGGAAAGGGGATTAGGGGAGGAAAAAATTGGATTAGGGGATTGCATATAACCCACCTTAAAAATTTCGTTCTCGAAATTTAATCCAAGCACAACAAAAAGAACAAATGATAACATGTCTATAACTCTCCATAGGCGGTATATACAAACAATGCCACATACAATAGTAAATGAAGTCCCTCGTATACATTTTAAAACTTCATCATTAATTTCTCTTAGGTTATACATAATTATGACACCATAGTGCTGAATGTCGAGCGAGTCCTTCAAGACATCATTGCAATATTAATATTAGGATACATATTTTAGTGAGAGGGGGCTCGTGATCTTCCACCACAGAGCAGGTAATTAAGAACTTTATAGATGAAGAAATCTCTATAAAGATAAAGTTCAAGTACAAGTCCACAATGAAAGGAGTAAGAAATAAAGTACATCAAGTCTAAAGGACTACCTAATCACTGAAACTGAGAACGGATGTGATTCAAGGTATTTACTATTGCCGACTCGCTTAGAAATACTCTTGATCCTACAAAGGAATAACAACCATGAAGTCCGGGTATGCAAACCCCAAGGGAGTCAGAAAACTCCCAACAAGCATTTAAAATGAAGGAATTGTGCACGTGTACGTGCATGTGATAGGTATAGATAAAATCTTATTTATCAGGGGGAAAAGAAACTAATTTGAAAGGTCTAAGGTCAGGATCTACCAATTTCATATTAGTATCAATTTCTTATAGTTTATACATAATTATGACACCATAGTGCTTAATGTCGAGCGAGTCCTTCATGACATCATTGCAATATTAATATTGGGATACATGTTTTAGTGAGAGGGGGCTCGTGATCTTCCTTCATTGGATTGTGATTAGTGGTGGTACAAGGGTGATGACCCTTGAGACCAAACTTGGGAAAGAATTGGTTTACATGTATCATGTCTTGACTGATCTCGCAGGGGATTCATACTATGGAAAGTCATTCCAATAGGCTTATAGTATATGGTATGAGATACATACTATGACAATCTAGATTTGGGTATAACATACCATGTAGTTGAATAGAAAAAACTGAAATTTAAAAGGGTAGAGAGAAATTAATGATGAAGTTTTAAAATGTAAACGAAAGTGACCTTATTTACTATTGTATGTGGCATTGTCTCAGATAAAAATGGAGAGTTATAGATATGTTACCATTTGTTCTTTTTGTGCTTGGATTAAATTTCGAGGACGAAATTTTTTAATGTGGGTTATTTGTAATCCCCTAATCCAAATTTTTCCTCCCCTAATCCCCTTTCCACCAACCCTAACCCAAATTCCTCCTCCCATTTTTGACTTCCCCATTTTGTCATTTTCTCCCTAAAATCCTATATATACCCCCTTTACTCTCTCGATTCCTCACACCAAAAGAAAAAAAAATATAAGAAGGAAGAGAGAGAGAGAGAGAGAGAGAGAGAGGAAGAGAGAAAGAGACGGAGAAAGAAATAGAGAGAGGAGGAATTTCTTGGGGTTGGGATTGGAGGATTTTCTCAGAAAACTACGCAAGCATTTTTCTTGCTAAATCTTTTATTTCGTATCTTTATACAGGCATGTTATTTTCAGTATTTATTTTGTACCTATGTGCAAGAAATTCTTAGTTAAATTTTATATGTGTAAGCTTGCCGTTATAATGTGGTTTGTCCCAATAAGTGGTATCAGAGCCTGGCTTAGGATGCGTGTATCTGCTTATCGTATACTCTGTGGCTGTCACCAAAGGTGGATCCTTCACATCAGAAAATAAGCTAGATTATTATTTATCCTAAAAAAGGCACTGGGCACTATTCACACTTACAGTACTATTCACAAGTGCGGTACTATTCACCCATACGATACTATTCATAAATATGGTTACTGTTCACGTAAAATAGTTTTTCAGTGAACCGGTTTAAGTTTACTCGAATCCGTTGGTGTCTAAGGCAAGATTTTAGGGATTGCATACGGCACTCTGTAAGGAATGGGGTATTTAATCGGTCTTGGACCAATATCTAGTACTCTCCTTACCTGGCTAACTAACCAAGTAAAGTTCAATTGTGTCACTAAAGAAAATTTTGGTTAAAGTCTGATATCTTATTTATGAAATTTATTTATTTTCTAATGGAGTTTATGTGTAATGTGATGCGTTGATTCACCTAGTAATACCTGTTAGGATGAACTGTACATGAAGACGATTTCTGTCAAAAATATGATTCATAAGCGTGCTATCATAGCATGGCTATACCCTCGACATCGATATCCCGGTGTGAGGATTCTTTGGATTATTACCGCTAATATAATAGCATTGACTAGACAATGCACCCATCTTGATTGGACATGTTCTGGGTCACGGTTATTTTTCATAATTTTACAGAAGTTGTTCCACGGTAGACGTGTGGTTAGTGCACAACATTTCATGTACAGTCAATTAAACAAACCGATAAATATGGGTTTTGATAAAGGGGAATTGGACGGAAAATATAAAGTGTATATAAGCGGGCTAATGCGCATACCTGATATACTGATTTATAAGGGCCAAGGTCCCGGGGTGTGACGGTAGAGCGGTTTGGTAGATGGGAAGTCACTAGTCTCAGGGCTAAGTGCTGCGTGGATGCGTGAACCTCTAGAGTTAAGAGCCTCTAGAGTACGCTGGGTGACTTGAGTCCGTGTTCAGGATGGTTTGGAAACGTTTATATACATGAAATATTTCTCCTCTAATTCAAATAACCTCTAAAACAATAATAATATACTGATGTGCCTTGTGATGGACTTGATCTTGATATCTCGGTTTACATTTTCTTTTACCCTTATAAATAAGATTTTATCTATACCTATCATGCATTACGTGCACAATTCCTTCATTTTATATGCTTGTTGGGAGTTTTGACTCCTAGGTTTGCATCTGGTAGACTCGCAGTTATTCCTTTGTAGGATCAAGAGTATATTCAGGAGCAGGTCCAGCAATAGTAAATACCTTGTATCACATCCGTTCTCAGTTTGAGTGATTAGGTAGTCCTTTAGACTATGATGTACTTTATTTCTTACTCCTTTCATTGTGAACTTGTACTTAAACTCTATCTTTATAGAGATTTCTTCACCTATAAAGTTCTTAATTACATGCTCTGTGGTATAGTTTGGATGTATATCTGTATACAGGATGATCTAGAGATGTGAATGCGACCGAATGGTTGCATTGCGGTAGAGTCATTCCCAATAAAACCTTGTCAGCCGTAACATTGGGGCATGACTGGAGTGCATCTAATGCAACCGCGATTCACTTCTCTAGATCATCATCTGAATATACATCCAAACTATGTAATTAAGAACTTTATAGATGAAGAAATCTCTATAAAGATAAAGTTCAAGTACAAGTTCACAATGAAAGGAGTAAGAAATAAAGTACATCATAGTCTAAAGGACTACCTAATCACCAAACCGAGAACGGATGTGATTCAAGGTATTTACTATTCTTTGGACTGCTCACGGAAATACTCTTGATCACTGAGAATAACGATCAAGCGATGCAGGGTATGCAAACCCCAAGGAGTCGAAAACTCCCAACTAGCATTTAAAATGAAGGAATTGTGCACGGTAATGCATGTGATAGGTATAGATAAAATCTTATTTATAAGGGTAAAAGAAAATGTAAATTGTAGATATCAAGATCAAGTCCATCACAAGGCACACCAAGATATTATTATTGTTTTAGAGGTTTTTGAATTAGAGGAGAAATATTTCATGTATATAAAACGGTTTCCGTAAACCATCCCTGAACACGCCTCAAGTCACCACAAGCATGTGGACTCTAGAGGTGGCTCCTACTGACTCTAGAGGTGACTCCCACCGCATCCACGCTGTAGCACTTAGCCCCGCGATAGCACTTAGCTCCCACTTCCGCTAATAAACCGCTCGATACCAATTGTTTTGGACAAACCACATTATAACGCAAGCTTACATATATAAAATTTAACTAAGAATTTCTGGCGCAAAGATACAACATAAATATTGAAAATAATATGCCTGTATAAAGATCTGAAATAAAAGATTTAGCAAGAAAAATGCTTGTATAAAGGTACTAAGAAAAGATTTAGAAAAGAAATGCTTGCCTAGTTTTCTGAGAAAATCCTCCAATCCCAAGAAATTCCTCCTCTCTCTATTTCTTTCCCCGTCTCTCTCTCTCTCTCTCTCTCTCTCTCTCTCTCTCTCTCTCTCTCTCTCTCTCTCTCTCTCTCTCTCTCTCTCTCTTCCTTCTTATATATTTTTTTCTTTTGGTGTGAGGAATCGAGAGAGTAAGGGGGGTATATATAGGATTTTAGAGAGAAAATGACAAAATGGGGAAGTCAAAAATGGGAGGAGGAAATTTGGGTTAGGGTTGGTGGAAAGGGGATTAGGGGAGGAAAAAATTGGATTAGGGGATTGCATATAACCCACCTTAAAAATTTCGTTCTCGAAATTTAATCCAAGCACAACAAAAAGAACAAATGATAACATGTCTATAACTCTCCATAGGCGGTATATACAAACAATGCCACATACAATAGTAAATGAAGTCCCTCGTATACATTTTAAAACTTCATCATTAATTTCTCTTAGGTTATACATAATTATGACACCATAGTCTTTGAATGTCGGCGAGTCCTTCAAGACATCATTGCAATATTAATATTAGGATACATATTTTAGTGAGAGGGGGCTCGTGATCTTCCACCACAGAGCAGGTAATTAAGAACTTTATAGATGAAGAAATCTCTATAAAGATAAAGTTCAAGTACAAGTCCACAATGAAAGGAGTAAGAAATAAAGTACATCAAGTCTAAAGGACTACCTAATCACTGAAACTGAGAACGGATGTGATTCAAGGTATTTACTATTGCTGGACCTGCTCCTGGAAATACGCTTGATCCTGCAAAGGAAATAACAGTCCGCGAGTCTGGGGTATGCAAACCCCAAGGGAGTCAGAAAACTCCCAACTAGCATTTAAAATGAAGGAATTGCGTTAATGCGTGCATGTGATAGGTATAGATAAAATCTTATTTATCAGGGGGAAAAGAAACTAATTTGAAAGGTCTAAGGTCAGGATCTACCAATTTCATATTAGTATCAATTTCTCTTAAGTTATACATAATTATGACACCATAATGCTGAATGTCGAGCGAGTCCTTCAAGACATCATTGCAATATTAATATTGGGATACATGTTTTAGTGAGAGGGGGCTCATGATCTTCCTTCACTGGATTGTGATTGGTGGTGGCACAAGGGTGACGACCCTTGAGACCAAACTTGGGAAAGAATTGGTTTACATGTATCATGTCTTGACTGATCTCGCAAGGGATTCATACTATAGAGAGTCATTCCAATAGGCTAATAGTATATGGTATGAGATACATACTACGATAATCTAGATTTGGGTATAACATACCATGTAATTGAATAGAAAAAAAATAAAATTCATAAGGGGTAGGGAGAAATTAATGATGAAGTTTTAAAGTGTATACGAGTGACCTCATTTAATATTGTATGTGGCATTGTCTGTATATACCGCCTATGGAGAGTTCTAGATATGTTACTATTTGTTCTTTCTTGTGCTTGGATTAAATTTGAGGGCCGAAATTTTTTTAGGTGGGTTATATGTAATACCTATTAAAGCCTAACTCCTAATCCCTATTTTCCTCCCCTAATCCCATTTTTCCCACCTAATCCACCAACCCTAACTCCCAAACCCTACTCCCTAACCTCCTAATTTTTCTTCCTCCAAATTTGACTTCTCTTCCTCCCCCTCCACAACCCTATGAAATCCCCTTACTCTCTCATTCCCACCAACAAGAGAAAAAATATATAAAAAGAAAGAGAGAGGAAGAGAAAGAGAGACATAGAGAGAGAGAGAGAGAAAAAGAGAAAGAGAGAAGAGACAGGGAGTGAGAGACAGGGAGAGAGAGAAGGGAAAAAGGGAGAGAGAGACAGGGAGATAAAGAATGGGAGAGGAGAAATTGCTGGGTATTGGGAATTGGAGGATTTTCTCAGGAAACTAGGCAAGCATTTTTCTTGCTAAATCTTTTATTTCATGACCTTTATACCGCATATTATTTCCAAGATTTATTTTATACCTATGTGCAAGAAATTCTTAGTTAAATTTTATATGTGTAAGCTTGCCGTTATAATGTGGTTTGTCCCAACAAGTGGTATCAGAGCCTGGCTTAGGATGTGTGTGTATCTGCTTATCGTATGCTCTGTGGCTGCCACCAAAGGTGGATCCTTCACATCAGAAAATAAACTAGATTATCATTTACCCTATAAAAGGCACTGGGCACTAATCACGTACGGTACTATTCATGTACGATACTATTCACAAGTATGGTTACTGTTCACAAATATGGTTACTATTTACATAAAATAGTTTTTCGTGACCTGGTTTAAGTTTACTCGAATCCGTTGGTATCTAAGGCAAGGTTTTAGGGGTTGCTTACGGCACTCCGTAAGGAACAAGGTACTTAATCGGTCTTAGACCAACCTCTAGTACTCTCCTTACGGCTAGCGGCCGGTAAAATTTAATCATGTCACTAAAGAAATTTTTAACAACCGGACAGGACAGTCTAAAAACCCGAGAACCCGGTTCGGTCTAGACCGTAACCTAGTTCGACTGCACCGCTTTGAACCAGCCTTGAACCTAACCAAGCACAATTCAAAGTTCATCTTGTCAACAACTGCTTGAAGTCTTTTCATAAAAGCCCCCGCTATTTATACTATGTAATTTAGTTAATTTCAAATGGAGTAAGTGTACTACACACTTAGTGACACCAGCTAGATGGACTGTACATGAAGACTACTGCCAAAAATATGATTCATAAGCGTGCTTTAATAGCATGGCTATGACCTCGATATCGAATACCGATATGAGGATTTTTCTTGGCTATTATTAATATAGCATCGAATAGACGATGCACGACTTGGTTGGACATGTTCGGGACACTAATCTTTCATAGTTTTATTAAAGCCGCCCACGGTAATTCCGTGGGTAGTGCACAACATTTCATGCAATACCAATTAAACAAATTGATAAACATGGGTTTTATTAAAGGGAATTGGAGAAAATATAATGTGTATATGCGGACTAATGCGCATACCGATATATCGATTTATAAGGCTAAGGCCCGGCGCGACAAATGGTATCGTGAGCCAATTTGTTAGCCGGGGGAGCTAAGTGTTATGCGAGCTAAGTACTACACCGCTGTGGATGTGGTGAGAGCCACCTCTAGAGTCCGTAGGAGCCACCTCTAGAGTCCACATCGCCGACCGTGACTTGAGGCCGTGTTCCCGATGGTTACCGGAACCGCTTTATATACAAGAAATATTTGTCCTCTAATTCAAATAACCTCTAAAACAATAATAATATACCGGGTGCCTTGTGATGGACTTGATCTTGATATCTACAATTTACATTTTTCTTTTACCCTTGATAAATAAGATTTTATCTATACTATCACATGCACGCATTAATGCACAATTCCTTCATTTTACATGCTTGTTGAGTTTTCGACTTCGGGCTTGCATACCCTGCATCATGGATCGTTATTTCCTTTGCAGATTAAGAGTATATCCGTGAGCAGTCCAAAGAATAGTAAATACCTTGTATCACATCCGCTCTCGCCAAGAATTAGGTAGTCCTTTAGACTTTAATGTACTTTATTTCTTACTCCTTTCATTGTGGACTTGTACTTGAACTCTATCTTTATAGAGATTTCTTCATCTATAAAGTTCTTAATTACCCGCTCAGGGTGTAGTTTGGATGTATATCTCAGATACGTAATGATCTAGAGGCTGAATGTGACCGAATGGTTGCATTGCCGATAACTTCTAAAACAATAATAATATACCGGGTGCCTTGTGATGGACTTGATCTTGATATCTACAATTTACATTTTTCTTTTACCCCTTATAAATAAGATTTTATCTATACCTATCACATGCATGTACACGTGCACAATTCTTTCATTTTACATGCTTGTTGGGAGTTTTCTGACTCCCTGGGGTATCCGATAAAGTCTTTCTATGTTTTCATATCCTAAAAAAGTCCATTATGAATTGTTCTGCTCACCGCCATATGGTGAATGCATCTTTATTTGGCCCTTTTGAGTATTTGTGATGTAGGTGTATAAATAAAACAAATCTCAATTACAGTGGTAACAAAACTAATTTGAAAGGTCTAAGGTCGATCTACCAATTTCATATTACTATCAATTTCTCTTAGGTTATACATAATTATGACACCATAGTGCTAAATGTCGGCGAGTCCTTCAAGGCATCATTGCAATATTAATATTGGGATACATGTTTTATCGAGAGGGGCTCGTGATCTTCCTTCACTAGATTGTGATTGGTGGTGGTACAAGTCATGATTTCAAGTGTTTGTGAATATCACCTTATTTGGAAGAAGCGATTTACTTGTGTTTTAACAGCTTTATGGATTCAAAGATTTTCCATAACTTAGTATTTGATAAAATAAGAAAAGTGAAATCCCTAATCCCTTTCCACCATACCTAACCCAAATTTCCTCCTCCCATTTTTGACTTCTCCATTTTGTCATTTTCTCCCTAAAATCCTATATATACCCCCTTACTCTCGTTCCTCACACCAAAAGAAAAAAATATAAGAAGGAGAGATGGAGAAAGAAATAGAGAGAGGAGTAATTTTGGGATTAGGATCTGAGGATTTTCTGAAATACTCGCAAGCATTTCTTTTCTAAATCTTTTCTTCTACCTTTATGCAAGCATTTTTCTTGCTAAATCTTTTATTTCAGATCTTTATACAGCATATTATTTCCCAGATTTATTTTTTGTCACCAGTAGTGGGGAGCTAAGTGCTACACCGCATGGATGCTGGGAGCCACCTCTAGAGTCCGCTGGAGCCACCTCTAGAGTCCACATCGCCTCGACGGTGACTTGAGGCCATGTTCCTGGATGATTTACTGAAGCCCGCTTTATATACAAAAATATTTCTCCTCTAATTCAAATAACCTCTAAAACAATAATAATATCTTGGTGTGCCTTATGATAGACTTTGATCTTGATATCTACAATTTACATTTTTCTTTTACCCTTATAAATGAGATTTTATCTATACCTATCACATGCATTACCGTGCACAATTCCTTCATTTTACATGCTTGTTGGAAGTTTTCGACTTCGGGTTTGCATACCCCGGACTTCATGGCTTGTTATTCCTTTGCGTGATTAAGAGTATATCCGGAGCAGTCCAAAGAATAGTAAATACCTTGTATCACATCCGCTCTCGCCAAGAATTAGGTAGTCCTTTAGACTTTAATGTACTTTATTTCTTACTCCTTTCATTGTGGACTTGTACTTGAACTCTATCTTTATAGAGATTTCTTCATCTATAAAGTTCTTAATTACACCTTTCGTGGTGTAGTTTGGATGTATATCTCAGATACGTAATGATCTAGAGGCTGAATGTGACCGAATGGTTGCATTGCCGATAACTTCTAAAACAATAATAATATACCGGGTGCCTTGTGATGGACTTGATCTTGATATCTACAATTTACATTTTTCTTTTACCCTTATAAATAAGATTTTATCTATACTATCACATGCACGATATCGCACAATTTCTTCATTTTACATGCTTGTTGGGAGTTTTGACTCCACAGGGGTATCCGATAAAGTCTTTCTATGTTTTCATATCCTAAAAAAGTCCATTATGAATTGTTCTGTTCTGCCTGCCATATGGTGAATGCATCTTTATTTGGCCCTTTTGAGTATTTGTGATGTGGCAGGTATAAATAAAACAAATCTCAATTACCAGTGGTAACAAAAACTAATTTGAAAGGTCTAAGGTCAGGATCTACCAATTTCATATTACTATCAATTTCTCTTAGGTTATACATAATTATGACACCATAGTGCTAAATGTCGGCGAGTCCTTCAAGGCATCATTGCAATATTAATATTGGGATACATGTTTTATCGAGAGGGGCTCGTGATCTTCCTTCACTAGATTGTGATTGGTGGTGGTACAAGTCATGATTTCAAGTGTTTGTGAATATCACCTTATTTGGAAGAAGCGATTTACTTGTGTTTTAACAGTTTTATGGATTCAAAGATTTTCCATAACTTAGTATTTGATAAAAATAAGAAAAGTGAAATCCCTAATCCCTTTCCACCATACCTAACCCAAATTTCCTCCTCCCATTTTTGACTTCTCCATTTTGTCATTTTCTCCCTAAAATCCTATATATACCCCCTTACTCTCTCGTTCCTCACACCAAAAGAAAAAAATATAAGAAGGAGAGATGGAGAAAGAAATAGAGAGGAGTAATTTTGGGATTAGGATCTGAGGATTTTCTGAAATACTCGCAAGCATTTCTTTTCTAAATCTTTTCTTCTACCTTTATGCAAGCATTTTTCTTGCTAAATCTTTTATTTATTATCTTTATCTGGGCATATTATTTCCGTATTTATTTTTGTCGGTAGGTAGTGGGGAGCTAAGTGTTATCTTGAGCTAAGTACTACACAGCGTGGATGTGGTGAGAGCCACCTCTAGAGTCCGTAGGAGCCACCTCTAGAGTCCGTTGGAGCCACCTCTAGAGTCCGTAGGAGCCACCTCTAGAGTCCGTTGGAGCCACCTCTAGAGTCCTGGAGCCACCTCTAGAGTCCTGGAGCCACCTCTAGAGTCCGTTGGAGCCACCTCTAGAGTCCTGGAGCCACCTCTAGAGTCCACATCGCCTCGACGGTGACTTGAGGCCATGTTCCTGGATGATTTACTGAAGCCCGCTTTATATACAAAAATATTTGTCCTCTAATTCAAATAACCTCTAAAACAATAATAATATCTTGGTGTGCCTTATGATAGACTTTGATCTTGATATCTACAATTTACATTTTTCTTTTACCCTTGATAAATAAGATTTTATCTATACTATCACATGCACGCATATCGCACAATTCCTTCATTTTACATGCTTGTTGAGTTTTCGACTCGGGCTTGCATACCCTGCATCATGGATCGTTATTCCTTTGCGGGATTAAGAGTATATCCGTGAGCAGTCCAAAGAATAGTAAATACCTTGTATCACATCCGCTCTCGCCAAGAATTAGGTAGTCCTTTAGACTTTAATGTACTTTATTTCTTACTCCTTTCATTGTGGACTTGTACTTGAACTCTATCTTTATAGAGATTTCTTCATCTATAAAGTTCTTAATTACCTGCTCTGTGGTGTAGTTTGGATGTATATCTGTATACAGAATGATCTAGAGGCGTGAATGTGACCGAATGGTTGCATTGCCGATAACTTCTAAAACAATAATAATATACTGGGGTGCCTTGTGATGGACTTGATCTTGATATCTACAATTTACATTTTTCTTTTACCCCTTATAAATAAGATTTTATCTATACCTATCACATGCACGCATATCGCACAATTCTTTCATTTTACATGCTTGTTGGGAGTTTTCTGACTCCCTGGGGTATCCGATAAAGTCTTTCTATGTTTTCATATCCTAAAAAAGTCCATTATGAATTGTTCTGTTCTGCCTGCCATATGGTGAATGCATCTTTATTTGGCCCTTTTGAGTATTTGTGATGTAGGTGTATAAATAAAACAAATCTCAATTACAGTGGTAACAAAACTAATTTGAAAGGTCTAAGGTCGATCTACCAATTTCATATTACTATCAATTTCTCTTAGGTTATACATAATTATGACACCATAGTGCTAAATGTCGAGCGAGTCCTTCAAGGCATCATTGCAATATTAATATTGGGATACATGTTTTATCGAGAGGGGCTCGTGATCTTCCTTCACTAGATTGTGATTGGTGGTGGTACAAGTCATGCGATTTCAAGTGTTTGTGAATATCACCTTATTTGGAAGAAGCGATTTACTTGTGTTTTAACAGCTTTATGGATTCAAAGATTTTCCATAACTTAGTATTTGATAAAAATAAGAAAAGTGAAATCCCTAATCCCTTTCCACCATACCTAACCCAAATTTCTCCTCCCATTTTTGACTTCTCCATTTTGTCATTTTCTCCCTAAAATCCTATATATACCCCCTTACTCTCTCGCTCCTCACACCAAAAGAAAAAAATATAAGAAGGAGAGAGAGATGGAGAAAGAAATAGAGAGGAGTAATTTTGGGATTAGGATCTGAGGATTTTCTGAAATACTCTGCAAGCATTTCTTTTCTAAATCTTTTCTTCATACCTTTATGCAAGCATTTTTCTTGCTAAATCTTTTATTTCGTATCTTTATACAGGCATATTATTTCCCGTATTTATTTTTTGTCAGCCGGTAGTGGGGAGCTAAGTGCTACACCGCATGGATGCGGTGGGAGCCACCTCTAGAGTCCGCTGGAGCCACCTCTAGAGTCCACATCGCCTCGACGGTGACTTGAGGCCATGTTCCTGGATGATTTACTGAAGCCCGCTTTATATACAAAAATATTTCTCCTCTAATTCAAATAACCTCTAAAACAATAATAATATACTGGTGTGCCTTATGATAGACTTTGATCTTGATATCTACAATTTACATTTTTCTTTTACCCTTATAAATGAGATTTTATCTATACCTATCACATGCACGATATCGCACAATTTCTTCATTTTACATGCTTGTTGGAAGTTTTCGACTTCGGGTTTGCATACCCTGCATCATGGATCGTTATTCCTTTGCAGATTAAGAGTATATCCGTGAGCAGTCCAAAGAATAGTAAATACCTTGTATCACATCCGCTCTCGCCAAGAATTAGGTAGTCCTTTAGACTTTAATGTACTTTATTTCTTACTCCTTTCATTGTGGACTTGTACTTGAACTCTATCTTTATAGAGATTTCTTCATCTATAAAGTTCTTAATTACCGCCTCGTGGTGTAGTTTGGATGTATATCTCAGATACGTAATGATCTAGAGGCTGAATGTGACCGAATGGTTGCATTGCCGATAACTTCTAAAACAATAATAATATACCGTGCCTTGTGATGGACTTGATCTTGATATCTACAATTTACATTTTTCTTTTACCCTTATAAATAAGATTTTATCTATACTATCACATGCACGCATAATGCACAATTCTTTCATTTTACATGCTTGTTGGGAGTTTTCTCGACTCGGGTATCCGATAAAGTCTTTCTATGTTTTCATATCCTAAAAAGTCCATTATGAATTGTTCTCGTCACCGCCATATGGTGAATGCATCTTTATTTGGCCCTTTTGAGTATTTGTGATGTAGGTGTATAAATAAAACAAATCTCAATTACAGTGGTAACAAAACTAATTTGAAAGGTCTAAGGTCAGGATCTACCAATTTCATATTACTATCAATTTCTCTTAGGTTATACATAATTATGACACCATAGTGCTAAATGTCGAGCGAGTCCTTCAAGGCATCATTGCAATATTAATATTGGGATACATGTTTTACTGAGAGGGGGCTCGTGATCTTCCTTCACTAGATTGTGATTGGTGGTGGTACAAGTCATGCGATTTCAAGTGTTTGTGAATATCACCTTATTTGGAAGAAGCGATTTACTTGTGTTTTAACAGTTTTATGGATTCAAAGATTTTCCATAACTTAGTATTTGATAAAAATAAGAAAAGTGAAATCCCTAATCCCCTTTCCACCATACCTAACCCAAATTTCCTCCTCCCATTTTTGACTTCTCCATTTTGTCATTTTCTCCCCTAAAATCCTATATATACCCCCCCTTACTCTCTCGTTCCTCACACCAAAAGAAAAAAAATATAAGAAGGAGAGAGAGATGGAGAAAGAAATAGAGAGAGGAGTAATTCTTGGGATTAGGATCGGAGGATTTTCTCGGAAATACTCGGCAAGCATTTCTTTTCTAAATCTTTTCTTCGTACCTTTATGCAAGCATTTTTCTTGCTAAATCTTTTATTTCGTATCTTTATACAGGCATATTATTTCCCGTATTTATTTTTTGTCAGCCGGTAGTGGGGAGCTAAGTGCTACACCGCATGGATGCGGTGGGAGCCACCTCTAGAGTCCGTTGGAGCCACCTCTAGAGTCCACATCGCCTGACGGTGACTTGAGGCCATGTTCCCGGGATGATTTACGGGAAGCCCGTTTTATATACAAAAAATATTTCTCCTCTAATTCAAATAACCTCTAAAACAATAATAATATACTGGTGTGCCTTATGATAGACTTTGATCTTGATATCTACAATTTACATTTTTCTTTTACCCCTTATAAATGAGATTTTATCTATACCTATCACATGCACGTATACGTGCACAATTTCTTCATTTTACATGCTTGTTGGAAGTTTTCTGACTCCCCTGGGGTTTGCATACCCCAGACTCGCGAACTGTTATTCCTTTGCAGGATCAAGAGTATTTCTAGGAGTGGGTCTAGCAATGTCCGGCGGGTTCGGTCTAGTCGGCTGGGTTGGTTTGGTTTAAGGCTGGTGCAGTGCGGTTTAAAAATTTCTTTAGTGATCGATTGAATTTTACTCGGTCAGTTAGCTAGGTAAGGAGAGTACTAGAGGTTAGTCCAAGACCGAGTAAGTACCCGTTCCTTCTGAGAATGTCAAGTTACCCCTAAACCTTGCCTTAGACACCAGCAGTTCAAGTAAACTTAAACGGTTCAGCGAAAAACTTTTCGTGAATAGTAGCCGTATTTATGAACAGTAACCGTACACGTGAATAGTATCGTATGTGTGAATAGTACCATGCATGAATAGTGCCGAGTGTCTTTTATAGGGTAAATGATAATCTAGCTTATTTTCTGATGTGAAGGATCCACCTTTGGTGGCCACCGAGCATCACGATAGCGGATACACACATCCTAAGCCAGGCTCTGATACCACTTGTTTGGGACAAACCGCATTATAACGGCAAGCATTTCTTTTCTAAATCTTTTCTTCGTACCTTCATGCAAGCATTTTTCTTACTAAATCTTTTATTTCGTATCTTAATACAGGCATATTATTTCGAGTATTTATTTTGTACCTATGTGCAAGAAATTCTTAGTTAAATTTTATATGTGTAAGCTTGCCGTTATAATGTGGTTTGTCCCAAACAAATGGTTATCCCGACTTGCGGTCTGTTATTCCTTTGCAGGATCAAGAGTATTTCCAGGAGCAGGTCCAGCAATAGTAAATACCTTGGATCACATCCGTTCTCAGTTTCAGTGATTAGGTAGTCCTTTAGACTATGATGTACTTTATTTCTAACTTCTTTCATTGTGGACTTGTACTTAAACTCTATCTTTATAGAGATTTCTTCATCTATAAAGTTCTTAATTACCCGCCTGTGGTGTAGTTTGGATGTATATCTCAGATACGTGATGATCTAGAGGCGTGAATGTGACCAATGGTTGCATTGCTGGCCGAGTCACGTTCCCAATTGTTACCGGGCCGTGGCAAGGTTTTATTGGTATCAGGCTCTTGGCCCTTATAAATCAGTATATCAGGTATGCACATTAGCCCGCTTATATACACTTTATATTTTCAGTCCAATTCCCCTTTGTCAAAACCCACATTTATCGGTTTGTTTAATTGACTGTACATGAAATGTTGTGCACTAACCACAGGTCTACCGTGGAACAATTTCTGTAAAACTATGAAAAATAACCGTGACCCAGAACATGTCCAATCAAGATGGGTGCATTGTCTAGTCAATGCTATTATATTAGCGTAATAATCCAAAGAATCCTCACACCGTGATATCGATGTCGAGGGTATAGCCATGCTTATGAATCATATTTTTGACAGAAATCGTCTTCATGTACAGTTCATCCTAACAGGTATCACTAGGTGAAACAAAGCAGTACACTACATTTGAAATTAACTAAAATACATAATATAAATAGTAAGGGCTTTATGCAAGACTTTCAAACCGTTGTTGACAAGATGAACTTGAATTGTGCTCGGTTAGGTTCAAGACCGTTCAGACCGTCCGTCCAACTGGTTCTGGTCTAGTCCGAATCGGGTTCGATCGGTTTAGGTCGGTCCGGTCCGGTTTAAAATTTTCTTTAGTGATACGATTAAATTTTACTAGGTTAGTTCACCGTATCGACCAACAAGAGAAAAAATATAAAAAAAGAAAGAGAGAGGAAGAGAAAGAGACATAGAGAGAGAGAGAGAGAGAAAGAGAGATAAAGAATGGGAGAGGAGAAATTGTCGGGCATTGAGAATTGGAGGATTTTCTTTGAAGATACCAATAAAACCTTGTCACTCTAAGAATAATTGGGAACGGACTCGCCAAAGAATGCAACCATTCGGTGGCATTCATGCCTCTAGATCATCCCAGATACGATATACATCCAAACTATACCACGAGCATGTAATTAAGAACTTTATAGATAAAAAATCTCTATAAAGATAAAGTTCAAGTACAAGTCCACAATGAAAGGAGTAAGAAATAAAATACATCATAGTCTAAAGGACTACCTAATCACCAAACCGAGAACGATGTGATACAAGGTATTTACTATTGCCGGACTCGCCCCGAAATACTCTTGATCCTACAAAGGAATAACAGTCCGCGAGTCTGGGGTATGCAAACCCCAGGGGAGTCAGAAAACTCCCAACAAGCATGTAAAATGAATGAATTGTGCACATGTACGTGCATGTGATAGGTATAGATAAAATCTTATTTATAAGGGGTAAAAGAAAAATGTAAATTGTAGATATCAAGATCAAGTCCATCACAAGACACACCACTATATTATTATTGTTTTAGAGGTTATTTGAATTAGAGGAGAAATATTTCATGTATATAAAACGGGTTTCCCTTAAACCATCCCGGGAACACGGCCTCAAGTCACCGTCAGACGATGTGGACTCTATAGGTGGTTCCTACCGCATCCACGCGGTGTAGCACTTAGCCCCGCATAGCACTTAGCTCCCCATTTCTGGCTGATAAACTTGCTCTGATACCATTTGTCACGCCCCGGGTCCTTGGCCCTTATAAATCAGTATATCAGGTATGCGCATTAGCCCGCTTATATACACTTTATATTTTCATCCAATTCCCTTTGTCAAAACCCACATTTATCGGTTTGTTTAATTGACTGTACATGAAATGTTGTGCACTAACCACAGTCTACCATGAAACAACTTCGTAAAACTATGAAAAATAACCGGACCCGTAACATGTCCAATCAAGATGGGTGCATTGTCTAGTCAATGCTATTATATTAGCGGTAATAATCAAAGAATCCTCACAGGGATATCGATGTCGAGGGTATAGCCATGCTTATGAATCATATTTTGTGAAATCGTCTTCATGTACAGTTCATCCTAACAGGTATCACTAGGTGAAACAAAGCAGTACACTACATTTGAAATTAACTAAAATACATAATATAAATAGTAAGGGCTTTATGCAAGACTTTCAAACCGTTGTTGACAAGATGAACTTGAATTGTGCTCGGTTAGGTTCAAGACTGGTTCAGACTGGTCTGGTCCGAACTGGGTTCTGGTCTAGTCCGAACTGGGTTCGGATCGGGTTTAGGCTGGTCTGGTCTGGTTTAAAATTTTCTTTAGTGATACGATTAAATTTTACTAGGTTAGTTCACCGTATCGACCAACAAGAGAAAAAATATAAAAAAAGAAAGAGAGAGGAAGAGAAAGAGACATAGAGAGAGAGAGAGAAAGAGAGATAAAGAATGGGAGAGGAGAAATTGTCGGGCATTGAGAATTGGAGGATTTTCTTTGAAGATACTAATAAAACCTTGTCACTCTAAGAATAATTGGGAACGGACTCGCCAGAATGCAACCATTCGTGGCATTCATGCCTCTAGATCATCCCAGATACGATATACATCCAAACTATACCACGAGCATGTAATTAAGAACTTTATAGATAAAAAATCTCTATAAAGATAAAGTTCAAGTACAAGTCCACAATGAAAGGAGTAAGAAATAAAATACATCATAGTCTAAAGGACTACCTAATCACCAAACCGAGAACGATGTGATACAAGGTATTTACTATTGCCGACTCGCCTCGAAATACTCTTGATCCTACAAAGGAATAACAGTCCGCAAGTCCGGGTATGCAAACCCGAGTCGAAAACTCCCAACAAGCATGTAAAATGAATGAATTGTGCACATGTAATGCATGTGATAGGTATAGATAAAATCTTATTTATAAGGGGTAAAAGAAAAATGTAAATTGTAGATATCAAGATCAAGTCCATCACAAGACACACCACTATATTATTATTGTTTTAGAGGTTATTTGAATTAGAGGAGAAATATTTCATGTATATAAGCGGGTTTCCTTAAACCATCCAGGAACGACCTCAAGTCACCGTCGGGCGATGTGGACTCTATAGGTGGTTCCTACCGCATCCACGCGGTGTAGCACTTAGCCCCGCATAGCACTTAGCTCCCCATTTCTGGCTGATAAACTTGCTCTGATACCATTTGTCACGCCCCGGGTCCTTGGCCCTTATAAATCAGTATATCAGGTATGCGCATTAGCCCGCTTATATACACTTTATATTTTCCGTCCAATTACCCTTTATCAAAACCCATATTTATCAGTTTGTTTAATTGACTGTACATGAAATATTGTGCACTAACCACAGGTCTACCATGAAACAACTTCTGTAAAACTATGAAAAATAACCGTGACCCAGAACATGTCCAATCAAGATGGGTGCATTGTCTAGTCAATGCTATTATATTAGCGGTAATAATCCAAAGAATCCTCACACCGGATATCGATGTGAGGGTATAGCCATGCTATGATAGCCCGCTTATGAATCATATTTTGACAGAAATCGTCTTCATGTACACTTCATCCTAACAGGTATCACTAGGTGAATCAACGCATCACATTACACATAAACTCCATTGGAAAATAAGTAAATTTTATAAATAAATCAAGCGGTGCAGTTCGCGATATCGGACTTTAACCAAAAATTTCTTTAGTGACACGATTGAACTTTACTCGGTCAGTTAGCTAGGTAAGGAGAGTACTAGAGGTTGGTCCAAGACCGATTAGTACTCGTTCCTTCGAGTGCCGTAAGCAACCCATAAAACATTGCCTTAGACACCAGCGGATTGAGTAAACTTAGACCGGTTCAGCGAAAACTATTTTACATGAATAGTAGCCATATTTATGAACTGTAACCGTACTCATGAATAGTACGCATGTGTGAATAGTACCACCCATGTGAATAGTGCCCAGTGCCTTTTATAGGGTAAATGATAATCTAGCTTATTTTCTGATGTGAAGGATCCACCTTTGGTGGCAGCCACAGAGCATACGATAAGCGGTCTACGCACCTAAGCCGGACTCGATACCACTTATTGGGACAAACCCGTTATAGCGGCAAGCTTACACATATAAAATTTAACTAAAATTTCGGCACATAGGTACAAAATAAATACTAGAAATAATATGCCTCTATAAAGATACGAAATAAAAGCTTTAACAAGAAAAATGCTTGCCAAGTTTTCCGAGAAGAGTCTCCGAACCCCACTACCAAGCAATTTCTCCTTTCTCGTTCTTCATCTTTCCCTCTCTCTCTCTTCTCTTTCTCTCTCTCTTTCTTTCTCTCTCTCCCCCTATCTCTTTCTCTCTTTCTCTCTCCCCCTGTCTCTTTCTCTTTTTCTCTTTCTTCCTCTATCCCTTTCTTTCTCTCTTCCTGGCTCCCACTCTCTCTTTCTCTCTTTCTCTTTGTTGTTGTGTGTGAATAAACCCAGAGAGGGTGTATTTAAGGATGGGAGAGGGATTAGGTGGAGGTTCTTGTGGAAGGGAGGAAGAAAACTATGGGTGGCGGAAAAAGGATTAGGAAGTAGGGTTAGGCTTTAATAGGTATTACATAATAAGACCTTGTCACTCGGTAACAATTGGGAGCGTGACTCGGCCACAAAGCAACCATTCGGTCGCATTCAGCCTAGATCATCACGTATCTGAGTTATACATCCAAACTACACCCGAGCATGTAATTAAGAACTTTATAGATGAAGAAATCTCTATAAAGATAGAGTTCAAGTACAAGTTCACAATGAAAGGAGTAAGAAATAAAGTATATCATAGTCTAAAGGACTACCTAATCACTGGCGAGAGCGGATGAGATACAAGGTATTTACTATTGGACTGCTCACGGAAATACTCTTGATCACAAAGGAATAACAGTCCATGAGTGCAGGGTATGCAAACCCGGAGAGTTAGAAAACTCCCAACAAGCATGTAAAATGAAAAATTGTGCGATAATGCGTGCATGTGATAGGTATAGATAAAATCTTATTTATCAGGGGTAAAAGAAAAATGTAAAATGTAGATATCAAGATCAAGTCCATCACAAGGCACACCAGTATATTATTATTGTTTCAGAGGTTTTTTGAATTAGAGGAGAAATATTTCATGTATATAAAGCGGGTTTCAGTAAACCATCCAGAACCGGCCTCAAGTCACCGTCAGGCGATGTGGACTCTAGAGGTGGCTCCTACCGCATCCACGCAGTGTAGCACTTAGCCCCGCATAGCACTTAGCTCCCCACTTCCGGCTGACAAACTGGCTCTGATACCATTTGTCACGCTCCGGGCCCTTGGCCCTTATAAATCAGTATATCAGGTATGCGCATTAGCCCGCTTATATACACTTTATATTTTCCGTCAATTCCCTTTATCAAAACCTACATTTATCGGTTTGTTTAATTGGTACATGAAATATTGTGCACTAACCACGGCTTTATCGCGGAACAACTACTGTAAAACTATGAAAAATAAACGTGACTCAGAACATGTCCAATCAAGATGGGTGCATTGTCTAGTCAATGCTATTAAATTAGCGATAATAATCCAAAGAATCCTCACACCGGATATCGATGTGAGGGTATAGCCATGCTATGATAGCAGCTTATGAATCATATTTTTACGAAATCGTCTTCATGTACAGTTCATCCTAACAGGTATCACTAGGTGAATCAGCATCACATTACATAAACTCCATTAGAAAATAAATAAATTTCATAAATAAATCAAAGCGGTCGATTCGCGATATCGGACTTTAACCAAAAATTTCTTTAGTAACACGATTGAACTTTACTCGGTCGGTTAGCCGGTAAGGAGAGTACTAGAGGTTGGCCCAAGACCGATTAAGTACCGTTTCTTGCAGTGCGTAAGCAACCCTAAAACCTCTCCTTAGACACCAGCGGTTCGAGTAAACTTAGACGGTTCCTTTGGAAAACTATTTTATGTGAATAGTAGCCATATTTGTGAACAGTAATCGTACTCGCGAATAGTACCGTATGTGTGAATAGTACCAACCTTGTGAATAGTGCCCAGTGCCTTTTATAGGGTCAATGATAATCAAACTTATTTTCTGATGTGAAGGATCCACCTTTGGTGGCGATCCGAAAGCATCGATAAGCGGTCTACGCACCTAAGCGGACTCGATACCACTTATTGGGACAAACCACGTTATAACGGCAAACTTACACATATAAAATTTAACTAAGAATTTGTTACACATAGGTACAAAATAAATACTGAAAATAATATGCCTGTATAAAGATACGAAATAAAAGCTTTAGCAAGAAAAATGCTTGCCAAGTTTTCCGAGAAGAGGCTCCGGACCCCAATACCAAGCAATTTCTCCTTTCTCGTTCTTTGTCGTTCCCTCTCTCTCTCTCTTCTCTTTCTCTCTCTCTTTTCTTTCTCTCTCCCCCTGTCTCTTTCTCTTTTTCTCTTTCTCCCTCTGTCCCTTTCTTTCTCTCTTCCTGGCTCCCACTCTCTCTTTCTCTCTTTCTCTTTGTTGTTGTGTGTGAATAAACCGAGAGAGAGGGTGTATTTATAGGATGGGAGAGGGATTAGGTGGAGGTTTACTGTGGAAGGGAGGGAAGAAAACTATGGGTGGCGGAAAAAGGATTCGGGGAGTAGGGGTTAGGCTTTAATAGGTATTACATAATAAGACCTTGTCACGCCTCGGTAACAATTGGGAACGTGACTCGACCGGCAATGCAACCATTCGATTAGCATTCGCTTCTCTAAATCATCACGTATCTGAGATATACATCCAAACTACACCACAGAGCATGTAATTAAGAACTTTATAGATGAAGAAATATCTATAAAGATAGAGTTCAAATACAAGTTCACAATGAAAGGAGTAAGAAATAAAGTATATCATAGTCTAAAGGACTACCTAATCACTGGCGAGAGCGGATGTGATACAAGGTATTTACTATTCTTTGGACCTACTTCTAGAAATACTCTTGATCACAAAGGAATAACATCCATGAGTGCAGGGTATGCAAACCCCAGGAGAGTTAGAAAACTCCCAACAAGCATGTAAAATGAAGAAATTATGCACGTGTACGTGCATGTGATAGGTATAGATAAAATCTTATTTATCAGGGGTAAAAGAAAAATGTAAATTGCAGATGTCAAGATCAAGTCCATCACAAGGCACACTAGTATATTATTATTGTTTTAGAGGTTATTTGAATTAGAGGAGAAATATTTCATGTATATAAAACGGGTTTCCCATAAACCATCCCGGGAACACGACCTCAAGTCACCGTCAGGCGATGTGGACTCTAGAGGTGACTCCTACCGCATCCACGCGGTGTAGCACTTAGCCCCGCATAGCACTTAGCTCCCCACTTCCGGCTGACAAACTGGCTCTGATACCATTTGTCACGCCCCGGGCCCTTGGCCGTTATAAATCAGTATATCAGGTTTGCGCATTAGCCCGCTTATATACACTTTATATTTTCCGTCCAATTCCCCTTTATCAAAACCCATATTTATCGGTTTGTTTAATTGACTGTACATGAAATATTGTGCACTAACCACAGGTCTATCGCGGAACAACTTCTGTAAAACTATGAAAAATAACCGTGACCCAGAACATGTCCAATCAAGATGGGTGCATTGTCTAGTCAATGCTATTATATTAGCGACAATAATCCAAAGAATCCTCACACCGGATATCGATGTGAGGGTATAGCCATGCTATGATAGCACGCTTATGAATCATATTTTGTGAAATCGTCTTCATGTACAGTTCATCCTAACATGTATCACTAGGTGAATCAACGCATCACATTACACATAAACTCCATTGGAAAATAAATAAATTTCATAAATAAATCAAACGGGTCTGGTTGCTGATATCGGACTTTAACCAAAAATTTCTTTAGTAACATGATTGAACTTTACTCGGTCAGTTAGCCAGGTAAGGAGAGTACTAGAGGTTGGTCCAAGACCGATTAAGTACCCCGTTTCTTGCAGAGTGCGTAAGCAACCTAAAATCTTGCCTTAGACACCAGCGGATTCGAGCAAACTTAGACCGGTTCAATGAAAAACTATTTTACGTGAATAGTAGCCATATTTGTGAACAGTAACCGTACTCACGAATAGTGCCGTATGTGTGAATAGTACTAACCTTGTGAATAGTGCCTAGTGCCTTTTATAGGGTAAATGATAATCTAACTTATTTTCTGATGTGAAGGATCCACCTTTGATGGCAGCCACAGAGCATACGATAAGCAGATACACGCACCCTAAGCCGGCTCGATACCACTTATCGGGACAAACCACGCTATAACGGCAGCTTACACATATAAAATTTAACTAAGAATTTCTTACACATAGGTACAAAATAAATCTTGGAAATAATATGCACGTATAAAGATACGAAATAAAAGTTTTAGCAAGAAAAATGCTTGCCAAGTTTTCCGAGAAGAGTCTCCGAACCCCAATACCAAGCAATTTCTCTTTTCTCGTTCTTCATCTTTCCCTCTCTCTCTCTCTTCTCTTTCTCTCTCTCTTTTCTTTCTCTCTCCCCCTGTCTCTTTCTCTTTTTCTCTTTCTCCCTCTGTCCCTTTCTTTCTCTCTTCCTGGCTCCCACTCTCTCTTTCTCTCTTTCTGTTTGTTGTTGTGTGTGAATAAACCGAGAGAGAGGGTGTATTTATAGGATGGGAGAGGGATTAGGTGGAGGTTTACTGTGGAAGGGAGGGAAGAAAAATATGTGCGGCAGAAAAAGGATTAGGGGAGTAGGGGTTAGGCTTTAATAGGTATTACATATAACCCGCCTAAAAAAATTTCGTCCTTGAAATTTAATCCAAGCACAAGAAAGAACAAATGGTAACATATCTATAACTCTCCATAGGCGGTATATACAAACAATGCCACATACAATAGTAAATGAGGTCACTCGTATACACTTTAAAACTTCATCATTAATTTCTCCCTACCCCTTATGAATTTCATTTTTTTCTATTCAATTACATGGTATGTTATATCCAAATCTAGATTGTCGTAGTATGTATCTCATACCATATACTATAAGCCTATTGGAATGACTTTCCATAGTATGAATCCCCTGCGAGATCAGTCAAGACATGATACATGTAAATCAATTCTTTTCCAAGTTTGGTCTCAAGGGTCGTCACCCTTGTACCACCACCAATCACAATCCAGTGAAGGAAGATCACGAGCCCCCTCTCACTAAAACATGTATCCCAATATTAATACTGCAATGTTGTCTTGAAGGTCTCGCTCGACATTCAGCACTATGGCGTCATAATTATGTATAACCTAAGAGAAATTGATACTAATATGAAATTTCATGAGAACTATATTTGATTTCTTTTGTGCTATTTTCATGCAAAGGAAATAACAATCATGAAGTCCGGGTATGAACCCCAAGGAGTCGAAAACTCCCAACTAGCATTTAAAATGAAGGAATTGTGCACGGTAATGCATGTGATAGGTATAGATAAAATCTTATTTATCGGGGAAAAGAAACTAATTTGAAAGGTCTAAGGTCGATCTACCAATTTCATATTAGTATCAATTTCTCTTAAGTTATACATAATTATGACACCATAGTGTCAATGTCGAGCGAGTCCTTCAAGACATCATTGCAATATTAATATTAGGATACATATTTTAGTGAGAGGGGCTCGTGATCTTCCACCACGAAGGTGTAATTAAGAACTTTATAGATGAAGAAATCTCTATAAAGATAAAGTTCAAGTACAAGTCCACAATGAAAGGAGTAAGAAATAAAGTACATCAAGTCTAAAGGACTACCTAATCACTGAAACTGAGAACGGATGTGATTCAAGGTATTTACTATTGCTGGACCTGCTCCTGGAAATACGCTTGATCCTGCAAAGGAAATAACAGTCCGCGAGTCTGGGGTATGCAAACCCCAAGGGAGTCAGAAAACTCCCAACTAGCATTTAAAATGAAGGAATTGTGCACGTGTACGTGCATGTGATAGGTATAGATAAAATCTTATTTATCAGGGGGAAAAGAAACTAATTTGAAAGGTCTAAGGTCAGGATCTACCAATTTCATATTAGTATCAATTTCTCTTAAGTTATACATAATTATGACACCATAATGCTGAATGTCGAGCGAGTCCTTCAAGACATCATTGCAATATTAATATTGGGATACATGTTTTAGTGAGAGGGGGCTCATGATCTTCCTTCACTGGATTGTGATTGGTGGTGGCACAAGGGTGACGACCCTTGAGACCAAACTTGGGAAAGAATTGGTTTACATGTATCATGTCTTGACTGATCTCGCAAGGGATTCATACTATAGAGAGTCATTCCAATAGGCTAATAGTATATGGTATGAGATACATACTACGATAATCTAGATTTGGGTATAACATACCATGTAATTGAATAGAAAAAAAATAAAATTCATAAGGGTAGGAGAAATTAATGATGAAGTTTTAAAGTGTATACGAGTGACCTCATTTAATATTGTATGTGGCATTGTCTGTATATACCGCCTATGGAGAGTTCTAGATATGTTACTATTTGTTCTTTCTTGTGCTTGGATTAAATTTCGAGGACGAAATTTTTTTTAGGTGGGTTATATGTAATACCTATTAAAGCCTAACTCCTAATCCCCTATTTTCCTCCCCTAATCCCATTTTTTCCCACCTAATCCACCAACCCTAACTCCCAAACCCTACTCCCTAACCTCCTAATTTTTCTTCCTCCCAAATTTGACTTCTCTTCCCCCTCCCCCTCTCCACAACCCTATGAAATCCCCCTTACTCTCTCATTCCTCAGACCAACAAGAGAAAAAAATATATAAAAAAAAGAAAGAGAGAGGAAGAGAAAGAGAGAAGAGACAGGAGTGAGAGACAGGAGAGAGAGAAGGGAAAAGGGAGAGAGAGACAGGAGAGAGAGAAGGGAAAAGGGAGTGAGAGACAGGGAGAGAGAGAAGGGAAAAAGGGAGAGAGAGACAGGGAGATAAAGAATGGGAGAGGAGAAATTGCTGGGTATTGGGAATTGGAGGATTTTCTCAGGAAACTAGGCAAGCATTTTTCTTGCTAAATCTTTTATTTCGTACCTTTATACCGGCATATTATTTCCAGTATTTATTTTATACCTATGTGCAAGAAATTCTTAGTTAAATTTTATATGTGTAAGCTTGCCGTTATAATGTGGTTTGTCCCAACAAGTGGTATCAGAGCCTGGCTTAGGATGTGTGTGTATCTGCTTATCGTATGCTCTGTGGCTGCCACCAAAGGTGGATCCTTCACATCAGAAAATAAACTAGATTATCATTTACCCTATAAAAGGCACTGGGCACTAATCACGTACGGTACTATTCATGTACGATACTATTCACAAGTATGGTTACTGTTCACAAATATGGTTACTATTTACATAAAATAGTTTTTCGTGACCTGGTTTAAGTTTACTCGAATCCGTTGGTATCTAAGGCAAGGTTTTAGGGGTTGCTTACGGCACTCCGTAAGGAACAAGGTACTTAATCGGTCTTAGACCAACCTCTAGTACTCTCCTTACCTGGCTAACTGACCGAGTAAAATTTAATCATGTCACTAAAGAAATTTTTAACAACCAGACCAGACCAGTCTAAACCCAACCCGAACCCAGTTCGGTCTAGACCAGAACCTAGTTCGGACCAGACCAGTTTGAACCAGTCTTGAACCTAACCAAGCACAATTCAAAGTTCATCTTGTCAACAACTGTTTGAAGTCTTTTCATAAAAGCCCCTGCTATTTATACTATGTAATTTAGTTAATTTCAAATGGAGTAAGTGTACTACATTAATTCGCCTAGTGACACCAGTTAGGATGGACTGTACATGAAGACGACTTCTGTCAAAAATATGATTCATAAGCGTGCTTTAATAGCATGGCTATGACCTCGATATCGAATACCCGATATGAGGATTTTTCTTGGCTATTATTAATATAGCATCGAATAGACGATGCACGACTTGGTTGGACATGTTCTGGGACACGGTAATCTTTCATAGTTTTACAAAAGCCGTCCACGGTAATTCCGTGGGTAGTGCACAACATTTCATGTACAGTCAATTAAACAAATTGATAAACATGGGTTTTATTAAAGGGGAATTGGACAGAAAATATAATGTGTATATAAGCGGACTAATGCGCATACCTGATATACTGATTTATAAGGGCTAAGGGCCCGTGGCGTGACAAATGGTATCAGAGCCAATTTGTTAGCCGGAAGTGGGGAGCTAAGTGTTATGCGGAGCTAAGTACTACACCGCGTGGATGTGGTGAGAGCCACCTCTAGAGTCCGTAGGAGCCACCTCTAGAGTCCACATCGCCTGACCGTGACTTGAGGCCGTGTTCCTGGGATGGTTACCGGGAAATCCGTTTTATATACAAGAAATATTTGTCCTCTAATTCAAATAACCTCTAAAACAATAATAATATACTGGTGTGCCTTGTGATGGACTTGATCTTGATATCTACAATTTACATTTTTCTTTTACCCTTGATAAATAAGATTTTATCTATACCTATCACATGCACGTACACGTGCACAATTCCTTCATTTTACATGCTTGTTGGGAGTTTCGACTCGGGCTTGCATACCCTGCATCATGGACTGTTATTTCCTTTGCAGGATTAAGAGTATATCCAGGAGCAGGTCCAGCAATAGTAAATACCTTGTATCACATCCGTTCTCAGTTTCAGTAATTAGGTAGTCCTTTAGACTTTAATGTACTTTATTTCTTACTCCTTTCATTGTGGACTTGTACTTGAACTCTATCTTTATAGAGATTTCTTCATCTATAAAGTTCTTAATTACACCTTTCTGTGGTGTAGTTTGGATGTATATCTCAGATACGTAATGATCTAGAGGCTGAATGTGACCGAATGGTTGCATTGCCGATAACTTCTAAAACAATAATAATATCTTGGTGTGCCTTGTGATGGACTTGATCTTGATATCTACAATTTACATTTTTCTTTTACCCTTATAAATAAGATTTTATCTATACCTATCACATGCACGCATTAATGCACAATTCTTTCATTTTACATGCTTGTTGGGAGTTTTCACTGGGTATCCGATAAAGTCTTTCTATGTTTTCATATCCTAAAAAGTCCATTATGAATTGTTCTGCTCACCGCCATATGGTGAATGCATCTTTATTTGGCCCTTTGAGTATTTGTGATGTAGGTGTATAAATAAAACAAATCTCAATTACTGGTAACAAAAACTAATTTGAAAGGTCTAAGGTCAGGATCTACCAATTTCATATTACTATCAATTTCTCTTAGGTTATACATAATTATGACACCATAGTGCTAAATGTCGAGCGAGTCCTTCAAGGCATCATTGCAATATTAATATTGGGATACATGTTTTATCGAGAGGGGCTCGTGATCTTCCTTCACTAGATTGTGATTGGTGGTGGTACAAGTCATGCGATTTCAAGTGTTTGTGAATATCACCTTATTTGGAAGAAGCGATTTACTTGTGTTTTAACAGCTTTATGGATTCAAAGATTTTCCATAACTTAGTATTTGATAAAAATAAGAAAAGTGAAATCCCTAATCCCTTTCCACCATACCTAACCCAAATTTCCTCCTCCCATTTTTGACTTCTCCATTTTGTCATTTTCTCCCTAAAATCCTATATATACCCCCTTACTCTCTCGCTCCTCACACCAAAAGAAAAAAATATAAGAAGGAGAGAGAGATGGAGAAAGAAATAGAGAGAGGAGTAATTTTGGGATTAGGATCTGAGGATTTTCTGAAATACTCTGCAAGCATTTCTTTTCTAAATCTTTTCTTCAGACCTTTATGCAAGCATTTTTCTTGCTAAATCTTTTATTTCAGATCTTTATACGTGCATATTATTTCCGTATTTATTTTTGTCACCGGTAGTGGGGAGCTAAGTGTTATGCGGAGCTAAGTACTACACCGCTGTGGATGTGGTGAGAGCCACCTCTAGAGTCCGCTGGAGCCACCTCTAGAGTCCACATCGCCTCGACGGTGACTTGAGGCCATGTTCCTGGATGATTTACTGAAGCCCGCTTTATATACAAAAATATTTCTCCTCTAATTCAAATAACCTCTAAAACAATAATAATATCTTGGTGTGCCTTGTGATGGACTTGATCTTGATATCTACAATTTACATTTTTCTTTTACCCTTATAAATGAGATTTTATCTATACCTATCACATGCACGCATATCGCACAATTCTTTCATTTTACATGCTTGTTGGAAGTTTTCTGACTCCCCTGGGGTTTGCATACCCCAGACTCGCGAACTGTTATTCCTTTGCAGGATCAAGAGTATTTCTAGGAGTGGGTCTAGCAATGTCCGAACTGGGTTCTGGTCTAGTCCGAACTGGGTTCGGGTTTGGTTTAGGCTGGTCTGGTCTGGTTTAAAAATTTCTTTAGTGATACGATTGAATTTTACTCGGTCAGTTAGCTAGGTAAGGAGAGTACTAGAGGTTAGTCCAAGACCGAGTAAGTACCCCGTTCCTTACAGAATGTCAAGTTACCCCTAAACCTTGCCTTAGACACCAACGGATTCAAGTAAACTTAAACCGGTTCACTGAAAAACTTTTTTACGTGAATAGTAGCCGTATTTATGAACAGTAACCGTACACGTGAATAGTATCGTATGTGTGAATAGTACCATGCATGAATAGTGCCCAGTGTCTTTTATAGGGTAAATGATAATCTAGCTTATTTTCTGATGTGAAGGATCCACCTTTGGTGGCAGCCACAGAGCATACGATAAGCAGATACACACATCCTAAGCCAGGCTCTGATACCACTTGTTTGGGACAAACCGCATTATAACGGCAAGCATTTCTTTTCTAAATCTTTTCTTCGTACCTTCATGCAAGCATTTTTCTTACTAAATCTTTTATTTCGTATCTTAATACAGGCATATTATTTCCAGTATTTATTTTGTACCTATGTGCAAGAAATTCTTAGTTAAATTTTATATGTGTAAGCTTGCCGTTATAATGTGGTTTGTCCCAAACAAATGGTTATCCCTGACTTGCGGACTGTTATTCCTTTGCAGGATCAAGAGTATTTCCAGGAGCAGGTCCAGCAATAGTAAATACCTTGGATCACATCCGTTCTCAGTTTCAGTGATTAGGTAGTCCTTTAGACTATGATGTACTTTATTTCTAACTTCTTTCATTGTGGACTTGTACTTAAACTCTATCTTTATAGAGATTTCTTCATCTATAAAGTTCTTAATTACCTGCTCTGTGGTGTAGTTTGGATGTATATCTGTATACAGGATGATCTAGAGGCGTGAATGTGACCAATGGTTGCATTGCTGGCCGAGTCACGTTCCCAATTGTTACCGGGGCGTGGCAAGGTTTTATTGGTATCAGGCTCTTGGCCCTTATAAATCAGTATATCAGGTATGCACATTAGCCCGCTTATATACACTTTATATTTTCAGTCCAATTCCCCTTTGTCAAAACCCACATTTATCGGTTTGTTTAATTGACTGTACATGAAATGTTGTGCACTAACCACAGGTCTACCGTGGAACAATTTCTGTAAAACTATGAAAAATAACCGTGACCCAGAACATGTCCAATCAAGATGGGTGCATTGTCTAGTCAATGCTATTATATTAGCGGTAATAATCCAAAGAATCCTCACACCGTGATATCGATGTCGAGGGTATAGCCATGCTTATGAATCATATTTTTGACAGAAATCGTCTTCATGTACAGTTCATCCTAACAGGTATCACTAGGTGAAACAAAGCAGTACACTACATTTGAAATTAACTAAAATACATAATATAAATAGTAAGGGCTTTATGCAAGACTTTCAAACCGTTGTTGACAAGATGAACTTGAATTGTGCTCGGTTAGGTTCAAAGCCGGTTGAGGCCAGTGCAGTCAGGGTTCTGGTCTAGTCCGAACTGGGTTCGGATCGGGTTTAGGCTGGTCTGGTCTGGTTTAAAATTTTCTTTAGTGATACGATTAAATTTTACTAGGTTAGTTCACCAGGTATCAGACCAACAAGAGAAAAAAAATATAAAAAAAAAAGAAAGAGAGAGGAAGAGAAAGAGAGACATAGAGAGAGAGAGAGAGAAAAAGAGATAGAGAGAAGAGACAGGGAGTGAGAGACAGGGAGAGAGAGAAGGGGAAAAGGGAGAGAGAGAGAAAGAGAGATAAAGAATGGGAGAGGAGAAATTGCTGGGCATTGAGAATTGGAGGATTTTCTTTGAAGATACCAATAAAACCTTGTCACGCCCCGGTAACAATTGGGAACGTGACTCGGCCAGCAATGCAACCATTCGGTGGCATTCATGCCTCTAGATCATCCTGTATACAGATATACATCCAAACTATACCACAGAGCATGTAATTAAGAACTTTATAGATAAAAAAATCTCTATAAAGATAAAGTTCAAGTACAAGTCCACAATGAAAGGAGTAAGAAATAAAATACATCATAGTCTAAAGGACTACCTAATCACTGAAACTGAGAACAGATGTGATACAAGGTATTTACTATTGCTGGACCTGCTCCTGGAAATACTCTTGATCCTACAAAGGAATAACAGTCCGCAAGTCTGGGGTATGCAAACCCCAGGGGAGTCAGAAAACTCCCAACAAGCATGTAAAATGAATGAATTGTGCACATGTACGTGCATGTGATAGGTATAGATAAAATCTTATTTATAAGGGGTAAAAGAAAAATGTAAATTGTAGATATCAAGATCAAGTCCATCACAAGACACACCACTATATTATTATTGTTTTAGAGGTTATTTGAATTAGAGGAGAAATATTTCATGTATATAAAACGGGTTTCCCTTAAACCATCCCGGGAACACGGCCTCAAGTCACCGTCAGACGATGTGGACTCTATAGGTGGTTCCTACCGCATCCACGCGGTGTAGCACTTAGCCCCGCATAGCACTTAGCTCCCCATTTCTGGCTGATAAACTTGCTCTGATACCATTTGTCACGCCCCGGGTCCTTGGCCCTTATAAATCAGTATATCAGGTATGCGCATTAGCCCGCTTATATACACTTTATATTTTCCGTCCAATTACCCTTTATCAAAACCCATATTTATCAGTTTGTTTAATTGACTGTACATGAAATATTGTGCACTAACCACAGGTCTACCATGAAACAACTTCTGTAAAACTATGAAAAATAACCGTGACCCAGAACATGTCCAATCAAGATGGGTGCATTGTCTAGTCAATGCTATTATATTAGCGGTAATAATCCAAAGAATCCTCACACCGGGATATCGATGTCGAGGGTATAGCCATGCTATGATAGCCCGCTTATGAATCATATTTTGACAGAAATCGTCTTCATGTACACTTCATCCTAACAGGTATCACTAGGTGAATCAACGCATCACATTACACATAAACTCCATTGGAAAATAAGTAAATTTTATAAATAAATCAAACGGGTCTGGTTGCTGATATCGGACTTTAACCAAAAAAAATTTTAGTGACACGATTGAACTTTACTCGGTCAGTTAGCTAGGTAAGGAGAGTACTAGAGGTTGGTCCAAGACCGATTAGTACTCCGTTCCTTGCAGAGTGCCGTAAGCAACCCATAAAACATTGCCTTAGACACCAACGGATTCGAGTAAACTTAGACCGGTTCACTGAAAAACTATTTTACATGAATAGTAGCCATATTTATGAACTGTAACCGTACTCATGAATAGTACCGCATGTGTGAATAGTACCACCCATGTGAATAGTGCCCAGTGCCTTTTATAGGGTAAATGATAATCTAGCTTATTTTCTGATGTGAAGGATCCACCTTTGGTGGCAGCCACAGAGCATACAATAAGCAGATACACGCACCCTAAGCCAGGCTCTGATACCACTTATTGGGACAAACCACGTTATAACGGCAAGCTTACACATATAAAATTTAACTAAGAATTTCCAGCACATAGGTACAAAATAAATACTAGAAATAATATGCCTCTATAAAGATACGAAATAAAAGCTTTAACAAGAAAAATGCTTGCCAAGTTTTCCGAGAAGAGTCTCCGAACCCCACTACCAAGCAATTTCTCCTTTCGTTCTTCATCTTTCTCTCTCTCTCTCTTCTCTTTCTCTCTCTCTTTCTTTCTCTCTCTCTCTCTTCTCTTTCTCTCTTTCTCTCTCTCTCTTCTCTTTCTCTCTTTCTCTCTCTCTCTCTCTTCTCTTTCTCTCTCTCTCTCTTCTCTTTCTCTCTCTCTTTCTCTCTTTCTCTTTGTTGTTGTGTGTGAATAAACCGAGAGAGGGTGTATTTAAAGGATGGGAGAGGGATTAGGTGGAGGTTCTTGTGGAAGGGAGGGAAGAAAACTATGGTAGGCGGAAAAAGGATTCGGGAAGTAGGGGTTAGGCTTTAATAGGTATTACATAATAAGACCTTGTCACGCCCCGGTAACAATTGGGAACGTGACTCGACCGGCAAAGCAACCATTCGGTCGCATTCACGCCCCTAGATCATCCTGTATACAGTTATACATCCAAACTACACCACAGAGCATGTAATTAAGAACTTTATAGATGAAGAAATCTCTATAAAGATAGAGTTCAAGTACAAGTTCACAATGAAAGGAGTAAGAAATAAAGTATATCATAGTCTAAAGGACTACCTAATCACTGAAACTGAGAACGGATGAGATACAAGGTATTTACTATTGCTGGACCTGCTCCTGGAAATACTCTTGATCCTGCAAAGGAATAACAGTCCATGAGTCTGGGGTATGCAAACCCCAGGAGAGTTAGAAAACTCCCAACAAGCATGTAAAATGAAAAAATTGTGCACGTGTACGTGCATGTGATAGGTATAGATAAAATCTTATTTATCAGGGGTAAAAGAAAAATGTAAAATGTAGATATCAAGATCAAGTCCATCACAAGGCACACCAGTATATTATTATTGTTTCAGAGGTTTTTTGAATTAGAGGAGAAATATTTCATGTATATAAAACGGGTTTCCCGTAAACCATCCCGGGAACACGGCCTCAAGTCACCGTCAGGCGATGTGGACTCTAGAGGTGGCTCCTACCGCATCCACGCAGTGTAGCACTTAGCCCCGCATAGCACTTAGCTCCCCACTTCCGGCTGACAAACTGGCTCTGATACCATTTGTCACGCTCCGGGCCCTTGGCCCTTATAAATCAGTATATCAGGTATGCGCATTAGCCTGCTTATATACACTTTATATTTTCCGTCCAATTCCCCTTTATCAAAACCTACATTTATCGGTTTGTTTAATTGACTGTACATGAAATATTGTGCACTAACCACAGCTTTATCGCGGAACAACTTCTGTAAAACTATGAAAAATAAACGTGACTCAGAACATGTCCAATCAAGATGGGTGCATTGTCTAGTCAATGCTATTAAATTAGCGATAATAATCCAAAGAATCCTCACACCGGGATATCGATGTCGAGGGTATAGCCATGCTATGATAGCACGCTTATGAATCATATTTTTTACAGAAATCGTCTTCATGTACAGTTCATCCTAACAGGTATCACTAGGTGAATCAACGCATCACATTACACATAAACTCCATTAGAAAATAAATAAATTTCATAAATAAATCAAACGGGTCTGATTGCTGATATCGGACTTTAACCAAAAATTTCTTTAGTAACACGATTGAACTTTACTCGGTCAGTTAGCCAGGTAAGGAGAGTACTAGAGGTTGGCCCAAGACCGATTAAGTACCCCGTTTCTTGCAGAGTGCCGTAAGCAACCCCTAAAACCTCTCCTTAGACACCAACGGATTCGAGTAAACTTAGACCGGTTCACTGGAAAACTATTTTATGTGAATAGTAGCCATATTTGTGAACAGTAATCGTACTCGCGAATAGTACCGTATGTGTGAATAGTACCAACCTTGTGAATAGTGCCCAGTGCCTTTTATAGGGTCAATGATAATCAAACTTATTTTCTGATGTGAAGGATCCACCTTTGGTGGCAGTCACAGAGCATACGATAAGCAGATACACGCACCCTAAGCCAGGCTCTGATACCACTTATTGGGACAAACCACGTTATAACGGCAAACTTACACATATAAAATTTAACTAAGAATTTGTTACACATAGGTACAAAATAAATACTGAAAATAATATGCAGTATAAAGATCTGAAATAAAAGCTTTAGCAAGAAAAATGCTTGCCAAGTTTTAGAAAGGCTCGGACCAATACCAAGCAATTTCTCTTTTCTCTTTCTCTCTCTCTCTCTCTCTCTCTCTCTTCTCTTTCTCTCTCTCTTTCTTTCTCTCTCCCCTGTCTCTTTCTCTTTTCTCTTTCTCCCTCTGTCCCTTTCTTTCTCTCTCTCTCTCTCTCTCTCTCTCTCTCTCTTCTCTTTTCTCTTTGTTGTTGTGTGTGAATAAACCGAGAGAGAGGGTGTATTTATAGGATGGGAGAGGGATTAGGTGGAGGTTTACTGTGGAAGGGAGGGAAGAAAACTATGGGTGGCGGAAAAAGGATTCGGGGAGTAGGGGTTAGGCTTTAATAGGTATTACATAATAAGACCTTGTCACGCCTCGGTAACAATTGGGAACGTGACTCGACCGGCAATGCAACCATTCGGTCGCATTCACGCCTCTAAATCATCCTGTATACAGATATACATCCAAACTACACCACAGAGCATGTAATTAAGAACTTTATAGATGAAGAAATATCTATAAAGATAGAGTTCAAATACAAGTTCACAATGAAAGGAGTAAGAAATAAAGTATATCATAGTCTAAAGGACTACCTAATCACTGAAACTGAGAACGGATGTGATACAAGGTATTTACTATTGCTGGACCTACTTCTAGAAATACTCTTGATCCTGCAAAGGAATAACAGTCTGCGAGTCTGGGGTATGCAAACCCCAGGAGAGTTAGAAAACTCCCAACAAGCATGTAAAATGAAGAAATTATGCACGTGTACGTGCATGTGATAGGTATAGATAAAATCTTATTTATCAGGGGTAAAAGAAAAATGTAAATTGCAGATGTCAAGATCAAGTCCATCACAAGGCACACTAGTATATTATTATTGTTTTAGAGGTTATTTGAATTAGAGGAGAAATATTTCATGTATATAAAACGGGTTTCCCATAAACCATCCCGGGAACACGACCTCAAGTCACCGTCAGGCGATGTGGACTCTAGAGGTGACTCCTACCGCATCCACGCTGTAGCACTTAGCCCCGCGATAGCACTTAGCTCCCACTTCCTACCGACAAACCGCTCGATACCATTTGTCACGCTCGCCCTTGGCCGTTATAAATCAGTATATCAGGTTTGCGCATTAGCCCGCTTATATACACTTTATATTTTCCGTCCAATTCCCCTTTATCAAAACCCATATTTATCGGTTTGTTTAATTGACTGTACATGAAATATTGTGCACTAACCACAGGTCTATCGCGGAACAACTTCTGTAAAACTATGAAAAATAACCGTGACCCAGAACATGTCCAATCAAGATGGGTGCATTGTCTAGTCAATGCTATTATATTAGCGACAATAATCCAAAGAATCCTCACACCGGGATATCGATGTCGAGGGTATAGCCATGCTATGATAGCACGCTTATGAATCATATTTTTGACAGAAATCGTCTTCATGTACAGTTCATCCTAACATGTATCACTAGGTGAATCAACGCATCACATTACACATAAACTCCATTGGAAAATAAATAAATTTCATAAATAAATCAAACGGGTCTGGTTGCTGATATCGGACTTTAACCAAAAATTTCTTTAGTAACATGATTGAACTTTACTCGGTCAGTTAGCCAGGTAAGGAGAGTACTAGAGGTTGGTCCAAGACCGATTAAGTACCCCGTTTCTTGCAGAGTGCCGTAAGCAACCCCTAAAATCTTGCCTTAGACACCAACGGATTCGAGCAAACTTAGACCGGTTCAATGAAAAACTATTTTACGTGAATAGTAGCCATATTTGTGAACAGTAACCGTACTCACGAATAGTGCCGTATGTGTGAATAGTACTAACCTTGTGAATAGTGCCTAGTGCCTTTTATAGGGTAAATGATAATCTAACTTATTTTCTGATGTGAAGGATCCACCTTTGATGGCAGCCACAGAGCATACGATAAGCAGATACACGCACCCTAAGCCGGGCTCTGATACCACTTATTGGGACAAACCACGTTATAACGGCAAGCTTACACATATAAAATTTAACTAAGAATTTCTTACACATAGGTACAAAATAAATACTGGAAATAATATGCCTGTATAAAGATACGAAATAAAAGTTTTAGCAAGAAAAATGCTTGCCAAGTTTTCCGAGAAGAGTCTCCGAACCCCAATACCAAGCAATTTCTCTTTTCTCGTTCTTCATCTTTCCCTCTCTCTCTCTCTCTCTCTCTCTCTCTCTTTCTCTCTCTCTCTCTCTCTCTCTCTCTCTCTTTCTCTCTCTCTCTCTCTTTCTCTCTCTCTCTCTCTCTCTCTCTCTCTCTTTCTCTCTTTACGTTTGTTGTTGTGTGAATAAACCGAGAGAGGGTGTATTTATAGGATGGGAGAGGGATTAGGTGGAGGTTCATGTGGAAGGGAGGGAAGAAAATATGTCTTGTGAAAAAGGATTAGGGAGTAGGGTTAGGCTTTAATAGGTATTACATATAACCCGCCTAAAAAATTTCGTCCTTGAAATTTAATCCAAGCACAAGAAAGAACAAATGGTAACATATCTATAACTCTCCATAGGCGGTATATACAAACAATGCCACATACAATAGTAAATGAGGTCACTCGTATACACTTTAAAACTTCATCATTAATTTCTCCCTACCCCTTATGAATTTCATTTTTTCTATTCAATTACATGGTATGTTATATCCAAATCTAGATTGTCGTAGTATGTATCTCATACCATATACTATAAGCCTATTGGAATGACTTTCCATAGTATGAATCCCTCATGAGATCACCAAGACATGATACATGTAAATCAATTCTTTTCCAAGTTTGGTCTCAAGGGTCGTCACCCTTGTACCACCACCAATCACAATCCAAAGGAAGGAAGATCACGAGCCCCTCTCACTAAAACATGTATCCCAATATTAATATCGCAATGTTGTCTTGAAGGTCTCGCTCGACATTCAGCACTATGGCGTCATAATTATGTATAACCTAAGAGAAATTGATACTAATATGAAATTTCATGAGAACTATATTTGATTTCTTTTGTGCTATTTTCATGCATATGAAATTAAATGTGATTTGACCTATAGTATGGTAATCTTTCTCAATCGTATGATTTTGATTTCGTATGAGATAAGAGAAGTAAAATCAAATTTCATACAGAATATGACAAATAATTTTGGTTCTCATACGATCTCAAATAAAATAATATTGCTATTGAAGAAAGAATTATTTTAAATGTAATTCAACAATTTGACGGATTCAATGTGAATTCCATAAACTGTTTTACAGATGTGATGATCGACATTCAGCACAATGGTGTCATAATTATGTATAACCTTAGAGAAATTGATACTAATATGAAATTGGTAGATCTTGACCTTAGACCTTTCAAATTAGTTTTTGCTCCCACGGGTAATTGAGATTTTATCTTTTATTCATACCTGCCACATCACAAATACCCAAAAGGGCCAAATAAAGATGCATTCACCCTATGGCAGGCAAAACAGAGCAATTCATAATGGACTTTTTGAGGATTTGAAAACATAGAAAGACTTTGTCGGATAATGTGGATTCTATTTTACATGCTTGTTGGGAGTTTTCTGACTCCCCTGGGGTTTGCATACCCCAGACTCACGGACTGTTATTCCTTTGCAGGATCAAGAGTATTTTTAGGAGTGGGTCCAGCAATAGTAAATACCTTGTATCACATCTGTTCTTAGTTTCAGTGATTAGGTAGTCCTTTAGACTATGATGTACTTTATTTCTTACTCATTTCATTGTGAACTTGTACTTGAACTCTGTCTTTCCAGAGATTTCTGTATCTATATATGTTCCTTTTGTTCACCTAGTGACATGCTCTGTGGTGTAGTTGGCTATATATCTGTATACAGGATGATCTAAAAAAATTAATGATGAAGTTTTAAAGTGTATACGAGTGACCTCATTTACTATTGTATGTGGCATTGTCTATATATACCGCCTATGGAGAGTTATAGATATGTTACCATTTGTTCTTTCTTGTGCTTGGATTAAATTTCGAGGATGAATTTTTTTTTAGGTCGGTTATATGTAATACCTATTAAAGCTTAATTCCTAATCCCCTATTTTTCTTCCCCTAATCCCATTTTTTCCCACCTTATCCACCAACCCTAACTCCCAAACCCTACTCCCTAACCTCCTAATTTTTCTTCCTCCCAAATTTGACTTCTCTTCCCCCTCCCCCTCTCCACAACCCTATAAAACCCCCCTACTCTCTCGTTCCTTAGACCAACAAGAGAAAAAAAATATAATAAAAAAAAATAAAGAGAGAGGAAGAGAAAGAGAGACATAGAGAGAGAGAGAAAAAAAAAAGAGAAAGAGAGAAGAGACAGGGAGAGAGAGAAGGTAAAAAGGGAGAGACAGAGGAAGAGAGATAAAGAATGGGAGAGGAGAAATTACTGGGTATTGGGCATTGGAGGATTTTCTCAGAAAACTAGGCAAGCATTTTTCTTACTAAATCTTTTATTTCGTATCTTTATACAGGCATATTATTTCCAGTATTTATTTTGTACCTAGGTGCAAGAAATTCTTAGTTAAATTTTATATGTGTAAGCTTACCGTTATAATGTGGTTTGTCCCAAATAAGTGGTATCAGAACCTGGCTTAGGATGTGTGTATCTGCTTATCGTATGATCTGTGGCTGCCACCAAAGGTGGATCCTTCACATCAGAAAATAAGCTAGATTATCATTTACCCTATAAAACGCACTGGGCACTATTCACTTACGGTACTATTCACACATACGGTACTATTCATAAGTACAGTTACTGTTCACAAATTTTGCTACTATTCACGTAAAATAGTTTTTCAATGAACCGATTTAAGTTTACTCGAATCCGTTGGTGTCTAAGGCAAAGTTTAGGAGTTGCTTATGGCACTCTGTACGTAAGGAACGAGATACTTAATCGATCTTGGACCAACCTCTAATACTCTCCTTACCTGGCTAACTGACCGAGTAAAATTCAATCGTGTCACTAAAAAAAACTTTTAACAACCGCACTGCACTCAGTTTAAACCGACCAACCCGCCGACTAGACCGTAACCCGCTCGACTGCACTCACCAACCAAGATTGAACCTAACCGAGCACAATTCAAGTTTATCTCGTCAACAGCTGTTTGAAGTCTTTACATAAAAGCCCCTGCTCTTTATACTATGTAATTTACTTATTTTCAAATGGAGTAAGTGTACTGCATTGATTCACCTAGTGACACCAGTTAGGATGGACTGTACATGAAGATGACTTTTGTCAAAAATATGATTCATAAGCGTGCTTTAATAGTATGGCTATGACCTCGATATCGAATACCCAATATGAGGATTTTTCTTGGCTATTATTAATATAGCATCAAATAGACGATGCACTACTTGGTTGGACATGTTCTAGGTCACGGTTATCTTTCATAGTTTTTTACAGAAGCCGTCCACGATAATTCCGTGGGTAGTGCACAACATTTCTTGTACAGTCAATTAAACAAATCGATAAACGTGGGTTTTATTAAAGGGGAGTTGGACGGAAAATATTCATGTATATAAATCGGTTAATGCGCATTATTGATATACTGAAAACCAAGGGCCAATACTTGACATGTAGCCGTGTTCCGGGACGTTTTATGGGAAACCCATTCTATATACATGAAATATTTCTCCTCTAATTCAAATAACCTCTAAAACAATAATAATATACTGGTGTGCCTTATGATAGACTTGATCTTGATATCTACAATTTACATTTTTCTTTTACCCCGTATAAATGAGATTTTATCTATACCTATCACATGCACGTATACGTGCACAATTCCTTCATTTTACATGCTTGTTGGGAGTTTTCTGACTCCCCTGGGGTTTGCATACCCCAGACTCGTGGACTGTTATTCCTTTGCAGGAACAAGAGTATTTTCAGGAGCAGGTTCAGTAATAGTAAATACCTTGTATCACATCCGTTCTCAGTTTCAGTAATTAGGTAGTCATTTAGACTATGATGTACTTTATTTCTTACTCCTTTCATTGTGGACTTGTACTTGAACTTTGTCTTTCGTAAATTTCAGATCTATATATGTTCCTTTTGTTCTCCTAGTGACATGCTCTGTGGTATAATTTGGATATGTAGTATCTGTATACAGGATGATCTAGAGGCGTGAATGCAGCCAAATGGTTACATTGCCGGCCGAGTCACGCTCCCAATTGTTACTGGGGCGTGACAAGGTTTTATTGCTATCACCAATCCACCAACCCTAACTCCCAAACCCTACTCCCTATCCTCCTAATTTTTCTTCCTCCCAAATTTGACTTCTCTTCCCCCTCCGCCTCTCCACAACCATATAAAACCTCCCTTACTCTCTCATTCCTCAGACCAACAAGAAAAAAAATATAATAAAAAAAAGAAAGAGAGAGGAAGAGAAAGAGAGACATAGAGAGAGAGAGAGAAAGAGAAAGAGAGAAGAGACAGGGAGTGAGAGATAGGGAGAGAGAGAAGGGAAAAAGGGAGAGAGAGAGAGAGAGAGAAAGAGAGATAAAGAATGGGAGAGGAGAAATTGCTGGGTATTGGGAATTGGAGGTGGATCTACCAATTTCATATTAGTATCAATTTCTCTTAGGTTATACATAATTATGACAACATAGTGCTGAATGTCGAGCGAGTCCTTCAAGACATCATTGCAATATTAATACTGGGATGCATGTTTTAGTGAGAGGGGGCTCGTGATCTTCCTTCACTGAATTGTGATTGGTGGTGGTACAAGAGTGACGACCCTTGAAATCAAACTTGGGAAAGAATTGGTTTACATGTATCATGTCTTGACTGATCTCGCAGGGGATTCATACTATGGAAAGTCATTCCAATAGGCTTATAGTATATGAGATACATACTATGATAATCTAGATTTGGATATAACATAAGTACAACATAGTCTAAAGGACTATCTAATCACTCAAACTGAGAACGGATGTGATACAAGGTATTTACTATTGCTGGACCCACTCCTAGAAATACTCTTGATCCTACAAAGGAATAACAGTCCGTGAGTATGGGGTATGCAAACCCCAGGGGAGTCAGAAAACTCCCAACAAGCATGTAAAATGAAGGAATTGTGCACGTATACGTGCATGTGATAGGTATAGATAAAATCTCATTTATAAGGGGTAAAAGAAAAATGTAAATTGTAGATATCAAGATCAAGTCTATCATAAGGCACACCAGTATATTATTATTGTTTTAGAGGTTATTTGAATTAGAGGAGAAATATCCTTTTATATAAAAAATGCAACCATTCGGTCGCATTCACGCCTCTAGATCATCCTGTATACAGATATACATCCAAACTACACCACAGAGCATGCAATTAAGAACTTTATAGATGAAGAAATCTCTATAAAGATAGAGTTCAAGTACAAGTTCACAATGAAAGGAGTAAGAAATAAAGTACATCATAGTCTAAAGGACTACCTAATCACTGAAACTGAAAACGAATGTGATACAAGGTATTTACTATTGCTGGACCTGCTCTTAGAAATACTCTTGATCCTGCAAAGGAATAACAGTCCGCGAGTCTGGGGTATGCAAACCCCAGGGTTATCTCATAAAATCAAGTCTCCAATACATACTCTCAAGATTATGCAAATATCATCCACGACGATTCCTAGTTCTTGGATACCATGCATATTAACAAGTAGGAAAACCATTCTCAGGATTGATAATCTGATAGTCAATGCTACTGGCGATGATCCATTTCAATAGTTTTTCAACTTAATGATTTTATAAATCCACCCCTCACAATTTATTACCCATTCCTAAGCTCAAAACTAGGAATGTGATGACAAAAAGATCAATAATTCCTGCAAGGGTGAGGTTCCTTATATGCACAGAACTCTTACATAACAAGTATCATTTAGCTAGAAGGTTGACATTCAACATATATTTACTCATTCTCTTAGGGTGATTAAGAACTCGCTCTCCATAAGTTTGTATGCATGTTCGGTCGCATTCACGCCTCTAGATCATCCTGTATACAGATATACATCCAAACCACACCACAGAGCATGTAATTAAGAACTTTATAGATGAAGACATCTCTATAAAGATAGAGTTCAAGTACAAGTTCACAATAAAAGGAGTAAGAAATAAAGTACATCATAGTCTAAAGGACTACCTAATCACTGAAACTGAGAACGGATGTGATACAAGGTATTTACCAAGAGCAGGTCAAACAATAGTAAATACCTTGTATCACATCCGTTCTCAGTTTCAGTGATTAGGTAGTCCTTTAGACTATGATGTACTTTATTTCTTACTTCTTTCATTGTGAATTTGTACTTGAACTCTATCTTTATAGAGATTTCTTCATCTATAAAGTTCTTAATTACATGCTCTGTGGTGTAGTTTGGATGTATATCTGTATACAGGGTGATCTAGAGGCGTGAATGCGACCAAATGGTTGCATTACCGGCCAAGTCACGTTCCCAATTGTGTCTCGGGAACACGGCTACATGTCAACTATTGGCCCTTGGCCTTCAGTATATCAATAATGCGCATTAACCCGTTTATATACATGAATATTTTTCGTCCAACTCCCCTTTATTAAAACCCACGTTTATCGATTTGTTTAATTGACTGTACATGAAATGTTGTGCACTACCCACTGAATTACCGTGGACGGCTTCCGTAAAACTATGAAAGATAACCGTGACCCGTAACATGTCCAACCAAGTAGTGCATCGCCTATTCGATGCTATATTAATAATAGCCAAGAAAAATGCTCATATCGGTATTCGATATCGAGGTCATAGCCATGCTATTCAAGCACGCTTATGAATCATATTTTGACGTAAGTCGCCTTCATGTACCCATCCTAACGGTGTCACTAGGTGAATCAATGCGCATAACTTACTCCATTTGAAAATAACTAAATTACATAGTATAAATAGCAGGGCTTTTATGCAAAGACTTCAAACAGTTGTTGACAAGATGAACTTGAATTGTGCTCGGTTAGGTTCAAGACTGGTTCAGACCGGTCCGTCCGGCGGGTTCTGGTCTAGTCCGAACTGGGTTCGGGTCCGGTTTATACCGGTCCGGTCCGGTTGTTAAAAATTTCTTTAATGACACGATTGAATTTTACTCGGTCAGTTAGCCAGGTAAGGGTAAATGATAATCTACCTTATTTTCGATGTGAAAGATCCACCTTTGGTGACAGCCACAGAGCATACGATAAGCAGATACACACATCCTAAGCCGCTCGATACCATTTGTCACGCGGGCCCTTAGCCCTTATAAATCGATATATCGGTATCGCATTAGCCCGCTTATATACACTTTATATTTTCCATCCAATTTCCCTTTATCAAAACCCACATTTATCGGTTTGTTTAATTGACGTACATGAAATGTTGTGCACTACCGCGGAATTACCGTGGGCGGCTTAAAAACTATGAAAGATAACCGTGACCCGTAACATGTCCAACCAAGTAGTGCATCGCCTATTCGATGCTATATTAATAATAGCCAAGAAAAATGCTTGCCTAGTTTTCTCGAGAAAATCCTCCAATCCCAATCCCAAGAAATTCCTCCTCTCTCTCTCTCTCTCTCTCTTCTCTCTCTCTCTCTCTCATCCTTCTTATATTTTTTTCTTTTGGTGTGAGGAACGAGAGAGTAAGAGGGGGTTATATATAGGATTTTAGGAGAAAATGACAAAATGGGGAAGTCAAAATGGGAGGAGGAAATTTGGGTTAGGGTGGGTGGAAAAGGATTAGGGAGGAAAATTTTGGATTAGGGGATTACATATGAATAGTACCGCACGTAAATAGTGCCTGCCTTTTATAGGGTAAATGATAATCTAGCATATTTTTTGATGTGAAGGATCCACCTTTGGTGACAGCCACAGAGCATATGATAAGCAGATACACACATCCTAAGCCGTGCTCAAACCACTTGTTTGGGACAAACCACATTATAACGGCAAGCTTACACATATAAAATTTAACTAAAATTTCTTTAATGACACGATTGAATTTTACTCTACGCTAGCCGTAAGGGTAAATGATAATCTAGCATATTTTTGATGTGAAGGATCCACCTTTGGTGACAGCCACAGAGCATACGATAAGCAGATACACACATCCTAAGCCGTGCTCAAACCACTTGTTTGGGACAAACCACATTATAACGGCAAGCTTACACATATAAAATTTAACTAAAATTTCTTACACATAGGTACAAAATAAATCTTGGAAATAATATTCATGTATAAAGATCTGAAATAAAAGATTTAGCAAGAAAAATGCTTGCCTAGTTTTCTCGAGAAAATCCTCCAATCCCAATCCCAAGAAATTCCTCCTCTCTCTCTCTCTCTCATCCTTCTTATATTTTTTTCTTTTGGTGTGAGGAACGAGAGAGTAAGAGGGGGTTATATATAGGATTTTAGGAGAAAATGACAAAATGGGGAAGTCAAAATGGGAGGAGGAATTTCTTGGGATTGGGATTGGAGGATTTTCTCAGAAAACTAGGCAAGCATTTTTCTTGCTAAATCTTTTATTTCGTATCTTTATACAGGCATATTATTTCCAGCATTTATTTTGTACCTATGTGCAAGAAATTCTTAGTTAAATTTTATATGTGTAAGCTTGCCGTTATAATGTGGTTTGTCCCAAACAAGTGGTATTAGAGCCTGACTTAGGATGTGTGTATCTGCTTATCGTATGCTCAGTGGCTGCCACCAAAGGTGGATCCTTCACATAAAAAAATAAGCTAGATTATCATTTACCCTATAAAAGGCACAGTGTACTATTCCCGTACGGTACTATTCATGAGTACGGTTACTGTTCATAAATACGGCTACTATTCACATACAATAGTTTTTCGGTGAACCGATTTAAGTTTACTCGAATCCGTTGGTGTCTAAGGCATGATTTTAGGGGTTGCTTACGGCACTCTGCAAGGAACGGGGTACTTAATCGGTCTTGGACCAACCTCTAGTACTCTCCTTACCTGGCTAACTAACCGAGTAAAGTTCAATCGTGTCACTAAAAAAAATTTTTGTTAAAGTCTGATATCGAACTGCACCCGTTTGATTTATTTATGAAATTTATTTATTTTCCAATGGAGTTTCTGTGTAATGTGATGTGTTCATTCACCTAGTGATACCTGTTAGGATGAACTGTACATGAAGACGATTTCTGTCAAAAATATGATTCATAAGCGTGCTATCATAGCATGGCTATTCCCTCGACATCGATATCCCAGTGTGAGGCTTCTTTGCATTATTACCGCTAATATAATAGCATTGACTAGACAATGCACCTATCTTGATTGGACATGTTCTGGGTCACGGTTATTTTTCATAGTTTTAAAGAAGTTACTCCACGGTAGACCTGTGGTTAGTGCACAACATTTCATGCACAGTCAATTAAACAAACCGATAAATGTGGGTTTTGATAAAGGGGAATTGGATGGAAAATATAAAGTGTATATAAGCGGGCTAATGCGCATACCTGATATACTGATTTATAAGGGCGAAGGGCCCGGGGCGTGACAAATGGTATCAGAGCCAGTTTGTCAGCCGGAAGTGGGGAGCTAAGTGCTATGCGGGGCTAAGTGCTACATCGCGTGGATGCGGTGGGAACCACCTCTAGAGTCCGTAGGAGCCACCCCTAGAGTCCACATCGCCTGACGGTGACTTGAGGTCGTGTTCCCGGGATGATTTAAGGGAAACCCATTTTATATACATGAAATATTTCTCCTCTAATTCAAATAACCTCTAAAACAATAATAATATACTGGTGTGCCTTGTGATGGACTTGATCTTGATATCTACAATTTACATTTTTCTTTTACCCCTTATAAATAAGATTTTATCTATACCTATCACATGCACGTACACGTGCACAATTCCTTCATTTTACATGCTTGTTGGGAGTTTTCTGACTCCCCTGGGGTTTCCATACCCCAGACTCGTGGACTGTTATTCCTTTGCAGGATCAAAAATATTTCCAGGAGCAGGTCCAGCAATAGTAAATACCTTGTATCACATCCGCTCTCGGCCAGTGATTAGGTAGTCCTTAGACTATGATGTACTTTATTTCCTACTCCTTTCATTGTGAACTTAGACTTGAACTCTATCTTTATAGAGATTTCTTCATCTATAAAGTTCTTAATTACATGCTCGTGGTGTAGTTTGGATGTATATCTGTATACAAGATGATCTAGAGGCTGAATGCTAATGGTTGACCGGGTTCTCGTTAGTTTGAACTGGTTCGTCGAGTTAGTTTAACCGGTCCGGTTGTTAAAAATTTCTTTAGCGATACGATTGAATTTTTTGACGTCAGCTAGTTGTGGAGAGTACTAGAGATTGGTCCAAGACCCATTAAGTACCGCCCTCGCGTAAATAACCAACTCTAGACACCAACGATTGCCAGAACTTAAACCGGTTTATCGAAAACTATTTTATGTGAATAGTAGCCGATATGAACAAGAACTGCATCATGAATAGTACCGTATGCGAATAGTGCTGCCTTTATAGCATAAATAATAATCTAGCTTATTTTCGATGTGAAGGATCCACTTTCGTGGCGATCATCGAGCATACGATAAGCAGATACACACATCCTAAGCCGTGCTCGATACCAATTGTTTGGGACAAACCACATTATAACGGCAAGCTTACACATATAAAATTTAACTAAGAATTTCTTGCACATAGGTACAAAATAAATGCCGAAATAATATGCCCAGATAAAGATACTAAATAAAAGATTTAGCAAGAAAAATGCTTTGCTCTTTTCTCGAGAAAATCCTCCAATCCCAATCCCAAGAAATTCCTCCTCTCTCTCTCTCTCTCTCTCTCTCTCTCTCTCTCTCTCTCTCTCTCTCTCTCTCTCTCTCTCTCTCTTCCTTCTTTATATATTTTTTTTCTTTTGTGAGGAACGAGAGAGTAAGGGGAGGGGTATAAAGGATTTTAGAGAGAAAATGACAAAATGGGAAGTCAAATATGGGAGGAGGAAATGGGTTAGGGTTGTGGAAAGGGATTAGGGAGGAAAATTTTGGATTAGGGGATTACATATGAATAGTAACCGCGACGAATAGTGCCCAAGCCTTTTATAGGGTAAATGATAATCTAGCATATTTTTGATGTGAAGGATCCACCTTTGGTGACAGCCACGAAAGCATATGATAAGCAGATACACACATCCTACGTGCTCGATACCATATGTAATCCCCTAATCCAAATTTTCCTCCCTAATCCCTTTCCACCCACCCTAACCCAAATTTCCTCCTCCCATTTTTGACTTCCCATTTTGTCATTTTCTCCTAAAACTTATATAACCCTCTTACTCTCTCGTTCCTCACACCAAAAGAAAAAATATAAGAAGGATGAGAGAGAGAGAGAGAGAGAGAGAGAGAGAGAGAGAGAGAGAGAGAGAGAGAGAGAGAGAGAGAGAGAGGAAATTTGGGATTGGATTGGAGGATTTTTCAAAACTAGGCAAGCATTTTTCTTGCTAAATCTTTTATTTCAGATTCTTTATACGCATATTATTTTCAAGATTTATTTTAAACCTATGTGCAAGAAATTCTTAGTTAAATTTTATATGTGTAAGCTTGCCGTTATAATGTGGTTTGTCCCAAACAAGTGGTTTCAGAGCCTGGCTTAGGATGTGTGTATCTGCTTATCGTATGCTCTGTGGCTGCCACCAAAGGTGGATCTTTCACATCCAAAAATAAGGTAGATTATCATTTACCCTTACCGCTAACGAATCGGTGTAAAATTCAATCGGTCATTAAAGAAATTTTTAACAACCACTGCATCAAGATAAACCCGACCAACCCGCCGACTAGACCGTAACCCACTTCGACTGCATCACCCAACCAGCTTTGAACCTAACCGAGCACAATTCAAGTTCATCTTGTCAACAACTGTTGAAGTCTTGCATAAAAGCCCTCGCTATTTATACTATGTAATTTAGTTATTTTCAAATGGGAGTGTAATTTGATTCACCTAGTGACCCGCGATGGATCGATAGCGAGACGACTGGCGATGGCGAATATGGCTATGACCTCGGCGACATATGAGCGGCTATTATTAATATACCAGACGACGACACTGTCGGTTGGACATGTTTTGCCGCTTTCACTCCAGACCTCGCAAATTCCTAGTGCACACAACATTTCATGTACCACCAAACAAATCGATAAACGGGTTTTAATAAAGGAGCTGGACGCAAAATATTCATGTATATAAACGGTTAATGCGCATTATTGATATAATCAAGGCCAAGGGCCAATAGTTGACATGTAGCCGCGTTCCCGGTGACACACCGGGAACGGACTTGGCCGTAATGCAACATGAGTAAAGATTCTGCCGCCGATCACAGATAGATATACATTCATTTCAATATGTAGCATAATTAAGAACTTTATAGATGAAGAAATTTATAAAGATAGAGTTCAAGCAATTTAATGAAAGAAGTAGGCATCAGTATCATAAAAGGACTTTATCATCGAAGATCCGATGCATAGCTGCATTTACTTTGTTTGACCCGCCTGGTAAATACCTTGTATCACATCCGCTCGCCAAGGATTAGGCAGTCCTTTAGACTATGATGTACTTTATTTCTACTCCTTTATTGTGAACTTGTACTTGAACTCTATCTTTATGAGATGTCTTCATCTATAAAGTTCTAATTACATGCCCGTGGTGTGGTTTGATGTATATCTCAGATACGTGATGATCTAGAGGCTGAATGCATCAACATGCATACAAACTTATGGAGAGCGAGTTCTTAATCACCCTAAGAGAATGAGTAAATATATGTTGAATGTCAACCTTCTAGCTAAATGATACTTGTTATGTAAGAGTTCTCGGCATATAAGGAACCTCACCCTTGTGAATTATTGATTTTTGTCATCACATTCCTAGTTTTGAGCTTAGGAATGGGTAATAAATTGTGAGGGGTGGATTTATAAAATCATTAAGTTGAAAAACTATTGAAATGGATCATCGAGCATTGACTATCGATTATCAATCCCGAGAATGGTTTTCCTACTTGTTAATATGCATGGTATCCAAGAACTAGGAATCGCCGTGGATGATATTTGCATAATCTTGAGAGTATGTATGGAGACTTGATTTTATGAGATAACCCTGGGGTTTGCATACCCCAGACTCGCGGACTGTTATTCCTTTGCAGGATCAAGAGTATTTCTAAGAGCAGGTCCAGCAATAGTAAATACCTTGTATCACATTCGTTTTCAGTTTCAGTGATTAGGTAGTCCTTTAGACTATGATGTACTTTATTTCTTACTCCTTTCATTGTGAACTTGTACTTGAACTCTATCTTTATAGAGATTTCTTCATCTATAAAGTTCTTAATTGCATGCTGTGGTGTAGTTTGGATGTATATCCGATACAGGATGATGATCTAGAGGCGAATGCCAATCGAATGGTTGCATTTTTATATAAAGGATATTTCTCCTCTAATTCAAATAACCTCTAAAACAATAATAATATATCGGTGTGCCTTATGATAGACTTGATCTTGATATCTACAATTTACATTTTTCCCCTTATAAATGAGATTTTATCTATACCTATCACATGCACGTATACGTGCACAATTCCTTCATTTTACATGCTTGTTGGGAGTTTTCGACTCGGGTTTGCATACCCCATACTCACTGATCGTTATTCCTTTGTAGGATCAAGAGTATTTCTAGAGGGTCCAAAGAATAGTAAATACCTTGTATCACATCCGCTCTGAGTGATTAGATAGTCCTTTAGACTATGTTGTACTTATGTTATATCCAAATCTAGATTATCATAGTATGTATCTCATATACTATAAGCCTATTGGAATGACTTTCCATAGTATGAATCCTCACAGATCACCAAGACATGATACATGTAAACCAATTCTTTCCCAAGTTTGATTTCAAGGGTCGCCACTTGTACCACCACCAATCACACCATTGAAGGAAGATCACGAGCCCCTCTCACTAAAACATGCATCCCAAGATAATATTGCAATGATGTCTGAAGGACTCGCCACATTCAAAGACTATGTTGTCATAATTATGTATAACCTAAGAGAAATTGATACTAATATGAAATTAGATCCACCTTAATTCTCCACATTCTCTTTCTCCCTCTTTATTCTCCTCTCTCCCTCTCTCACTCCCTTCTTCTCTCTCTCTTTCTCTCTCTCTCTCTTTCTCTCTTCCTCTCTTTTATTTTTTTTTTTGTTGGTCTGAGGAATGAGAGTAAGGAGGTTTTATATGGTTGTGGAGAGGCTGAGGGGGAAGAGAAGTCAAATTTGGGAGGAAGAAAAATTGAGGGTTTGAAGGTTTGGTGGATTGTGGATAATAAAACCTTGTCACGCAAGCATTTGAGCGGACTCCGCAATGTAAACCATTTACCGTGATTCACGCTCTAGATCATCCCAGATACGATACTACATATCCAAATTATACCACGAGCATGTCACTAGGAGAACAAAAGGAACATATATAGATACGTAAATTTCAAAAGACAAAGTTCAAGTACAAGTCCACAATGAAAGGAGTAAGAAATAAAGTACATCATAGTCTAAATGACTACCTAATTATCAAACCGAGAACGGATGTGATACAAGGTATTTACTATTATCAACTCGCCCTCAAAATACTCTTGTTCCCAGAAGGAATAATAGCCCACGAAGTCTGTATGCAACCCCTGGGAGTCGAACTCCCAACAAGCATGTAAATGAAGGAATTGTGCACGATACCGCATGTGATAGGTATAGATAAAATCTCATTTATAATGGGTAAAAGAAAATGTAAATTGTAGATATCAAGATCAAGTCTATCATAAGGCACACCAAGATATTATTATTGTTTTAGAGGTTATTTGAATTAGAGGAGAAATATTTCATGTATATAGAATGGGTTTCCATAAAACGCCCTAACACCGCTACATGTCAAGTATTGGCCCTTGGTTTTCAAGATATCAATAATGCGATTAACCGATTTATATACATGAATATTTTCCGCCCAACCCCTTTAATAAAACCCACGCTTATCGATTTGTTTAATTGATCAGATAAGAAATGTTGTGCACTACCCACTAATTATCGACTCGGCTCAGAAAAACTATGAAAGATAACCGACCTAGAACATGTCCAACCAAGTAGTGCATCGCCTATTTGATGCTATATTAATAATAGCCAAGAAAATCCTCATATTGGGTATTCGATATCGAGGTCATAGCCATACTATTAAAGCACGCTTTATGAATCATATATTTTGACAAAAGTCATCTTCATGTACAACCCATCCTAACCGGTGTCACTAGGTGAATCAATGCAAGATAATTTACTCCATTTGAAAATAAGTAAATTACATAGTAAAGAGCGTGGGCTTTTATGTAAAGACTTCAAACACCAAGGAGATAAACTTGAATTGTGCTCTGCTAGGTTCAATCTTCGTTGATCGTCCGTCCGAATCGGGTTCTCGGTCTAGTCCGAACCGGGTTCGGGTCGGTTTAGACCGGTCCGGTCTGTTGTTAAAAGTTTTTAGTGACACGATTGAATTTTACTTGGCCGTAAGGTGGAGAGTATTAGAGGTTGTCCAAGATCGATTAAGTATCTCGTTCACGCATGAAGTGCATAAGCAACTCCTAAACTTTGCCTTAGACACCAACGGATTCGAGTAAACTTAAATCGGTTCATTGAAAAACTATTTTACGCGAATAGTAGCAAAATTGTGAACAAGAATCAGACTATGAATAGTACCGTGTGTGAATAGTACCGTAGTGAATAGTGCCCAGGCGCTTATAGGTAAATGATAATCTAGCTTATTTTCTCGATGTGAAGGATCCACCTTTGGTGGCAAACACGATCATAATGATAAGCGATACACACATCCTAAGCCGTGTTCTCGATACCACTTATTTGGGACAAACCACATTATAACGAAGCTTACACATATAAAATTTAACTAAGAATTTCTTGCACCTAGGTACAAAATAAATATCGGAAATAATATGCCTCAGATAAAGATACTAAATAAAAGATTTAGTAAGAAAAATGCTTGCCTAGTTTTCTCGAGAAAATCCTCCAATGCCCATACCAGCACTTCTCCTCTCCCATTCTTTATCTTCTCTCTCTCCCTTTTTACCTTCTCTCCCCTCTTGCCTCTCTTTCTTTTTTTCTCTCTCTCTATGTCTCTCTCTCTTTATTTTTTTTTATTATATTTTCTCTTGTCTCAAGGAACCAGAGAGTAGGGGGTTTTATAGGTTGTGGAGAGGGGAGGGGAAGAGAAGTCAAATTTGGGAGGAAGAAAATTAGGAGGTTAGGAGTAGGGTTTGGGAGTTAGGGCTGGTGGATAAGGTGGGAAAATGGGATTAGGGGAAGAAAATAGGGATTAGGAATTGCTTTAATAGGTATTACATATAACCGACCTAAAAAAATTCATCCTCGAATTTAATCCAAGCACAAGAAAGAACAAATGGTAACATATCTATAACTCTCCATAGGTATATATAGACAATGCCACATACAATAGTAAATGAGGTCTCGTGATACACTTTAAAACTTCATCATTAATTTTTAGATCATCCTGATACGATATATAGCCAACTACACCACGTAGAGCATGTCACTAGGTGAACAAAAGGAACATATATAGATACGTAAACTCGAAAGACAGAGTTCAAGTACAAGTTCACAATGAAATGAGTAAGAAATAAAGTACATCATAGTCTAAAGGACTACCTAATCATCAAACTAAGAACGATGTGATACAAGGTATTTACTATTGCCGGACCCACTCCTAAAAATACTCTTGATCCTGCAAAGGAATAACAGTCCGTGAGTCTGGGGTATGCAAACCCCAGGGGAGTCAGAAAACTCCCAACAAGCATGTAAAATAGAATCCACATTATCCGACAAAGTCTTTCTATGTTTTCAAATCCTCAAAAGTCCATTATGAATTGCTTCTTTTTGCCGCCATAGGGTGAATGCATCTTTATTTGGCCCTTTGGGTATTTGTGATGTGTGTATGAATAAAAGATAAAATCTCAATTACCCGTGGGAGCAAAACTAATTTGAAAGGTCTAAGGTCAAGATCTACCAATTTCATATTAGTATCAATTTCTAAGGTTATACATAATTATGACACCATTGTCAATGTCGATCATCACATCTAAAATGCTTTATGGAATTCACATTGAACTGGCCAAATTGTTGAATTACATTTAAAATAATTCTTTCTTCAATAGCAATATTATTTTATTTGAGATCGATGAGAACCAAAATTATTTGTCATATTCTCAGATGAAATTTGATTTTACTTCTCTTATCTCATAATAAATCAAAATCATACGATTGAGAAAGATTACCATACTATAGGTCAAATCACATTTAATTTCATATGCATGAAAATAGCACAAAAGAAATCAAATATAGTTCTCATGAAATTTCATATTAGTATCAATTTCTCTTAGGTTATACATAATTATGACGCCATAGTGTCAATGTCGACAGACCTTCAAGACAACATTGCAAGATAATATTGGGATACATGTTTTAGTGAGAGGGGCTCGGATCTTCCTTCACCGATTGTGATTGGTGGTGGTACAAGGGTGACGCACCCTTTGAGACCAAACTTGAAAAGAATTGATTTACATGTATCATGTCTTGACCGATCTCAAGTAGGATTCATACTATGGAAAGTCATTCCAATAGGCTTATAGTATATGGTATGAGATACATACTACGACAATCTAGATTTGGATATAACATACCATGTAATTGAATAGAAAAAATGAAATTCATAAGGGGTAGGGAGAAATTAATGATGAAGTTTTAAAGTGTATACGAAAGTGACCCCATTTACTATTGTATGTGGCATTGTTTGTATATACCGCCTATGGAGAGTTATAGATATGTTACCATTTGTTCTTTTCTTGTGCTTGGATTAAATTTCAAGGATCTAAATTTTTTTAAAGGGTTATATGTAATACCTATTAAAGCCTAACCCCTACCCCCTAATCCTTTTCTCGCCAAGACATATTTTTCTTCCCTCCCTTCCACAAGAACCTCCACCTAATCCCTCTCCCATCCTATAATACACCCTCTCTCTTATTCACACACAACAACAAACGTAAAGAGAGAAAGAGAGAGGGAGCCGTGAAGAGAGAAAGAAAGGGACAGAGGGAGAAAGAGAAAAGAGAAAGAGACAGGGGAGAGAGAAAGAAAGAGAGAGAAAGAGAAGAGAGAGAGAGAGGGAAAGATGAAGAACGAAAAGAGAAATTGCTTGGTATTGGGGTTCGAGACTCTTCTAAAACTTGGCAAGCATTTTTCTTGCTAAAACTTTTATTTCAGATCTTTATACGTGCATATTATTTCCAGATTTATTTTGTACCTATGTGTAAGAAATTTTAGTTAAATTTTATATGTAAGCTTGCCGCTATAACGTGGTTTGTCCCAATAAGTGGTATCGAGTCCCGCTTAGGGTGCGTATCCGCTATCGTATGCCTGCCATCACCATGCGGATCCTTCACATCGTAAAATAAGTTAGATTATCATTTACCCTATAAAAGGCACTAGGCACTATTCACAAGGTTAGTACTATCACACATCACACACTATATTCGTGAGTACGTTATCGCTCACAAATATGGCTACTATTCACGAAAATAGTTTTTCATTGAACCGGTCTAAGTTTGCTCGAACCGCTGGTGTCTAAGGCAAGATTTTAGGGGTTGCTTACGACTGCAAGAAACGGGTACTTAATCGGTCTTGGACCAACCTCTAGTACTCTCCTTACCGCTAATCAATCGAGTAAAGTTCAATCATGTTACTAAAGAAATTTTGGTTAAAGTCCCATATCGAAACTGCACCCGCTTGATTTATTTATGAAATTTATTTATTTTCCAATGGAGTTTATGTGTAATGTGATGCTGATTCACCTAGTGATACATGTTAGGATGAACTGTACATGAAGACGATTTCAAAAATATGATTCATAAGCGCTGTATATCATAGCATGGCTATTCCCCGACATCGATATCCCAAACAGGAGGCTTCTTTGCATTATTACCGCTAATATAATAGCATTGACTAGACAATGCACCTATCTTGATTGGACATGTTCGGGTCACGTTATTTTCATAGTTTTACGTAGTTGTTCCATGCGACCCGCAGTGCAACAATATTTATAAATAATTAAACAAACCGATAAATATGGGTTTTGATAAAGGGAATTGGACGAAAATATAAAGTGTATATGTAAGCACGCGCAAACCGATATATCGATTTATAACGCCATAAGGTCTCGGCGACAAATGGTATCGAGCCGCTTGTCACCGAAGTGGGGAGCTAAGTGCTATGCGGGGCTAAGTGCTATCAAGCTGGATGCGGTGGGAACCACCTCTAGAGTCCGTAGGAGCCACCCCTAGAGTCCACATCGCCTCGACGGGACTTGAGGTCGGTTCCTGGATGGTTTATGGAAACCCGCTTATATACATGAAATATTTCTCCTCTAATTCAAATAACCTCTAAAACAATAATAATATACTAGTGTGCCTTGTGATGGACTTGATCTTGACATCCGAATTTACATTTTTCTTTTACCCCCGATAAATAAGATTTTATCTATACTATCACATGCACGTACACGCATAATTTCTTCATTTTACATGCTTGTTGGGAGTTTTCTAACTCTCCCGGGTTTGCATACCCTGCACTGCAGATCGTTATTCCTTTGCGTGATCAAGAGTATTTCTAGAAGTAGGTCCAAAGAATAGTAAATACCTTGTATCACATCCGCTCTCGGCCTGATTAGGTAGTCCTTTAGACTATGATATACTTTATTTCTTACTCCTTTCATTGTGAACTTGTATTTGAACTCTATCTTTATAGATATTTCTTCATCTATAAAGTTCTTAATTACATGCTCTGTAGTTTGGATGTATATCAGATACGTGATGATTTAGAGTATGAATGCACCGAATGGTTGCATTGCCTACGAAGTCAATGCCCCAATTGTTACCGAGGCGACAAGGTCTTATTATGTAATACCTATTAAAGCCTAACCCCTACTCCCCTAATCCTTTTTCCGCCACCCATAGTTTTTCCTCCCTTCCACAAGAAACCTCCACCTAATCTCCATCCTATAAATACACTCCCTCTCTATTCACACACAACAACAAAGAGAAAGAGAGAAAGAGAGTGGGAGCCGAAGAGAGAAAGAAAGGGATGAGGGAGAAAGAGAAAAGAGAAAGAGATGGGGAGAGAGAAAGAAAGAGAGAGAGAAGAGAAGAGAGAGAGAGAGGAACGACAAAGAACCAGAAAGGAGAAATTGCTTGGTATCGGGGTCCGAGCCTCTTCTAAAACTTGGCAAGCATTTTTCTTGCTAAAGCTTTTATTTCATCTTTATACGCATATTATTTTCAGATTTATTTTGTACCTATGTGTAACAAATTCTTAGTTAAATTTTATATGTGTAAGTTTGCCGCTATAACGGTTTGTCCCAATAAGTGGTATCGAGCCCGGCTTAGGTGCGTAGATCCGCTTATCGTGATGTTTCAGGATCGCCACCAAAGGTGGATCCTTCACATCGTAAAATAAGTTTGATTATCATTGACCCTATAAAAGGCACCGGGCACTATTCACAAGGTTGGTACTATTCACACATACGGCACTATTCGCATAGCACGACATCGCTCACAAATATGGCTACTATTCACATAAAATAGTTTTCCAAAGGAACCGTCTAAGTTTACTAATCCGCTGGTGTCTAAGGAGAGGTTTTAGGTTGCTTACGCACTCTCGCAAGAAACGGTACTTAATCGGTCTGGGCCAACCTCTAGTACTCCTTACCGCTAACCCAATCAGTAAAGTTCAATCGTGTTACTAAAAAATTTTGGTTAAAGTCCCATATCGAATCGTAATCCGCTTGATTTATTTATGAAATTTATTTATTTTCTAATGGAGTTTATGTGTAATGTGATGCTGATTCACCTAGTGATACCGTTAGGATGAACTGCATGAACGAAGATCGATCGTAAAAATATGATTCATAAGCTGCTATCATAGCATGCTATATACTCGACATCGATATCCCTGTGAGGATTTTTGATTATTATCGCTAATTTAATAGCATTGACTAGACAATGCACCCATCTTGATTGGACATGTTCGAGTCACGCTTATTTTTCATAGTTTTACGTGGTTGTTCCGATAAAGCGTGGTTAGTGCACAATATTTCATGTATAATAATTAAACAAACCGATAAATGTAGGTTTTGATAAAGGGAATTGGACGGAAAATATAAAGTGTATATAAGCCGCTAATGCGCATACCGATATATCGATTTATAAGGGCCAAGGCCCGAGCGGACAAATGGTATCGAGCCGCTTGTCACCGAAGTGGGAGCTATGCTATGCGGGGCTAAGTGCTACATCGCTGGATGCGTGGGAACCACCTCTAGAGTCCGTAGGAGCCACCCCTAGAGTCCACATCGCACGGTGACTTGAGGTCGTGGTTCTGGATGATTTAAGGGAAACCCATTTTATATACATGAAATATTTCTCCTCTAATTCAAAAACTCTCAAACAATAATAATATATCGGTGTGCCTTGTGATGGACTTGATCTTGATATCTACATTTTACATTTTTCTTTTACCCCGATAAATAAGATTTTATCTATACTCTATCACATGCACGCATATCGCACAATTTTTTCATTTTACATGCTTGTTGGGAGTTTTAACTCTCCCGGGTTTGCATACCCTGCACTCATGGACTGTTATTCCTTTGCAGATCAAGAGTATTTCCAGAGGTGTCCAAAGAATAGTAAATACCTTGTATCTCATCCGCTCTCGGCAAAGGATTAGGTAGTCCTTAGACTATGATATACTTTATTTCTTACTCCTTTCATTGTGAACTTGTACTTGAACTCTATCTTTATAGAGATTTCTTCATCTATAAAGTTCTTAATTACATGCTCAGGTGTAGTTTGATGTATAACTCAGATAGTGATGATCTAGGGCGGAATGCGAATCAATGGTTGTTGCTTTGGCCGAGTCACGCTCCCAATTGTTACCGGGCGGACAAGGTCTTATTAATAATACCATAAAGCCTAAACCCTATTTCCTCGTTCCTATAGTTTTCCTCCCTTCCATCAGAACCTCCACCTAATCCTCTCCCATCCTTAAATACACCCTCTCTCGCTTATTCACACACAACAACAAAGAGAAAGAGAGAAAGAGAGGAGCCGTGAAGAGAGAAAGAAAGGGATAGAGGAAGAAAGAGAAAAGAGAAAGAGACAGGGAGAGAGAAAGAGAGAAAGAGATAGGGGAGAGAGAGAAAGAAAGAGAGAGAGAAAGAGAAGAGAGAGAGGGAAAGATGAAGAACCAGAAAGGAGAAATTGCTTGGTAGTGGGGTTCGAGACTTCAAAACTTGGCAAGCATTTTCTTGTTAAAGCTTTTATTTCAGATCTTTATAGAGGCATATTATTTCTAGTATTTATTTTGTACCTATGTGCTGGAAATTTTAGTTAAATTTTATATGTAAGCTTGCCGCTATAACGGGTTTGTCCCAATAAGTGGTATCGAGCCCGCTTAGGTATCCGCTATTGTATGCTCGGTCGCCACCAAAGGTGGATCCTTCACATCGTAAAATAAGCTAGATTATCATTTACCCTATAAAAGGCACAGTGTACTATTCCGTGCGGTACTATTCATGAGTTATTACCATAAATATGGCTACTATTCATGTAAAATAGTTTTTCGAACCGGTCTAAGTTTACTCAATCCTGGTGTCTAAGGCAATGTTTTATGGTTGCTTACTCTCATAGGAACGAGTACTAATCGGTCTTTGACCAACCTCTAGTACTTTCCTTTAGCTAATCAAGTAAAGTTCAATCGTGTCACTAAAAATTTTTGGTTAAAGTCCGATATCAAGAACTGCACCGCTTGATTTATTTATAAAATTTACTTATTTTCCAATGGAGTTTGTGTAATGTGATGCTGATTCACCTAGTGATACCGTTAGGATGAAGTGTACATGAAGACGATTGCCAAAAATATGATTCATAAGCTGCTATCATAGCATGGCTATACCCTCGACATCGATATCCCTGTGAGGATTCTTTGGATTATTACCGCTAATATAATAGCATTGACTAGACAATGCACCCATCTTGATTGGACATGTTCGGGTCACGGCTATTTTTCATAGTTTTACGTGTTGTTTCATGGTAGACCGGTTAGTGCACAATATTTCATGTACAAATAATTAAACAAACCGATAAATATGGGTTTTGATAAAGGGTAATTGACTGAAAATATAAAGTGTATATAAGCGGCTAATGCGCATACCGATATACGATTTATAAGGGCCAAGGACCCGGCGGACAAATGGTATCGGAGCAAGTTTATCACAAATGGGAGCAGTGCTACGCGGGCTAAGTGCTATCAAGGTGGATGCGGTGGGAACCACCTCTAGAGTCCGTAGGAGCCACCCCTAGAGTCCACATCACGACGCGTGACTTGAGGTCGTGGTTCCTGATGGTTTAAGGGAAACCCGCTTATATACATGAAATATTTCTCCTCTAATTCAAATAACCTCTAAAACAATAATAATATAGTGGTGTGCCTTGTGATGGACTTGATCTTGATATCTACAATTTACATTTTTCTTTTACCCCTTATAAATAAGATTTTATCTATACTATCACATGCACGCACACGCACAATTCCTTCATTTTACATGCTTGTTGAGTTTTCACTCGGGTTTCCATACCCTGCACTGTGGACTGCTATTCCTTTGCGTGATCAAAAATATTTCCAGAGCAGTCCAAAGAATAGTAAATACCTTGTATCACATCCGCTCTCGGCCATGATTAGGTAGTCCTTTAGACTATGATGTACTTTATTTCCTACTCCTTTCATTGTGAACTTAGACTTGAACTCTATCTTTATAGAGATTTCTTCATCTATAAAGTTCTTAATTACATGCTCACGTGGTGTAGTTTGGATGTATATCGTATACAAGATGATCTAGAGGCTGAATGCTAATCGAATGGTTGAACGGGTTACGGTCTAGTTTGAACTGGGTTCGGGTCGAGTTTAGGCTGGTCTGGTCTGGTTGTTAAAAATTTCTTTAGCGATACGATTGAATTTTACTCGGTCAGTTAGCCAGGTGAGGAGAGTACTAGAGATTGGTCCAAGACCGATTAAGTACCCCGTTCCTTGCAGTACCAAGTAACCCTAAACCTTGCCTTAGACACCAGCGGATTAGCGTAAACTTAAGCGGTTCTTGAAAAACTATTTTATGTGAATAGTAGTCATATTTATAAACAGTAACCGTACTCATGAATAGTACCGTATGTGTAAATAGTACCGTGCGTGAATAGTGCCGAGTGCCTTTTATAGCATAAATAATAATCTAGCTTATTTTCTGATGTGAAGGATCCATCTTTGGTGGCGACCCGAGCATCACGATAGCGGATACACACATCCTAAGCCAGGCTCTGATACCAATTGTTTGGGACAAACCACATTATAACGGCAAGCTTACACATATAAAATTTAACTAAGAATTTCTTGCACCTAGGTACAAAATAAATACTGGAAATAATATTCATGTATAAAGATCTGAAATAAAAGATTTAGCAAGAAAATGCTTGCCTAGTTTTGAGAAAATCCTCCAATCCATCGAAATTCCTCCTCTCTCTCTCTCTCTCTCTCTCTCTCTCTCTCTCTCTCTCTCTCTCTCTCTCTCTCTCTCTCTCTCTCTCATCCTTCTTATATTTTTTCTTTTGGTGTGAGGAACGAGAGTAAGAGGGTTATATATAGGATTTTAGGGAGAAAATGACAAAATGGGAAGTCAAAAATGGGAGGAAATTTGGGTTAGGGTGGGTGGAAAGGGATTAGGGAGGAAAATTTTGGATTAGGGGATTACATATGAATAGTACCGATGCGTGAATAGTGCCGGTGCCTTTTATAGCATAAATAATAATCTAGCTTATTTTCGATGTGAAGGATCCACCTTTGGTGGCGACCCGAGCATCACGATAGCGGATACACACATCTAAGCCGGGCTCGATACCATATGTAATCCCCTAATCCAAATTTTCCTCCCCTAATCCCATTTTTCCCACCTAATCCACCAACCCTAACTCCCAAACCCTACTCCCTAACCTCCTAATTTTTCTTCCTCCCAAATTTGACTTCTCTTCCCCTTCCCCCTCTCCACAACCCTATAAAACCCCCCTTACTCTCTCGTTCCTCAGACCAACAAGAGAAAAAAATTAAAAAAAAGAAAGAGAGGAAGAGAAAGAGAGACATAAAGAGAGAGAGAAAAAGAAAGAGAGAGGAAGAGAAAGAGAGACATAAAGAGAGAGAGAAAAGAGAAAGAGAGAAGAGACAGGGAGTGAGAGACAGGGAGAGAGAGAAGGGAAAATGGGAGACCAGAAGAAAGAGATAAAGAATGGGAGAGTAGAAATTGCTGGTATTGGGGTGGAGGATTTTCTTAGAAAACTCGACAAGCATTTTTCTTGCTAAATCTTTATTTCATATCTTTATACGGGCATATTATTTCCAGATTAATTTTTACCTAGGTGCAAGAAATTCTTAGTTAAATTTTATATGTGTAATCTTGCCGCTATAATGTGGTTTGTTCCAAGTGGTATCGAGCCTTGCTTAGGATGTGTGTATCCGCTATCGTGATGCTCGTGGTCGCCACCAAAGGTGGATCCTTCACATCGTAAAATAAGCTAGATTATCATCTACCCTATAAAAGGCACGGGCAATATTCACTATCGTACTATTCACACATACGGTACTATTTATAAGTACGGTTATTGTTCACAAATACGCCTACTATTCATGTAAAATAGTTTTTCGATGAACCGTTTAAGTTTACTCAAATCGTTGGTGTCTCTGATAAAGTTTAGGAGTTGCTTATGGCACTCGCAAGGAACGAGATACTTAATCGGTCTTGGACCAACCTCTAGTACTCTCCTTACCTGGCTAACTAACCGAGTAAAGTTCAATCGTGTCACTAAAAAAAATTTTTGTTAAAGTCTGATATCAGCAACCAGACCCGTTTGATTTATTTATGAAATTTATTTATTTTCCAATGGAGTTTCTGTGTAATGTGATGTGTTCATTCACCTAGTGATACCTGTTAGGATGAACTGTACATGAAGACGATTTCTGTCAAAATATGATTCATAAGCGTGCTATCATAGCATGGCTATTCCCTCGACATCGATATCCCAGTGTGAGGCTTCTTTGCATTATTACCGCTAATATAATAGCATTGACTAGACAATGCACCTATCTTGATTGGACATGTTCTGGGTCACGGTTATTTTTCATAGTTTTAAAGAAGTTACTCCACGGTAGACCTGTGGTTAGTGCACAACATTTCATGCACAGTCAATTAAACAAACCGATAAATGTGGGTTTTGATAAAGGGGAATTGGATGGAAAATATAAAGTGTATATAAGCGGGCTAATGCGCATACCTGATATACTGATTTATAAGGGCGAAGGGCGGTGACAAATGGTATCGAGCGGTTTGTCGGTAGGAAGTGGGGAGCTAAGTGCTATGCGGGGCTAAGTGCTACATCAGCGTGGATGCGGTGGGAACCACCTCTAGAGTCCGTAGGAGCCACCTAGAGTCCACATCGCTGGCGGTGACTTGAGGTCGTGTTCAGGGATGATTTAAGGAAACCCATTTTATATACATGAAATATTTCTCCTCTAATTCAAATAACCTCTAAAACAATAATAATATCTTGGTGTGCCTTGTGATGGACTTGATCTTGATATCTACAATTTACATTTTTCTTTTACCCCTTATAAATAAGATTTTATCTATACCTATCACATGCACGTACACGTGCACAATTCCTTCATTTTACATGCTTGTTGGGAGTTTTCTGACTCCCCTGGGGTTTCCATACCCCAGACTCGTGGACTGTTATTCCTTTGCAGGATCAAAAATATTTCCAGGAGCAGGTCCAGCAATAGTAAATACCTTGTATCACATCTGTTCTCAGTTTCAGTGATTAGGTAGTCCTTTAGACTATGATGTACTTTATTTCCTACTCCTTTCATTGTGAACTTAGACTTGAACTCTATCTTTATAGAGATTTCTTCATCTATAAAGTTCTTAATTACATGCTCTGTGGTGTAGTTTGGATGTATATCTGTATACAAGATGATCTAGAGGCGTGAATGCGACCGAATGGTTGAACTGGGTTCTGGTCTAGTTTGAACTGGGTTCGGGTCGAGTTTAGGCTGGTCTGGTCTGGTTGTTAAAAATTTCTTTAGCGATACGATTGAATTTTACTCGGTCAGTTAGCCAGGTAAGGAGAGTACTAGAGATTGGTCCAAGACCGATTAAGTACCCCGTTCCTTGCAGAGTACCAAGTAACCCCTAAACCTTGCCTTAGACACCAACGGATTCGCGTAAACTTAAACCGGTTTACTGAAAAACTATTTTATGTGAATAGTAGTCATATTTATAAACAGTAACCGTACTCATGAATAGTACCGTATGTGTAAATAGTACCGTGCGTGAATAGTGCCCAGTGCCTTTTATAGCATAAATAATAATCTAGCTTATTTTCTGATGTGAAGGATCCATCTTTGGTGGCAGCCACAGAGCATACGATAAGCAGATACACACATCCTAAGCCAGGCTCTGATACCAATTGTTTGGGACAAACCACATTATAACGGCAAGCTTACACATATAAAATTTAACTAAGAATTTCTTGCACCTAGGTACAAAATAAATACTGGAAATAATATTCATGTATAAAGATACGAAATAAAAGATTTAGTATGTAATACCTATTAAAGCCTAACTCCTAATCCCCTATTTTTCCTCCCCTAATCCCATTTTTCCCACCTAATCCACCAACCCTAACTCCCAAACCCTACTCCCTAACCTCCTAATTTTTCTTCCTCCCAAATTTGACTTCTCTTCCCCTCCCCTCTCCACAACCCTATAAACCCCCTTACTCTCTGGTTCCTCGGACCAACAAGAGAAAAAAAATTAAAAAAAAAGAAAGAGAGAGGAAGAGAAAGAGAGACATAAAGAGAGAGAGAAAAAGAGAAAGAGAGAAGAGACAGGGAGTGAGAGACAGGGAGAGAGAGAAGGGAAAATGGGAGACCGAGAGAAAGAGAGATAAAGAATGGGAGAGTAGAAATTGCTGGGTATTGGGAATTGGAGGATTTTCTTAGAAAACTCGACAAGCATTTTTCTTGCTAAATCTTTATTTCATATCTTTATACAGGCATATTATTTCCAGTATTAATTTTTTACCTAGGTGCAAGAAATTCTTAGTTAAATTTTATATGTGTAATCTTGCCGTTATAATGTGGTTTGTTCCAAGCAAGTGGTATCAGAGCCTTGCTTAGGATGTGTGTATCTGCTTATCGTATGCTCTGTGGCTGCCACCAAAGGTGGATCCTTCACATCAGAAAATAAGCTAGATTATCATCTACCTATAAAGGCGGGCAATATTCAATTCTGTACTATTCACACATACGGTACTATTTATAAGTACGGTTATTGTTCACAAATACAGCTACTATTCATGTAAAATAGTTTTTCAGTGAACCGGTTTAAGTTTACTCAAATCCGTTGGTGTCTACGGTAAAGTTTAGGAGTTGCTTATGGCACTCTGCAAGGAACGAGATACTTAATCGGTCTTGGACCAACCTCTAGTACTCTCCTTTCCTGGCTAACTGACCGAGTAAAATTCAATCGTGTCACTAAAGAAGTTTTAACAACTGCACTGCACTGCCTAAACCCAACCAACCCAGCCGGACTAGACCGAATCCAGTTCGGACTGACGATTCGAGCGGTCTTGAACCTAACCAAGCATAATTCAAATTTCATCTTGTCAATAACTATTTGAAGTCTTTGTATAAAAGCCCCTGCTATTTATACTTAGTTAATTTCAAATGGAGTTAGTGTACTGCATTGATTCACCTAGTGACACCAGTTAGGATGGACTGTACATGAAGACGACTTCTGTCAAAAATATTATTCATAAGCGTGCTTTAATAGCATGGCTATGACCTCGATATCGAATACACGATATGAGGATTTTCTTAGAAAACTCGACAAGCATTTTTCTTGCTAAATCTTTATTTCATATCTTTATACGTGCATATTATTTCCAAGATTAATTTTTACCTAGGTGCAAGAAATTTTAGTTAAATTTTATATGTGTAATCTTGCCGCTATAATGTGGTTTGTTCCAAGCAGTGGTATCGAGCCTTGCTTAGATGTGTGTATCCGCTTATCGTGATGCTCGTGGTCGCCACCAAAGGTGGATCCTTCACATCAGAAAATAAGCTAGATTATCATCTACCCTATAAAAGGCACTGGGCAATATTCAATTACTGTACTATTCACACATACGGTACTATTTATAAGTACGGTTATTGTTCACAAATACCTACTATTCATGTAAAATAGTTTTTCGATGAACCGGTTTAAGTTTACTCAAATCGTTGGTGTCTCTGATAAAGTTTAGGAGTTGCTTATGGCACTCGCAAGGAACGAGATACTTAATCGGTCTTGACCAACCTCTAGTACTCTCCTTTCCGCTAACCGACCGAGTAAAATTCAATCGTGTCACTAAAGAAGTTTTAACAACTGCACTGCACTGCCTAAACCCAACCAACCCAGCCGGACTAGACCGTAATCCAGCTCGACTGCATTCTGAGCCGGCCTTGAACCTAACCAAGCATAATTCAAATTTCATCTTGTCAATAACTATTTGAAGTCTTTGTATAAAAGCCCTCGCTATTTATACTTAGTTAATTTCAAATGGAGTTAGTGTATCGCATTGATTCACCTAGTGACACCGCTAGGATGGATCATACATGAAGACGACTTCACAAAAATATTATTCATAAGCTGCTTTAATAGCATGGCTATGACCTCGATATCGAATACGATATGAGGATTTTCTTAGAAAACTTCGACAAGCATTTTTCTTGCTAAATCTTTATTTCATATCTTTATACGCATATTATTTCCAAGATAATTTTTACCTAGGTGCAAGAAATTCTTAGTTAAATTTTATATGTGTAATCTTGCCGCTATAATGTGGTTTGTTCCAAGCAGTGGTATCGAGCCTTGCTTAGATGTGTGTATCCGCTTATCGTGATGCTCGTGGTCGCCACCAAAGGTGGATCCTTCACATCGAAAATAAGCTAGATTATCATCTACCCTATAAAAGGCACGGGCAATATTCACTATCGTACTATTCACACATACGGTACTATTTATAAGTACGGTTATTGTTCACAAATACAGCTACTATTCATGTAAAATAGTTTTTCGATGAACGGTTTAAGTTTACTCAAATCGTTGGTGTCTCTGATAAAGTTTAGGAGTTGCTTATGGCACTCGCAAGGAACGAGATACTTAATCGGTCTTGACCAACCTCTAGTACTCTCCTTTCCGGCTAACCGACCGAGTAAAATTCAATCGTCACTAAAGAAGTTTTAACAACTGCACTGCACTGCCTAAACCCAACCAACCCAGCCGGACTAGACCGAATCCAGCTCGACTGCATTCTGAGCCGGCCTTGAACCTAACCAAGCATAATTCAAATTTCATCTTGTCAATAACTATTTGAAGTCTTTGTATAAAAGCCCCGCTATTTATACTTAGTTAATTTCAAATGGAGTTAGTGTAATGCATTGATTCACCTAGTGACACGGTTAGGATGGGTACATGAAGGCGACTTACGTCAAAATATTATTCATAAGCTGCTTTAATAGCATGGTTATGACCTCGATATCGAATACACGATATGAGGATTTTCTTAGAAAACTCGACAAGCATTTTTCTTGCTAAATCTTTATTTCATATCTTTATACGTGCATATTATTTCCAAGATAATTTTTACCTAGGTGCAAGAAATTTTAGTTAAATTTTATATGTGTAATCTTGCCGCTATAATGTGGTTTGTTCCAAGCAGTGGTATCGAGCCTTGCTTAGATGTGTGTATCCGCTTATCGTGATGCTCGTGGTCGCCACCAAAGGTGGATCCTTCACATCGAAAATAAGCTAGATTATCATCTACCTATAAAGGCGGGCAATATTCAATTCTGTACTATTCACACATACGGTACTATTTATAAGTACGGTTATTGTTCACAAATACAGCTACTATTCATGTAAAATAGTTTTTCGATGAACGGTTTAAGTTTACTCAAATCGTTGGTGTCTCTGATAAAGTTTAGGAGTTGCTTATGGCACTCGCAAGGAACGAGATACTTAATCGGTCTTGACCAACCTCTAGTACTCTCCTTTCCGCTAACCGACCGAGTAAAATTCAATCGTGTCACTAAAGAAGTTTTAACAACTGCACTGCACTGCCTAAACCCAACCAACCCAGCCGGACTAGACCGAATCCAGCTCGACTGCATTCTGAGCCGGCCTTGAACCTAACCAAGCATAATTCAAATTTCATCTTGTCAATAACTATTTGAAGTCTTTGTATAAAAGCCCTCGCTATTTATACTTAGTTAATTTCAAATGGAGTTAGTGTAATGCATTGATTCACCTAGTGACACGGTTAGGATGGGTACGTACATGAAGGCGACTTACGTCAAAATATTATTCATAAGCTGCTTTAATAGCATGGTTATGACCTCGATATCGAATACGATATGAGGATTTTCTTAGAAAACTTCGACAAGCATTTTTCTTGCTAAATCTTTATTTCATATCTTTATACTGCATATTATTTCCAAGATAATTTTTACCTAGGTGCAAGAAATTTTAGTTAAATTTTATATGTGTAATCTTGCCGCTATAATGTGGTTTGTTCAAGCAAGTGGTATCGAGCCTTGCTTAGGATGTGTGTATCCGCTTATCGTGATGCTCGTGGTCGCCACCAAAGGTGGATCCTTCACATCGAAAATAAGCTAGATTATCATCTACCCTATAAAGGCGGGCAATATTCAATTCTTGTACTATTCACACATACGGTACTATTTATAAATGCGGTTATTGTTCACAAATACCTACTATTCATGTAAAATAGTTTTTCGATGAACGGTTTAAGTTTACTCAAATCGTTGGTGTCTCTGATAAAGTTTAGGAGTTGCTTATGGCACTCGCAAGGAACGAGATACTTAATCGGTCTTGGACCAACCTCTAGTACTCTCCTTTCCGCTAACCGACCGAGTAAAATTCAATCGCGGTCACTAAAGAAGTTTTAACAACTGCACTGCACTGCCTAAACCCAACCAACCCAGCCGACTAGACCGTAATCCAGCTCGACTGCACTGCCTGAGCCAGCCTTGAACCTAACCAAGCATAATTCAAATTTCATCTTGTCAATAACTATTTGAAGTCTTTGTATAAAAGCCCTCGCTATTTATACTTAGTTAATTTCAAATGGAGTTAGTGTCTTGCATTGATTCACCTAGTGACACCGCTAGGATGGATCATACATGAAGACGACTTCACAAAAATATTATTCATAAGCGTGCTTTAATAGCATGGCTATGACCTCGATATCGAATACGATATGAGGATTTTCTTAGAAAACTTCGACAAGCATTTTTCTTGCTAAATCTTTATTTCATATCTTTATACGTGCATATTATTTCCAGTATTAATTTTTTACCTAGGTGCAAGAAATTCTTAGTTAAATTTTATATGTGTAATCTTGCCGTTATAATGTGGTTTGTTCCAAGCAAGTGGTATCAGAGCCTTGCTTAGGATGTGTGTATCTGCTTATCGTATGCTCTGTGGCTGCCACCAAAGGTGGATCCTTCACATCAGAAAATAAGCTAGATTATCATCTACCCTATAAAAGGCACTGGGCAATATTCAATTACTGTACTATTCACACATACGGTACTATTTATAAGTACGGTTATTGTTCACAAATACAGCTACTATTCATGTAAAATAGTTTTTCAGTGAACCGGTTTAAGTTTACTCAAATCCGTTGGTGTCTCTGATAAAGTTTAGGAGTTGCTTATGGCACTCCGCAAGGAACGAGATACTTAATCGGTCTTGACCAACCTCTAGTACTCTCCTTTCCGCTAACCGACCGAGTAAAATTCAATCGTCACTAAAGAAGTTTTAACAACTGCACTGCACTGCCTAAACCCAACCAACCCAGCCGGACTAGACCGAATCCAGTTCGGACTGACGATTCGAGCGGTCTTGAACCTAACCAAGCATAATTCAAATTTCATCTTGTCAATAACTATTTGAAGTCTTTGTATAAAAGCCCCGCTATTTATACTTAGTTAATTTCAAATGGAGTTAGTGTCTTGCATTGATTCACCTAGTGACACCCGCTAGGATGGATCATACATGAAGACGACTTCACAAAAATATTATTCATAAGCTGCTTTAATAGCATGGCTATGACCTCGATATCGAATACACGATATGAGGATTTTCTTAGAAAACTTCGACAAGCATTTTTCTTGCTAAATCTTTATTTCATATCTTTATACTGCATATTATTTCCAAGATAATTTTTACCTAGGTGCAAGAAATTTTAGTTAAATTTTATATGTGTAATCTTGCGTTATAATGTGGTTTGTTCCAAGCAAGTGGTATCGAGCCTTGCTTAGATGTGTGTATCCGCTTATCGTGATGCTCGTGGTCGCCACCAAAGGTGGATCCTTCACATCGAAAATAAGCTAGATTATCATCTACCTATAAAGGCGGGCAATATTCAATTCTTGTACTATTCACACATACGGTACTATTTATAAATGCGGTTATTGTTCACAAATACCTACTATTCATGTAAAATAGTTTTTCGATGAACGGTTTAAGTTTACTCAAATCGTTGGTGTCTCTGATAAAGTTTAGGAGTTGCTTATGGCACTCGCAAGGAACGAGATACTTAATCGGTCTTGACCAACCTCTAGTACTCTCCTTTCCGCTAACCGACCGAGTAAAATTCAATCGTCACTAAAGAAGTTTTAACAACTGCACTGCACTGCCTAAACCCAACCAACCCAGCCGGACTAGACCGAATCCAGCTCGACTGCACTGCCTGAGCCAGTCTTGAACCTAACCAAGCATAATTCAAATTTCATCTTGTCAATAACTATTTGAAGTCTTTGTATAAAAGCCCCTGCTATTTATACTTAGTTAATTTCAAATGGAGTTAGTGTAATGCATTGATTCACCTAGTGACACGGTTAGGATGGGTACGTACATGAAGGCGACTTACGTCAAAATATTATTCATAAGCGTGCTTTAATAGCATGGCTATGACCTCGATATCGAATACGATATGAGGATTTTCTTAGCTATTATTAATATAGCATCGAATAGACGATGCACTACTTGGTTGGACATGTTACGGGTCACGGTTATCTTTCATAGTTTTCTGAAGCCGTCCACGGTAATTCGTGGGTAGTGCACAACATTTCATGCAGATCAATTAAACAAGCCGATAAATGTGGGTTTTGATAAAGGTGGATGGAAAATATAAAGTGTATATAAGCGGGCTAATCGCATACGATATCTTGATTTATAAGGAAGCGAAGGGCGGTGACAAATGGTATCGAGCGGTTTGTCGGTTGAGGAAGTGGCTAAGTGCTATCGGGGCTAAGTGCTACATGGCGTGGATCGGTGGGAACCACCTCTAGAGTCCGTAGGAGCCACCCAAGAGTCCACATCGGCGGTGACTTGAGGTCGTGTTCGGGATGATTTAAGGAAACCCATTTTATATACATGAAATATTTCTCCTCTAATTCAAATAACCTCTAAAACAATAATAATATACCGGTGTGCCTTGTGATGGACTTGATCTTGATATCTACAATTTGCATTTTTCTTTTACCCCTTATAAATGAGATTTTATCTACACCTATCACATGCACGTACACGTGCACAATTCCTTCATTTTACTTGCTTGTTGGGAGTTTTCTGACACTCCTGGGGTTTGCATACCCCAGACTCACGGACTGTTATTTTCTTTGTAGGATCAAGAGTATTTCCAGGAGCAGGTCCAGCAATAGTAAATACCTCGTATCACATCCGTTCTCAGTTTCAGTGATTAGGTAGTCCTTTAGACTACGATGTACTTTATTTCTTACTCCTTTCATTGTGGACTTGTACTTAAACTCTATCTTTATAGAGATTTCTTCATCTAAAAAGTTCTTAATTACCTGCTCTGTGGTGTAGTTTGGATGTATATCTCAGATACGATGATCTAGAGGCGTGAATGCGACCGAATGGTTGGCTGGTTACGGTCTAGTTTGAGCTGGGGGTTGGTCGAGTTTAAGGCTAGTGCAGTGCAGTTGTTAAAATTTCTTTAGCGATCACGATTGAATTTTACTCGGTCGATTAGCGGTAAGGAGAGTACTAGAATTGGTCAAGACCGATTAAGTACCCGTTCCTTGCAGTACCAAGTAACCCTAAACCTTGCCTTAGACACCAGCGGATTCGTAAACTTAAGCGGTTCTTGAAAAACTATTTTATGTGAATAGTAGTCATATTTATAAGCGATGCCGTACTCATGAATAGTACAGGTATGTGTAAAATAGTGCAGATGCGTGAATAGTGCGGTGCCTTTTATAGCATAAATAATAATCTAGCTTATTTTGATGTGAAGGATCCATCTTTGGTGGACCCACCGAGCATCGATAAGCGGATACACACATCTAAGCCGGGCTCGATACAATTGTTTGGGACAAACCACATTATGGCAAGCTTACATATAAAATTTAACTAAGAATTTCTTGCACCTAGGTACAAAATAAATCTTGGAAATAATATTCATGTATAAAGATACGAAATAAAAGATTTAGTATGTAATACCTATTAAAGCCTAACTCCTAATCCCCTATTTTTCCTCCCCTAATCCCATTTTTCCCACCTAATCCACCACCCTAACTCCCAAACCCTACTCCTAACCTCCTAATTTTTCTTCCTCCCAAATTTGACTTCTCTTCCCCTCCCCTCTCCACAACCCTATAAACCCCCTTACTCTCTGGTTCCTCGGACCAACAAGAGAAAAAAAATTAAAAAAAAAGAAAGAGAGAGGAAGAGAAAGAGAGACATAAAGAGAGAGAGAAAAAGAGAAAGAGAGAAGAGACAGGAGTGAGAGACAGGAGAGAGAAGGGAAAATGGGAGACCGAGAGAAAGAGATAAAGAATGGGAGAGTAGAAATTCTTTGGGTATTGGGGTGGAGGATTTTCTTAGAAAACTTCGACAAGCATTTTTCTTGCTAAATCTTTATTTCATATCTTTATCGGGCATATTATTTCCAGATTAATTTTTACCTAGGTGCAAGAAATTCTTAGTTAAATTTTATATGTGTAATCTTGCGTTATAATGTGGTTTGTTCAAGCAAGTGGTATCGAGCCTTGCTTAGGATGTGTGTATCCGCTTATCGTGATGCTCGTGGTCGCCACCAAAGGTGGATCCTTCACATCGAAAATAAGCTAGATTATCATCTACCCTATAAAGGCGGGCAATATTCAATTCTGTACTATTCACACATACGGTACTATTTATAAGTGCGGTTATTGTTCACAAATACAGCTACTATTCGTGCCAAAAATAGTTTTAGGTGAGGCAGGTTTAGAAGTTTGCTCAAAATGGTGAAAGTTGGATGGTCAGGTCTTGAATGTTAACTCAGAATTTCTGCTCTGTGGTGATCATTCGACAACAGCCAGTTGAATCATGGCTGGGGCTTTGAACATTGAATAAAGTCAGTGGATGGTGTGAAATCTGATCTCAAGCATTCTTTCATCATTATGTTTAAGATGCTATCAAAACCTGTGGACAGTTAGACAGATTCACTAGGTGGAGTATCATCTGCGGTAAACATGGGGTGCCAATTTCAAATAGTCTTAATCATTAAACGTCTGGTTGATATTCATGAATATAAGCGGGTTAATGCGCATTATTGATATAATGAAGGCCAGGGCCAATACTTGACATGTAGGCGTGTTCGGGGCGTTTTACGGAAACCCGTTTTATATACATGAAATATTTCTCCTCTAATTCAAATAACCTCTAAAACAATAATAATATACCTGTGCCTTGTGATGGACTTGATCTTGATATCTACAATTTGCATTTTCTTTTACCCTTATAAATGAGATTTTATCTACACTATCACATGCGCATTACCGTGCACAATTCCTTCATTTTACTTGTTGGGAGTTTTCGACACTCACGGGGTTTGCATACCCGGACTCCGGTTGTTATTTTCTTTGTAGGATCAAGAGTATTTCCAGGAGCAGGTCCAGCAATAGTAAATACCTCGTATCACATCCGTTCTCAGTTTCAGTGATTAGGTAGTCCTTTAGACTACGATGTACTTTATTTCTTACTCCTTTCATTGTGGACTTGTACTTAAACTCTATCTTTATAGAGATTTCTTCATCTAAAAAGTTCTTAATTACCTGCTCTGTGGTGTAGTTTGGATGTATATCTGTATACAGGATGATCTAGAGGCGTGAATGCGACCAAATGATTGCATTGCCGGCCGAGTCACGTTCCCAATTGTTACCGGGGCGTGACAAGGTTTTATTGGTATCAGAGCCTAGGTTAGATAACTGGAATCTCATCCTGCACATAACTTTTGGAGCTAGGAATAGGAGTCTGAGCATGTATAATATTAAGTTCGTTCACCTTTGCAATTCCTTTCCTTACTTCTTTGATTCCGCATCCAAATCTATTCCAATCCTAACAGTTATTCTTTTTGACTTTGTCAAGCAATGTATATATGGACTCAGTCAATGAGCACAAATAAGCTTTTGTAAACTGGTCCTAAGCTTGAGTAGTAAGTTAAGCTACTATGAAAGTTTGTTTGGCCACTAGCCCTCACCTTAAGCAACAACCACACTTTCATGGCTGCCTATTTTTGCGGGTGAAGTTTAGACGAGTTCGTGAACTTGAGTTGAGGCTTGACTATATTTTTACTAATCATATAAATTATTTTATATTGTTTTAGTTATTTTTTTAGAAAGATTATTGACAAGATATTTATGTTAGTAGAAAATTTTATTTTCATAAAGGATGAAAATTTTAATGTAGTTTTTATAATATTTTCTGCCCAAAGTACAGATTCAAATCTTCAATGTAGTAGCTTTATTTGAGCACAAAGTGTTTTTCTTGGTGATTAAATTTTTTAAGAAAATAAGTATTGTAAAAGGAACTTGATTTAAAACTAATTTAGTGGCAATCAAAAGTTAATTTTCTTCTATTTAGAAATATGATCGAGTTATTAAAAAACTTTATTGTTTGAATATTTTTAAATAAAAAAATTCTTCATCAAAAGTATTTGTTTGAAAAAATTATGATCAATCATTTTCAAGGAAGTAATAATCTACAAAAGTTTATTATTGTATCTTTTTGAAGTTATTTCTACTAACCTGATTCATCTAAATCAAGCCATTTAGCTTCACTAGTTCATGTGGTGACCTTGGATGTTCTTTACGTGCTAGCAAAATTAGGAGATTAGTAGACTTGAAAACTTTTAGTTACCTCCGTTAGGCTAGTATCTTAGCTTGTTCAAGTAAGAGGAGCGTTTTCAACGTAACTCGATGTAGATATGTATATATAGTAAATCCATCTAGTAATGCATGTGCATTGGATTGTCGACCTATAGATGAGGGTTCAAAACATGCGTACAAACTTATGGAGAGTGAGTTCATTTCTCACTAGTATTTTTATAATATGAAATTGCATGAGTACTATATTTGATTGCTTTTGTGCTATTTTCATGCATATGAAATTAAATGTGATTTGACCTATAGTATGGTAATCTTTCTCAATCATATGATTTCAATTTAGTATGAGATAAGAAAAGTAAAAATTAAATTTCATACAGAATATGACAAATAATTTTGGTTCTCATGCGATCTCAAATAAAATAATATTGCTATTGAAGAAAGAATTATTTTAAACGTAATTCAACAATTTGACGGATTCAATGTAAATTCCATAAACTGTTTTACAGATGTGATGAGTTTTAACTCGCCTATTTGGTTTGGAAATATTTATGATTTGGACAAGTGATCAAGTTCATACCAATATTATTCTGCTACAAGTAATTATAAAAAAAAAAGCAAAGAGCCAGTTGGAAGTGTGGAGCTAAGTGCTATACGGGACTAAGTGCTACATCGTCTAAGCGCTTCGTTGGGAGCCACCTCTAGAACTCGTAGGAGCCACCTCTAGAATCCACATTATCCGACCAAGTCTTTCTATGTTTTCAAATCCTCAAAAAGTCCATTATGAATTGTTCTGTTCTGCTTGCCATATGGTGAATGCATCTTTATTTGGCCCTTTTGGATATTTATGATGTGGCAGGTATAAATAAAAGATAAAATCTCAATTACCAGTGGTAAAAAAAACTAATTTGAAAGGTCTAAGGTCAGGATCTACCAATTTCATATTAGTATCAATTTCTCTTAGGTTATACCTAATTATGACACCATAGTGCTGAATGTCGAGAGAGTCCTTCAAGACATCATTGCAATATTAATATTGGGATACATGTTTTAGTGAGAGGGGGCTCGTGATCTTCCTTCATTGGATTGTGATTGGTGGTGGTACAAGGGTGTGACCCTTGAGACCAAACTGGGAAAGAATTGGTTTACATGTATCATGTCTTGACTGATCTCGCAAGGGATTCATACTATAGAGAATCATTCCAATAGGCCAATAGTATATGGTATGAGATACATACTACGATAATCTAGATTTGGGTATAACATACCATGTAATTGAATAGAAAAAATTGAAATTCATAAGGGTAGGGGAAATTAATGATGAAGTTTTAAAGTGTATCTGAGTGACCTCATTTACTATTGTATGTGGAACTCTGGAAAGACAGAGTTCAAGTACAAGTTCACAATGAAAGGAGTAAGAAATAAAGTACATCATAGTCTAAAGGACTACCTAATCACTGAAACTGAGAACGGATGTGATACAAGGTATTTACTATTGCTGGACCCACTCCTAGAAATACTCTTGATCCTGCAAAGGAATAACAGTCCGCAAGTCTGGGGTATGCAAACCCCAGGGGAGTCAGAAAACTCCCAACAAGCATGTAAATTGAAGGAATTGTGCACGTGTACGTGCATGTGATAGGTATAGATAAAAGCTTATTTATAAGGGGTAAAAGAAAAATGTAAATTATAGATATCAAGATCAAGTCCATCACAAAGCACACCAGTATATTATTATTGTTTTAGAGGTTATTTGAATTAGAGGAGAAATATTTCATGTTTATAAAACGGGTTTCCCGTAAACCATCCAAATAACACGGCCTCAAGTCATCGTCAGGCGATGTGGACTCTAGAGGTGGTTCCTACGGACTCTAGAGGCGGCTCCCACCGCATCCATGCGGTGTAGCACTTAGCCCCGCATAGCACTTAGCTCCCCACTTCCGGTTGACAAACTGGCTCTGATACCAACAAAACCTTGTCACGCCCCGGTAACAATTGGGCGTGACTTCGTGCAATGCAACCATTCGGTCACATTCATGCCTCACCGACGATGACTTGAGGCCGTGTTATTTGGATGGTTTACGGAAACCCGCTTTATAAACATGAAATATTTCTCCTCTAATTCAAATAACCTCTAAAACAATAATAATATACCTGCTTTGTGATGGACTTGATCTTGATATCTATAATTTACATTTTCTTTTACCCCTTATAAATAAGCTTTTATCTATACCTATCACATGCACGCATTAATGCGCACAATTCCTTCAATTTACATGCTTGTTGGGAGTTTTTTCGACCGGGTTTGCATACCCCTGACTTGCGGATCTGTTATTCCTTTGCAGGATCAAGAGTATTTCTAGAGTGGGTCCAAAGAATAGTAAATACCTTGTATCACATCCGCTTTCGCCATGATTAGGTAGTCCTTTAGACTATGATGTACTTTATTTCTTACTCCTTTCATTGTGAACTTGTACTTGAACTCGTCTTTCCGTGAGTTCCACATACAATAGTAAATGAGGTCACTCATACACACTTTAAAACTTCATCATTAATTTCCCTACCCCTTATGAATTTCAATTTTTTCTATTCAATTACATGGTATGTTATACCCAAATCTAGATTATCGTAGTATGTATCTCATACCATATACTATTGGCCTATTGGAATGATTCTCTATAGTATGAATCCCTATGAGATCACCAAGACATGATACATGTAAACCAATTCTTTCCCATTGGTCTCAAGGGTCACACCCTGTACCACCACCAATCACAATCCAATGAAGGAAGATCACGAGCCCCTCTCACTAAAACATGTATCCCAATATTAATATTGCAATGATGTCTTGAAGGACTCTCGACATTCAAAGACTATGGTGTCATAATTAGGTATAACCTAAGAGAAATTGATACTAATATGAAATTGGTAGATCCTGACCTTAGACCTTTCAAATTAGTTTTTTACCACGGTAATTGAGATTTTATCTTTTATTTATACCCCACATCATAAATATCCAAAAGGGCCAAATAAAGATGCATTCACCATATGGCAAGCGTAATGTAACAATTCATAATGGACTTTTGAGGATTTGAAAACATAGAAAGACTTGGCCTGATAATGTGGATTCTAGAGGTGGCTCCTACGAGTTCTAGAGGTGGCTCCCAACAGCTTTAGACGATGTAGCACTTAGTCCCCGTGAGCACTTAGCTCCACACTTCCAACCGGCTCTTTGCTTTTTTTATAATTACTTGTAGCGAATAATATTGGTATGAACTTGATCACTTGTCCAAATCATAAATATTTCCAAACCAAATAGGCGAAGTTAAAACTCATCACATCTCAGAAACGCTTTATGGAATTTACATTGAACTGGTCAAATTGTTGAATTACGCTTAAAATAATTCTTTCTTCAATAGCAATATTATTTTATTTGAGATCGCATGAGAACCAAAATTATTTGTCATATTCTGTATGAAATTTAATTTTTACTTTTCTTATCTCATACTAAATTGAAATCATATGATTGAGAAAGATTACCATACTATAGGTCAAATCACATTTAATTTCATATGCATGAAAATAGCACAAAAGCAATCAAATATAGTACTCATGCAATTTCATATTATAAAAATACTAGTGAGAAATGAACTCACTCTCCATAAGTTTGTACGCATGTTTTTGAACCCTCATCTATAGGCTGACAATCCAATGCACATGCATTACTAGATGGATTTACTATATATACATATCTACATCGAGTTACGTTGAAAGCGCTCTTACTTGAATGCTAAGATACTAGCCTAACTGGAGGTAACTAAAAAGTTTTCAAGTCTACTAATCTCCTAATTTTGCTAGCACGTAAAGAACATCCAAGGTCAGCCACATGAACTAGCTGAAGCTAAATGGCTTGATTTAGATGAATCCAGTTGGCCGAAATAACTTCAAAAAGATACAATAATAAACTTTTGTAGATTATTACTTCCTTGAAAATGATTGATCATAATTTTTTCAAACAAATACTTTTGATGAAGAATTTTTTTATTTAAAAATATTCAAACAATAAAGTTTTTTAATAACTCGATCATATTTCTAAATAGAAGAAAATTAACTTTTGATTGCCACTAAATTAGTTTTAAATCAAGTTCCTTTTACAATACTTATTTTCTTAAAAAAATTTAATCACCAAGAAAACACTTTGTGCTCAAATAAAGCTACTACATTGAAGATTTGAATCAGACTTTTAAGCGTAAAAATATAAAAACTACATTAAAATTTTCATCCTTTATGAAAATAAAATTTTCTACTAACATAAATATCTTGTCAATAATCTTTCTAAAAAATAACTAAAACAATATAAAATAATTTATATGATTAGTAAAAATATAGTCAAGCCTCAACTCAAGTTCAATTAACTCGCTAAACTTCACCCAAGAAAAATAGGCACCATGAAAGTGTGGTTGTTGCTTAAGGTGAGGGCTAGTGGCCAAACAAACTTTCATAGTAGCTTAACTTACTACTCAAGCTTAGGACCGCTACAAAAGCTTATTTGTGCTCATTGACTGAGTCCATATATACATTGCTTGACAAAGTCAAAAGAATAACTGTTAGGATTGGAATAGATTTGGATGCGGAATCAAAGAAGTAAGGAAAGGAATTGCAAAGGTGAACGAACTTAATATTATACATGCTCGACTCTATTCCTAGCTCCAAAAGTTATGTGCGGATGAGATTCCGCATCTAACCTAGGCTCGATACCAATAAAACCTTGTCACACCTGGGAACGGACTCGCCGCAATGCAATCATTTGGTCGCATTCACGCTTCTAGATCATCCCCAGATACGATATACATCCAAACTACACCACAGAAAGGTAATTAAGAACTTTTAGATGAAGAAATCTCTATAAAGATAGAGTTTAAGTACAAGTCCACAATGAAAGGAGTAAGAAATAAAGTACATCGAGTCTAAAGGACTACCTAATCACCTAAACCGAACGGATGTGATAATGAGGTATTTACTATTGCCGGACCCACTCCTAGAAATACTCTTGATCCCGCAGAATAATGATCCATAAGTCCGGGTATGCAAACCCCTGGGGAGTCGAAAACTCCCAACAAGCATGTAAATTGAAGGAATTGTGCACTATGCGTGCATGATAGGTATAGATAAAAGCTTATTTATAAGGGGTAAAAGAAAAATGTAAATTATAGATATCAAGATCAAGTCCATCACAAAGCACACCAAGATATTATTATTGTTTTAGAGGTTATTTGAATTAGAGGAGAAATATTTCATGTTTATAAACGGGTTTCCGTAAACCATCCAAATAACACCTCAAGTCATCGTCAGCGATGTGGACTCTAGAGGTGGTTCCTACGGACTCTAGAGGCGGCTCCCCACCTGTCCATGTGTAGCACTTAGCCCCGCGATAGCACTTAGCTCCCCACTTCCGGTTGACAAACTGGCTCTGATACCAACAAAACCTTGTCACGCCCCGGTAACAATTGGGAACGTGACTCGGCCGGCAATGCAACCATTCGGTCACATTCATGCCTCTAGATCATCCTGTATACAGATATATAGCCAACTACACCACAGATCATGTCACTAGGAGAACAAAAGGAACATATATAGATACAGAAATCTCTGGAAAGACAAAGTTCAAGTACAAGTTCACAATGAGAGAAGTAAGAAATAAAGTACATCATAGTCTAAAGGACTACCTAATCACTGAAACTGAGAACGGATGTGATACAAGGCATTTACTATTAGTGACCCACTCCCAGAAATACTCTTGATCCCGCAGGAATAACAAGATGAAGTGCGGGTATGCACACCCGGGGGTCGAAAACTCCCAACAATCATGTAAAATGAAGGAATTGTGCGATAATGCGTGCATGTGATAGGTATAGATAAAATCTTATTTATAAGGGGTAAAAGAAAAATGTAAATTGTAGATATCAAGATCAAGTCCATCACAAGGCACACCGTATATTAATAATGTTTTAGAGGTTATTTGAATTAGAGGAGAAATATTTCATGTATATAAGCGGATTTCCCATAAACCATCAGGAACACGACCTCAAGTCACCGTGGACGATGTGGACTCTAGAGGTGGCTCACGGACTCTAGAGATGGCTCCCATCATCCACGCTGTGTAACACTTAGCCCGCGCAGCACTAGCTCCCCACTTCCGGTGACAAACCGGCTCGATACCATTTGTCACGCCGCCCTGGCCCTTATAAATCAATATATCGGTATGCGTGCTTAGCATATATACTTTATATTTTTCGTCCAATTCCCTTTATCAAAACCCACATTTATCGGTTTGTTTAATTGACTATACATGAAATGTTGTGCACTAACCACAAGTCTACCGTGGAACAACTTCAAAACTATGAAAATACTGGATTCAACATGTTCAATCAAGATGGGTGCATTATCTAGTCAATGCTATTATATTAGCAAGAATAATCTAAAGAATCCTCACACCGGATATCGATGTCGAGGGTATAGCCATGCTATGATAGCACGCTTATGAATCATATTTTGACAAATCGCCTTCATGTACGCTTCATCCTAATAGGTATCACTAGGTGAATCAACACATCACATTACACATAAACTCCATTGAAAAATAAATAAATTTCATAAATAAATCAAACGGTCCTGTTGTCGATATCGGACTTTAACCAAAAATTTCTTTAGTGAAACGATTGAACTTTACTTGGTCACTTGCCGTAAGGAGAGTACTAGAGGTTGGTCCAAGACCATTAAGTACCTCGCTCCTTGCAGAGTGCCATAAGCAACTCCTAAACTTTATCAGAGACACCAACGGATTTGAGTAAACTTAAACCGTTCATCAAAACTATTTTACATGAATAGTAGCCGTATTTGTGAACAATAACCGCATTTATAAATAGTACCGTATGTGTGAATAGTACAAGAATTGAATATTGCCTGCCTTTATAGGGTAGATGATAATCTAGCTTATTTTCGATGTGAAGGATCCACCTTGTGGCGCATATACGAGCAGCGATACACATCCTAAGCAAGGCTCGATACCACTTGCTTGGAACAAACCACATTATAACGCAAGATTACACATATAAAATTTAACTAAGAATTTCTTGCACCTAGGTAAAAATTAATCTTGGAAATAATATGCCTGTATAAAGATATGAAATAAAGATTTAGCAAGAAAAATGCTTGTCGAAGTTTTCTAAGAAAATCCTCCACCCAATACCCAAAGAATTTCTACTCTCCCATTCTTTATCTCTTTCTCTCTCTCCCATTTTCCCTCTCTCTCCCTGCCTCTCACTCCCTCCTTTCTCTTTTTTCTCTCTCTCTTTATGTCTCTCTTTCTCTCTCTTCTCTCTTTCTTTTTTTTTAATTTTTTTCTCTTGTTGGTCCTGAGGAACCAGAGAGTAAGGGGGTTTTATAGGGTTGTGGAGAGGGGAGGGGAAGAGAAGTCAAATTTGGGAGGAAGAAAAATTAGGAGGTTAGGAGTAGGGTTTGGGAGTTAGGGTTGGTGGATTAGGTGGGAAAATGGGATTAGGGGAGGAAAATAGGGATTAGGAGTTAGGCTTTAATAGGTATTACATACTAAATCTTTTATTTCAGATCTTTATACATGAATATTATTTCCAAGATTTATTTTGTACCTAGGTGCAAGAAATTCTTAGTTAAATTTTATGTGTAAGCTTGTCGTTATAATGTGGTTTGTCCCAAACAATTGGTATCGAGCTCGGCTTAGATGTGTATCCGCTATCGTATGCTCGGGTCGCCACCAAAGATGGATCCTTCACATCGAAAATAAGCTAGATTATTATTTATGCTATAAAGGCACCGGCACTATTCACGCATCTACTATTTACATATACGGTATATTCATGAGTACGTTATCGCTTATAAATATGACTACTATTCACATAAAATAGTTTTTCAAGAAACCGTTTGTTTACGAACCGCCGTTGGTGTCTAAGGCAAGGTTTAGGGTTACTTGGTACTCGCAAGGAACGGTACTTAATCGGTCTTGGACCATCTCTAGTACTCTCCTTACCGCTAATCGACCGAGTAAAATTCAATCGTATCGCTAAAGAAATTTTAACAACTGCACGCAGTTCTTAAACTCGACCAACCCGCTCAAACTAGACCGTAACCCGCCAACCATTCTCGCATTCCTCTAGATCATCTTGTATACGATATACATCCAAACTACACCACGAGCATGTAATTAAGAACTTTATAGATGAAGAAATCTCTATAAAGATAGAGTTCAAGTCTAAGTTCACAATGAAAGGAGTAGGAAATAAAGTACATCATAGTCTAAAGGACTACCTAATCACTGAAACTGAGAACAGATGTGATACAAGGTATTTACTATTGCCGACCCACTCCTAGAAATACTCTTGATCCCGCAGAAGGAATAATACCGCAAGTCCGGGTATGCAACCCTGTGAGTCGAAAACTCCCAACAAGCATGTAAATTGAAGGAATTGTGCACGGTAATGCGCATGTGATAGGTATAGATAAAAGCTTATTTATAAGGGGTAAAAGAAAAATGTAAATTATAGATATCAAGATCAAGTCCATCACAAAGCACACCAAGATATTATTATTGTTTTAGAGGTTATTTGAATTAGAGGAGAAATATTTCATGTTTATAAACGGTTTCCGTGAAACCATCCAAATAACACGCCTCAAGTCATCGCCAGCGATGTGGACTCTAGAGGTGGTTCCACGGACTTAGAGGCGCCCCATCGCATCCATGTGTGAGCACTTAGCCCCGCATAGCACTTAGCTCCCACCTCCGCTGACAAACCGCTCGATACCAACAAAACCTTGTCACGCAGAATAATTTTTTGGGAATGCAAAACCATTCCGTCACATTCATGCCTCTAGATCATCCCCAGATACGCATATATAGCCAACTACACCACGATCATGTCACTAGGAGAAAAGGAACATATATAGATACAGAAATCTCTGGAAAGACAAAGTTCAAGTACAAGTTCACAATGAGAGAAGTAAGAAATAAAGTACATCATAGTCTAAAGGACTACCTAATCACTGAAACCGAGAACGGATGTGATACAAGGCATTTACTATTAGTGACCCACTCCCAGAAATACTCTTGATCCTGCAAAGGAATAACAATCATGAACCGGGTGTGACACCCCTGGGAGTCGAAAACTCCCAACAATCATGTAAAATGAAGGAATTGTGCACGTGTACGTGCATGTGATAGGTATAGATAAAATCTTATTTATAAGGGGTAAAAGAAAAATGTAAATTGTAGATATCAAGATCAAGTCCATCACAAGGCACACCAGTATATTATTATTGTTTTAGAGGTTATTTGAATTAGAGGAGAAATATTTCATGTATATAAAATGGGTTTCCTTAAATCATCCCCGAACACGACCTCAAGTCACCGCCGACGATGTGGACTCTAGAGGTGGCTCCTACGACTCTAGAGATGGCTCCCATCGCATCCACGCTGTAACACTTAGCCCCGCAAGCACTTAGCTCCTCACTCCCACCGACAAACCGCTCGATACCATTTGTCGCCGCCCTTCGCCTTATAAATCAAGATATATCGTATGATTAGCCCGCTTATATACACTTTATATTTTCCATCCCCTTTATCAAAACCCACATTTATCTTTGATTTAATTGCATGAAATGTTGTGCACTAACCACAGTGTCTACCGTGGAGTAACTTCTTTAAAACTATGAAAATATCGTGATTCGAACATGTTCAATCAAGATGGGTGCATTATCTAGTCAATGCTATTATATTAGCAGAATAATCTAAAGAATCCTCACACCGATATCGATGTCGAGGGTATAGCCATGCTATGATGCAGCGCTTATGAATCATATTTTTGGCGAATCGTCTTCATGCAGTTCATCCTAATAGGTATCACTAGGTGAATCAACACATCACATTACACATAAACTCCATTGAAAAATAAATAAATTTCATAAATAAATCAAACGGTCCGTTTGTTTATATCGACTTTAACAAAAATTTTTTTAGTGACACGATTGAACTTTACCGCTAGTTAGCCGTAAGGAGAGTACTAGAGGTTGGTCCAAGACCCATTAGCAATTTCGCCTGCAGAGTGCCGTAAGCAACCCCTAAAATCATGCCTTAGACACCAACGGATTCGAGTAAACTTAAATCGGTTCACCGAAAAACTATTGTATGTGAATAGTAGCCGTATTTATGAACAGTAACCGTACTCATGAATAGTACCGTACGGGAATAGTACACTGTGCCTTTTATAGGGTAAATGATAATCTAGCTTATTTTTTTATGTGAAGGATCCACCTTTGGTGGCAGCCACTGAGCATACGATAAGCAGATACACACATCCTAAGTCAGGCTCTAATACCACTTGTTTGGGACAAACCACATTATAACGGCAAGCTTACACATATAAAATTTAACTAAGAATTTCTTGCACATAGGTACAAAATAAATGCTGGAAATAATATGCCTGTATAAAGATACGAAATAAAAGATTTAGCAAAAAAATGCTTGCCTAGTCGAGAAAATCCTCCAATCCCAATCCCAAGAAATTCCTCTCTCTCTCTTCTCTCTCTCTCTCTCTCTCTCCTTCTTATATATTTTTCTTTTGGTGTGAGGAACGAGAGAGTAAGGGGAGGGGTATATAGGATTTTAGAGAAAATGACAAAATGGGGAAGTCAAATATGGGAGGAGGAAATTTGGGTTAGGGTTGGTGGAAAGGGGATTAGGGGAGGAAAAATTTGGATTAGGGGATTACATATGGTATCGAGCCCGCATAGGATGTGTATCTCGCTATCATATGCTCTCGTGGGTCGCCACCAAAGGTGGATCCTTCACATCAAAAATATGCTAGATTATCATTTACCCTATAAAGGCACGGGCACTATTTACGCATTTGCTATTCATATGTAATCCCCTAATCCAAAATTTTCCTCCCTAATCCCTTTCCACCCACCCTAACCCAAATTTCCTCCTCCCATTTTTGACTTCCCATTTTGTCATTTTCTCCCTAAAATCCTATATATAACCCTCTTACTCTCTCGTTCCTCACACCAAAAGAAAAAATATAAGAAGGATGAGAGAGAGAGAGAGAGAGAGAGAGAGAGAGAGAGAGAGAGAGAGAGAGAGAGAGAGAGAGAGAGAGAGAGGAGGAATTTCTTGGGATCGGGATTGAGGATTTTCTCTAAAACTGCAAGCATTTTCTTGCTAAATCTTTATTTCAGTATCTTTATACGCATATTATTTTTCAGTATTTATTTTAAACCTATGTGCAAGAAATTCTTAGTTAAATTTTATATGTAAGCTTGCCGTTATAATGTGGTTTGTCCCAAACAAGTGGTTTCAGAGCCGCTTAGGATGTGTGTATTATCGATGCTTTCGTGTCGCCACCAAAGGTGGATCTTTCACATCCGAAAATAAGGTAGATTATCATTTACCCTTACCCGCTAATCAACCGTAAAATTCAATCGTGTCATTAAAGAAATTTTTAACAACCGCACTGCATCAAGATAAACCCGACCAACCCACCGACTAGACCAACCCACTTGACTGCATCACTCAACCATTTGAACCTAACCGAGCACAATTCAAGTTCATCTTGTCAACAATCTTGAAGTCTTTGCATAAAAGCCCCTCTATTTATACTATGTAATTTAGTTATTTTCAAATGGAGTAAGGTAATCGCATTGATTCACCTAGTGACACCGCTAGGATGGATGTACATGAAGACGACCAAAATATGATTCATAAGCGTTTGAATAGCATGGCTATGACCTCGATATCGAATACCCGATATGAGCATTTTTCTTGGCTATTATTAATATAGCATCGAATAGACGATGCACTACTTGGTTGGACATTTCGGGTCACTTATCTTTCATAGTTTTTAAGCCGCCCACGGTAATTCCGCGGTAGTGCACAACATTTCATGTACGTCAATTAAACAAATCGATAAACGGGTTTTAATAAAGGGAGTTGGACGAAAAATATTCATGTATATAAACGGGTTAATGCGCATTATTGATATAATCAAGGCCAAGGGCCAATAGTTGACATGTAGCCGTTCCCGACACAATCGGGAACGGACTTGGCCGGTAATGCATTATTTGTTTTGACACGCTCAGATATGATATACATTCAAATACATTACGAGCATAATTAGAACTTTATAGATGAAGAAAATTATAAAGATAGAGTTCAAGTACAAATTACATGAAAGAAGTAGAGTAAAGCATCATAGTTCAGGACTATTTGTCATTGAAGAACGGATGTGATACAAGGCATTTACTATTGTTTGACCTGCTCTTGGTAAATACCTTGTATCACATCCGCTCGCCAAGGATTAGGCAGTCCTTTAGACTATGATGTACTTTATTTCTTACCCTTTATTGTGAACTTGTACTTGAACTCTATCTTTATGAGATGTCTTCATCTATAAAGTTCTTAATTACATGCTCAGTGTGGTTTGGATGTATATCTCAGATACTGATGATCTAGAGGCTGAATGCTAATCTAACATGCATACAAACTTATGGAGCGAAGTTCTTAATCACCCTAAGAGAATGAGTAAATATATGTTGAATGTCAACCTTCTAGCTAAATGATACTTGTTATGTAAGAGTTCTGTGCATATAAGGAACCTCACCCTGCGTGAATTATTGATCTTTTGTCATCACATTCCTAGTTTTGAGCTTAGGAATGGGTAATAAATTGTGAGGGGTGGATTTATAAAATCATTAAGTTGAAAAACTATTGAAATGGATCATCGCCAAGAGCATTGACTATCGATTATCAACTCGAGAATGGTTTTCCTACTTGTTAATATGCATGGTATCCAAGAACTAGGAATCGTCGTGGATGATATTTGCATAATCTTGAGAGTATGTATTGGAGACTTGATTTTATGAGATAACCCTGGGGTTTGCATACCCTGCATCAGACTCGCGGACTGTTATTCCTTTGCAGGATCAAGAGTATTTCTAAGAGCGAGTCCAAAGAATAGTAAATACCTTGTATCACACTTTCATAGTGATTAGGTAGTCCTTTAGACTATGATGTACTTTATTTCTTACTCCTTTCATTGTGAACTTGTACTTGAACTCTATCTTTATAGAGATTTCTTCATCTATAAAGTTCTTAATTGCATGCTCGGGTGTAGTTTGGATGTATATCTCAGACATGTGATGATCTAGAGGCGGAATGCGATCGAATGGTTGCATTTTTATATAAAAGGATATTTCTCCTCTAATTCAAATAACCTCTAAAACAATAATAATATACGGTGTGCCTTATGATAGACTTGATCTTGATATCTACAATTTACATTTTCTTTTTACCCCTTATAAATGAGATTTTATCTATACCTATCACATGCACGATACGCAATTCCTTCATTTTACATGCTTGTTGGGAGTTTTCTCGACTGGGTTTGCATACCCCATACTCATCGACCTATTCCTTTGTAGGATCAAGAGTATTTCTAGGAGTGGGTCCAAAGAATAGTAAATACCTTGTATCACATCCGTTCTCGTTTGAGTGATTAGATAGTCCTTTAGACTATGTTGTACTTATGTTATATCCAAATCTAGATTATCATAGTATGTATCTCATATACTATAAGCCTATTGGAATGACTTTCCATAGTATGAATCCTCACAGATCGGTCAAGACATGATACATGTAAACCAATTCTTTCCCAAGTTTGATTTCAAGGGTCGCCACTCTTGTACCACCACCAATCACAACCAGGTGGGAAGATCACGAGCCCCTCTCACTAAAACATGCATCCCAATTAATATTGCAATGATGTCTTGAAGGACTCGACATTCAGCACTATGTTGTCATAATTATGTATAACCTAAGAGAAATTGATACTAATATGAAATTGGTAGATCCACCTCCAATTCCAATACCCAGCATTTCTCCTCTCCCATTCTTTATCTCTCTTTCTCTCTCTCTCTCTCTCCTTTTTCTCTCTCTCCCCTATCTCACTCCCTGTCTCTTCTCTCTTTCTTTCTCTCTCTCTCTATGTCTCTCTTTCTCTTCCTCTCTTTCTTTTTTTTTTATATTTTTTCTTGTTGTCCGAGGAATGAGAGAGTAAGGGAGGTTTTATATGGTTGTGGAGAGGCTGAGGGGAAGAGAAGTCAAATTTGGGAGGAAGAAAAATTAGGAGGATAGGAGTAGGGTTTGGGAGTTAGGGTTGGTGGATTGGTGATAGCAATAAAACCTTGTCATTCAAGAACAATTGGGAGCGTGACTCGCCGGCAATGTAACCATTTGTCGCATTCACGCCTCTAGATCATCCCCAGATACGATACTACATATCCAAATTATACCCGAGAGCATGTCACTAGGAGAACAAAAGGAACATATATAGATACGTAAATTTCAAAAGACAAAGTTCAAGTACAAGTCCACAATGAAAGGAGTAAGAAATAAAGTACATCATAGTCTAAATGACTACCTAATTATCCGAACCGAGAACTGATGATACAAGGTATTTACTATTATCAACTCGCCTCAAAAATACTCTTGTTCCCCGCAGGAATAATAATCCACGAAGTCCGGGTATGCAACCCTGTGGGAGTCAAAACTCCCAACAAGCATGTAAAATGAAGGAATTGTGCACGTATACGTGCATGTGATAGGTATAGATAAAATCTCATTTATACGGGGTAAAAGAAAAATGTAAATTGTAGATATCAAGATCAAGTCTATCATAAGGCACACCAAGATATTATTATTGTTTTAGAGGTTATTTGAATTAGAGGAGAAATATTTCATGTATATAGAATGGGTTTCCCATAAAACGCCCCTAACACGCTACATGTCAAGTATTGGCCCTTGGTTTTCAAGATATCAATAATGCGATTAACCGATTTATTTATGAAATTTATTTATTTTTCAATGGAGTTTATGTGTAATGTGATGTGTTGATTCACCTAGTGATACCTATTAGGATGAACTGTATATGAAGACGATTGCCAAAAATATGATTCATAAGCGTGCTATCATAGCATGGCTATACCCTCACATCGATATCCCGCAGTGAGGATTCTTTAGATTATTATCGCTAATATAATAGCATTGACTAGATAATGCACCCATCTTGATTGAACATGTTCAATCACGATTTTCATAGTTTTACGTTGTTCCACGGTAGACTTGTGGTTAGTGCACAACATTTCATGTATAGTCAATTAAACAAACCGATAAATGTGGGTTTTGATAAAGGAATTGGACGAAAAATATAAAGTATATATAAGCGGGCTAATGCGATACCGATATATCGATTTATAAGGGCCAGTATTCCGGCATGTGACAAATGGTATCGTGAGCCTTTGTCACCCTGGCGGGGAGCTAAGTGCTATGCGGGCTAAGTGTTACACTGGATGCGATGGGAGCCATCTCTAGAGTCCGTAGGAGCCACCTCTAGAGTCCACATCGCCCGACGGTGACTTGAGGTCATGTTCTGGATGGTTTATGGGAAACTGCTTTTATATACATGAAATATTTCTCCTCTAATTCAAATAACCTCTAAAACATTATTAATATCGGGTGTGCCTTGTGATGGACTTGATCTTGATATCTACAATTTACATTTTTCTTTTACCCCTTATAAATAAGATTTTATCTATACATCACATGCACGCATATCGCACAATTCCTTCATTTTACATGATTGTTGGGAGTTTTCTCACTGTATACCCTGCACTCAGCAGATCTGTATTCCTTTGCAGGATCAAGAGTATTTCGAGTGGGTCACTAATAGTAAATGCCTTGTATCACATCCGCTCTCGGGCCAAGTTGATTAGGTAGTCCTTAGACTATGATGTACTTTATTTCTTACTCTCTCATTGTGAACTTGTACTTGAACTTTGTCTTTCCGAGATTTCTCGTATCTATATATGTTCCTTTTGTTCTCCTAGTGACATGATCCGTGTAGTTGGCTATATATCTCAGATACGTGATGATCTAGAGGCATGAATGTGACCAATGGTTGCATTGTCACGAGTCAACGCTCCCAATTGTTACCCATGACAAGGTTTTGTTGGTATCGAGCCACTTTGTCAACCCAAGTGGGAGCTAAGTGCTATGCTGGCAGGCTACACCGCATGGATGTGGGAGCCACTTAGAGTCCGGAGGAACCACCTCTAGAGTCCACATCCGACGATGACTTGAGGCGTGTTATTGGATGGTTTACGGAAACCCGCTTTATAAACATGAAATATTTCTCCTCTAATTCAAATAACCTCTAAAACAATAATAATATACTGGTGTGCTTTGTGATGGACTTGATCTTGATATCTATAATTTACATTTTCTTTTACCCCTTATAAATAAGCTTTTATCTATACCTATCACATGCACGCACGTCGCACAATTCCTTCAATTTACATGCTTGTTGAGTTTTTCGACTCGGGTTTGCATACCCTGCACTTATGGATCGTTATTCCTTTGCGGATCAAGAGTATTTCTAGAGTGGGTCCAAAGAATAGTAAATACCTTGTATCACATCCTCTTCCGCTGATTAGGTAGTCCTTTAGACTATGATGTACTTTATTTCTTACTCCTTTCATTGTGAACTTGTACTTGAACTCTGTCTTTCCGAGTTCCACATACAATAGTAAATGAGGTCACTCGTATACACTTTAAAACTTCATCATTAATTTCCCCCTACCCCTTATGAATTTCAATTTTTTTCTATTCAATTACATGGTATGTTATACCCAAATCTAGATTATCGTAGTATGTATCTCATACCATATACTATTGGCCTATTGGAATGATTCTCTATAGTATGAATCCCTTGCGAGATCAGTCAAGACATGATACATGTAAACCAATTCTTTCCCCAGTTTGGTCTCAAGGGTCGTCACCCTTGTACCACCACCAATCACAATCCAATGAAGGAAGATCACGAGCCCCCTCTCACTAAAACATGTATCCCAATATTAATATTGCAATGATGTCTTGAAGGACTCTCTCGACATTCAGCACTATGGTGTCATAATTAGGTATAACCTAAGAGAAATTGATACTAATATGAAATTGGTAGATCCTGACCTTAGACCTTTCAAATTAGTTTTTTACCACCGGTAATTGAGATTTTATCTTTTATTTATACCCCACATCATAAATATCCAAAAGGGCCAAATAAAGATGCATTCACCAGCAATGTAACAATTCATAATGGATTTTGAGGATTTGAAAACATAGAAAGACTTGGCCTGATAATGTGGATTCTAGAGGTGGCTCTACACGTTCTAGAGGTGGCTCCCAACGCTTTAGACGATGTAGCACTTAGTCCCGTGAGATAGCACTTAGCTCCACACTTCCAACTGCTCTTTGCTTTTTTTTAATTACTTGTAGAATAATATTGGTATGAACTTGATCACTTGTCCAAATCATAAATATTTCCAAACCAAATAGGGAAGTTAAAACTCATCACATCCGTGAAACAGGTTTATGGAATTTACATTGAACTACAAATTGTTGAATTACTTAAAATAATTCTTTCTTCAATAGCAATATTATTTTATTTGAGATCGCATGAGAACCAAAATTATTTGTCATATTCTTATGAAATTTAATTTTTACTTTTCTTATCTCATACAAATTGAAATCATATGATTGAGAAAGATTACCATACTATAGGTCAAATCACATTTAATTTCATATGCATGAAAATAGCACAAAAGCAATCAAATATAGTACTCATGCAATTTCATATTATAAAAAATACTAGTGAGAAATGAACTCACTCTCCATAAGTTTGTAATGTTTTTGAACCCTCATCTATAGGTGACAATCCAATGCACATGCATTACTAGATGGATTTACTATATATACATATCTACATCGAAGTTACGTTGAAAACGCCTCTTACTTGAACAAGCTAAGATACTAGCCTAACCGGAGGTAACTAAAAGTTTTCAAGTCTACTAATCTCCTAATTTTGCTAGCACGAAGAACATCCAAGGTCACACATGAAACTAGTGAAGCTAAATGGCTTGATTTAGATGAATCCAGCTGGTCGAAATAACTTCAAAAGATACAATAATAAACTTTTGTAGATTATTACTTCCTTGAAAATGATTGATCATAATTTTTTCAAACAAATACTTTTGATGAAGAATTTTTATTTAAAAATATTCAAACAATAAAGTTTTTTAATAACTCGATCATATTTCTAAATAGAAGAAAATTAACTTTTGATTGCCACTAAATTAGTTTTAAATCAAGTTCCTTTTACAATACTTATTTTCTAAAAAAATTTAATCACCAAGAAAAACACTTTGTGCTCAAATAAAGCTACTACATTGAAGATTTGAATCAGACTTTTAAGTAAAATATTATAAAACTACATTAAAATTTTCATCCTTTATGAAAATAAAATTTTCTACTAACATAAATATCTTGTCAATAATCTTTCTAAAAATAACTAAAACAATATAAAATAATTTATATGATTAGTAAAAATATAGTCAAGCCTCAACTCAAGTTCACTTAACTCGCCTAAACTTCACCAAAATAAAGCACCATGAAAGTGTGGTTGTTGCTTAAGGTGAGGGCTAGTGGCCAAACAAACTTTCATAGTAGCTTAACTTACTACTCAAGCTTAGGACCGCTTTACAAAAGCTTATTTGTGCTCATTGACTGAGTCCATATATACATTGCTTGACAAAGTCAAAAGAATAACTGTTAGGATTGGAATAGATTTGGATGCGGAATCAAAGAAGTAAGGAAAGGAATTGCAAAGGTGAACGAACTTAATATTATACATGCTCGCACTCTATTCCTAGCTCCAAAAGTTATGTGCGGATGAGATTCCGCTTATCTAACCTAGGCTCGATAATAAAACCTTGTCACGCCTCTGTAACAATTGGGAACGTGACTCGGCCTAATGCAATCATTTGGTCGCATTCACGCCTCTAGATCATCCCAGATACGATATACATCCAAACTACACCACGAAAGGTAATTAAGAACTTTTAGATGAAGAAATCTCTATAAAGATAGAGTTTAAGTACAAGTCCACAATGAAAGGAGTAAGAAATAAAGTACATCGTAGTCTAAAGGACTACCTAATCATCAAACCGAGAACGGATGTGATACGAGGTATTTACTACGGACTCTCCCGAAATACTCTTGATCCCGCAGGAATAACAAGATGAAGTGCGGGTATGCACACCCGGGGGTCGAAAACTCCCAACAATCATGTAAAATGAAGGAATTGTGCGATAATGCGTGCATGTGATAGGTATAGATAAAATCTTATTTATAAGGGTAAAAGAAAAATGTAAATTGTAGATATCAAGATCAAGTCCATCACAAGGCACACCGTATATTAATAATGTTTTAGAGGTTATTTGAATTAGAGGAGAAATATTTCATGTATATAAGCGGATTTCCCATAAACCATCAGGAACACGACCTCAAGTCACCGTGGACGATGTGGACTCTAGAGGTGGCTCACGGACTCTAGAGATGGCTCCCATCATCCACGCTGTGTAACACTTAGCCCGCGCAGCACTAGCTCCCCACTTCCGGTGACAAACCGGCTCGATACCATTTGTCACGCCGCCCTGGCCCTTATAAATCAATATATCGGTATGCGTGCTTAGCATATATACTTTATATTTTTCGTCCAATTCCCTTTATCAAAACCCACATTTATCGGTTTGTTTAATTGACTATACATGAAATGTTGTGCACTAACCACAAGTCTACCGTGGAACAACTTCAGAAAACTATGAAAATACGTGATTCGAACATGTTCAATCAAGATGGGTGCATTATCTAGTCAATGCTATTATATTAGCAAATAATCTAAAGAATCCTCACACCGGATATATCGATGTCGAGGGTATAGCCATGCTATGATAGCACGCTTATGAATCATATTTTGACGTAAATCGCCTTCATGTACCATCCTAATAGGTATCACTAGGTGAATCAACACATCACATTACACATAAACTCCATTGAAAAATAAATAAATTTCATAAATAAATCAAACGGTTCCGTCAGCGATATCTGGACTTTAACCAAAAATTTCTTTAGTGAAACGATTGAACTTTACTTGGTCATTGCGCCGTAAGGAGAGTACTAGAGGTTGGTCCAAGACCGATTAAGTACCCCGTTCCTTGCAGAGTGCCATAAGCAACCCCTAAAATCTTGCCTTAGACACCAACGGCTCCGAGTAAACTTAGACCGTTCATCAAAACTATTTTACATGAATAGTAGCCGTATTTATGAACAGTAATCATACTCATGAATAGTACCGTATGTGTGAATAGTACCGTACATGAATAGTGCCCAGTGCCTTTTATAGGGTAAATGATAATATAGTTTATTTTCTGATATGAAGAATTCACCTTTGTGGCGACCACAGAGCATAATGATGCGATACACACATCCTAAGCCGTGCTCGATATAAGCGCGGTTTGGAACAAACCACATTATAACGGCAAGCTTACACATATAAAATTTAACTAAGAATTTTATGCACATAGGTACAAAATAAATGCTGGAAATAATATGCTCAGAAAGATATTTAAATAAAAGATTTAGCAAGAAAAGTGCTTGCCTAGTTTTCTGAGAAAATCCTCCAATCCCAATCCTAAGAAATTCTCCTCTCTATCTCTCTCTCTCTCTCTCTCTCTCTCTCTTCTTCTCTTTTTTTTTTTCTTTTGGTGTGAGGAACGAGAGAGTAAGGGGGTATATATAGAATTTTAGGGAGAAAATATGAATCATATTTTTGGCGAAATCGCCTTCATGTACGTACCCATCCTAACGGTGTCACTAGGTGAATCAATGCAAGATACCTAACTCCATTTGAAATTAACTAAGTATAAATAGCGGGCTTTATACAAAGACTTCAAATAGTTATTGACAAGATGAAATTTGAATTATGCTTGGTTAGGTTCAAGACTGCTCCATCGAAACTGAATCTGACGGATTCTAGTCGGACCGGTTCGGGTTGTTCAGTTCCGTTGTTAAAAACTTCTTTAGTGACACGATTGAATTTATTGTCGCTAGTCAGAAAGGAGAGTACTAGAGGTTGGTCCAAGACCGATTAAGTCTTCGTTCTCGCGAGAGCCATAAGCAACTCCTAAACTTTCGTCAGAGACACCAACGATTTGAGTAAACTTAAACCGTTCATCGAAAAACTATTTTACATGAATAGTAGCCTGTTTGTGAACAATAACCGCATTTATAAATAGCAACCGTATGTGTGAATAGTACAGAATTGAATATTGCCCGCCTTTATAGGTAGATGATAATCTAGCTATTTTTTGATGAAGGATCCACCTTTGGTGTACATACGACAAGCAGAGCTAATAATATCCAAGGTACGATACCATTGCTTGAACAAACCATATTAACCAAGAAGATTACATATAAAATTTAACTAAGTTTCTTGCACCTAGGTAATTAATATCGAAATAATATATGCAGTATAAAGATATGAAATAAAAGATTTAGCAAGAAAAATGCTTGTCGAAGTTTTCTAAGAAAATCCTCCACCCCATACCGCAATTTCTACTCTCCCATTCTTTATCTCTCTTTCTTCTGTCTCCCTTTCTCTCTCTCTCTCTCTCTCTCTCTCTCTCTCTTTCTTTCTTATATTTTTTTTTGGTGTGAGGAACGAGAGAGTAAGGGGGTTTTATGGTTGTGGAGAGGGGAGGGGAAGAGAAGTCAAATTTGGGAGGAAAGAAAATTAGGAGGTTAGGAGTAGGGTTTGGGAGTTAGGGTTGGTGGATTAGGTGGGAAAAATGGGATTAGGGAGGAAAAATAGGGATTAGGAGTTAGGCTTTAATAGGTATTACATACTAAATCTTTTATTTCAGATCTTTATACATGAATATTATTTCCAAGATTTATTTTGTACCTAGGTGCAAGAAATTCTTAGTTAAATTTTATATGTGTAAGCTTGTCGTTATAATGTGGTTTGTCCCAAACAATGGTATCGAGCCCGGCTTAGATGTGTGTATCCGCTATCGTGATGCTCGGTCGCCACCAAAGATGGATCCTTCACATCGAAAATAAGCTAGATTATTATTTATGCTATAAAAGGCACCGCACTATTCACGACTGCACTATTTACACATACACTATTCATGAGTACGGTTATCGCTTATAAATATGACTACTATTCACATAAAATAGTTTTTCAAGAACCGCTTTAAGCTTACGCTAACCGTGGTGTCTAGGCAAGGTTTAGGGTTACTGGTACTCTGCAGGAACGGGTACTTAATCGGTCTTGACCAATTCTAGTACTCTCCACCGCTAATCGACCGAGTAAAATTCAATCGTATCGCTAAAGAAATTTTTAACAACCACTGTAATTTAAACTCGACGAACCCGCCAAACTAGACCGAACCCGCTCAACCATTCGGTCGCGATTCATCTAGATCATCTTGTATACAGATATACATCCAAACTACACCACGAGCATGTAATTAAGAACTTTATAGATGAAGAAATCTCTATAAAGATAGAGTTCAAGTCTAAGTTCACAATGAAAGGAGTAGGAAATAAAGTACATCATAGTCTAAAGGACTACCTAATCATCAAACCGAGAACGATGTGATACAAGGTATTTACTATTGCCGGACCGCCTCGAAATATTTTGATCCCGCAGGAATAATAGTCCACGAAGTCCGTATGGAAACCCTGTGGGAGTCAAAACTCCCAACAAGCATGTAAAATGAAGGAATTGTGCACGTAATGTGCATGTGATGTATAGATAAAATCTTATTTATAAGGGTAAAAGAAAAATGTAAATTGTAGATATCAAGATCAAGTCCATCACAAGGCACACCAAGATATTATTATTGTTTTAGAGGTTATTTGAATTAGAGGAGAAATATTTCATGTATATAAAATGGGTTTCCCTTAAATCATCCCTGAACACGACCTCAAGTCACCACGCGATGTGGACTCTAGGTGGCTCCTACGGACTCTAGAGATGGCTCCCATCGCATCCAGCGGTGTAACACTTAGCCCCGCATAGCACTTAGCTCCCACTTCCTACCGACAAACCGCTCGATACCATTTGTCACCGCCCTTCGCCTTATAAATCAAGATATCGTATGCGATTAGCCCGCTTATATACACTTTATATTTTCCATCCACTTTATCAAAACCCACATTTATCGGTTTGTTTAATTGACTGCATGAAATGTTGTGCACTAACCACAGGTCTACCGTGGAGTAACTTCTTTAAAACTATGAAAATAACCGTGACCCGTAACATGTCCAATCAAGATAGGTGCATTGTCTAGTCAATGCTATTATATTAGCGTAATAATGCAAAGAAGCCTCACAATCGATATCGATGTCGAGGGAATAGCCATGCTATGATAGCACGCTTATGAATCATATTTTGACGTAAATCGCCTTCATGTAGTTCATCCTAATAGGTATCACTAGGTGAATGAACACATCACATTACACATAAACTCCATTGAAAAATAAATAAATTTCATAAATAAATCAAACGGTCCGGTTGTCGATATCGGACTTTAACAAAAATTTTTAGTGAGTGACGATTGAACTTTACCTGCTAGTTAGCCGTAAGGAGAGTACTAGAGGTTGGTCCAAGACCCATTAAGTACTTCGCTCCGCAGAGTGCCATAAGCAACCCCTAAAATCATGCCTTAGACACCAACGGATTCGAGTAAACTTAAATCGGTTCACCAAAAACTATTGTATGTGAATAGTAATGATTTATGAACAAGAATCATACTCATGAATAGTACCGTATGTGTGAATAGTACCGCACATGAATAGTGCCCGCCTTTATAGGGTAAATGATAATATAGTTTATTTTCCGATATGAAGAATTCACCTTTGGCGTACCACAGAGCATAATGATAAGCGATACACACACATCCTAAGCCGTGCTCGATACCACGGTTTGGAACAAACCACATTATAACGGAAGCTTACACATATAAAATTTAACTAAGAATTTTTGCACATAGGTACAAAATAAATGTGGAAATAATATGCTCAGATAAAGATAATAAAAAGATTTAGCAAGAAAAATGCTTGCCTAGTTTTCTGAGAAAAATCCAATCTCTCAATCCTTCTCTCTCTCTCTCTCTCTCTCTCTCTCTCTCTCTCTCTCTCTCTCTCTCTCTCCTTCTATATTTTTTCTTTTGGTGTGAGGAACGAGAGAGTGGGTATATAAAGGATTTTAGAGAGAAATGACAAAATGGGGAAGTCAAATGGGAGGAGGAAATGGGTTAGGGTTGGGGAAAGGGGATTAGGAAAAATTTGGATTAGGGACATATGGTATCGAGCCCGGCATAGGATGTGTATCTCGCTATCATATGCTCGTGGTCGCCACCAAAGGTGGATCCTTCACATCAAAAATATGCTAGATTATCATTTACCCTATAAAAGGCATCGGCACTATTTACGCATCGCATATTCATATGTAATCCCCTAATCCAAAATTTTCCTCCCTAATCCCTTTTCCACCCACCCTAACCCAAATTTCCTCCTCCCATTTTTGACTTCCCATTTTGTCATTTTCTCCCTAAAATCCTATATATAACCCTCTTACTCGCCTCACACCAAAAGAAAAAAATATAAGAAGGATGAGAGAGAGAGAGAGAGAGAGAGAGAGAGAGAGAGAGAGAGAGAGAGAGAGAGAGAGAGAGAGAGAGAGAGGAGAATTTCGATTGGGATTGGAGGATTTTCTCAAAACTAGGCAAGCATTTTTCTTGCTAAATCTTTTATTTCGTATCTTTATACAGGCATATTATTTTCAGTATTTATTTTAAACCTATGTGCAAGAAATTCTTAGTTAAATTTTATATGTGTAAGCTTGCCGTTATAATGTGGTTTGTCCCAAACAAGTGGTTTCAGAGCCTGGCTTAGGATGTGTGTACCGCTATCGTGATGCTCTCGGGTCCACCAAAGGTGGATCTTTCACATCCGAAAATAAGGTAGATTATCATTTACCCTTACCTGGCTAACTGACCGAGTAAAATTCAATCGTGTCATTAAAGAAATTTTTAACAACCGCACTGCACAAGATAAACCGACCAACCCACGGACTAGACCAGAACCCACTTCGGACCAGACCAGTCTGAACCAGTCTTGAACCTAACCGAGCACAATTCAAGTTCATCTTGTCAACAACTGTTTGAAGTCTTTGCATAAAAGCCCCTGCTATTTATACTATGTAATTTAGTTATTTTCAAATGGAGTAAGTGTACTGCATTGATTCACCTAGTGACACCAGTTAGGATGGACTGTACATGAAGACGACTTCTGTCAAAAATATGATTCATAAGCGTGCTTGAATAGCATGGCTATGACCTCGATATCGAATACCCGATATGAGCATTTTTCTTGGCTATTATTAATATAGCATCGAATAGACGATGCACTACTTGGTTGGACATGTTCTGGGTCACGGTTATCTTTCATAGTTTTACGGAAGCCGTCCACGGTAATTCCGTGGGTAGTGCACAACATTTCATGTACAGTCAATTAAACAAATCGATAAACGTGGGTTTTAATAAAGGGGAGTTGGACGAAAAATATTCATGTATATAAACGGGTTAATGCGCATTATTGATATACTGAAGGCCAAGGGCCAATAGTTGACATGTAGCCGTGTTCCCGAGACACAATTGGGAACGTGACTTGGCCGGTAATGCAACCATTTGGTCGCATTCACGCCTCTAGATCACCCTGTATACAGATATACATCCAAACTACACCATAGCATGTAATTAAGAATTATAGATGAAGAAATCTTATAAAGATAGAGTTCAAGTACAAATAATGAAGTAAGAAATAAAGTATCATACCAGCGACTGTCACGAACAGAACGATGATACAAGGTATTTACTATTGTTTGACCCGCCTGGTAAATACCTTGTATCACATCCGCTCTCGCCAAGGATTAGGCAGTCCTTAGACTATGATGTACTTTATTTCTTACTCCTTTATTGTGAACTTGTACTTGAACTCTATCTTTATAGAGATGTCTTCATCTATAAAGTTCTTAATTACATGCCTGTGTGGTTTGGATATCCTGATACGTGATGATCTAGAGGCGAATGCCAATCAACATGCATACAAACTTATGGAGAGCGAGTTCTTAATCACCCTAAGAGAATGAGTAAATATATGTTGAATGTCAACCTTCTAGCTAAATGATACTTGTTATGTAAGAGTTCTCGTGCATATAAGGAACCTCACCCTGCAGAATTATTGATCTTTTGTCATCACATTCCTAGTTTTGAGCTTAGGAATGGGTAATAAATTGTGAGGGGTGGATTTATAAAATCATTAAGTTGAAAACTATTGAAATGGATCGCCAAGAGCATTGATCATCGATTATCAATCCGAATGGTTTTCCTACTTGTTAATATGCATGGTATCCAAGAACTAGGAATCGCCGGATGATATTTGCATAATCTTGAGAGTATGTATTGGAGACTTGATTTTATGAGATAACCCCGGGTTTGCATACCCTGCATCATGGATCTATTCCTTTGCGTGATCAAGAGTATTTCTAAGAGCAGTCCAAAGAATAGTAAATACCTTGTATCACATTCGCTGGCCAAGGATTAGGTAGTCCTTTAGACTATGATGTACTTTATTTCTTACTCCTTTCATTGTGAACTTGTACTTGAACTCTATCTTTATAGAGATTTCTTCATCTATAAAGTTCTTAATTGCATGCTCGTGTAGTTTGGATGTATATCCAGTATACGTGATGATCTAGAGGTGAATGCGACCGAATGGTTGCATTTTTATATAAAAGGATATTTCTCCTCTAATTCAAATAACCTCTAAAACAATAATAATATACCGTGTGCCTTATGATAGACTTGATCTTGATATCTACAATTTACATTTTTCTTTTACCCTTATAAATGAGATTTTATCTATACCTATCACATGCACGATAATGCAATTCCTTCATTTTACATGCTTGTTGGGAGTTTTCACTCGGGTTTGCATACCCCATACTCACGGACTGTTATTCCTTTGTAGGATCAAGAGTATTTCTAGGAGTGGGTCCAAAGAATAGTAAATACCTTGTATCACATCCGCTCTCTTGAGTGATTAGATAGTCCTTTAGACTATGTTGTACTTATGTTATATCCAAATCTAGATTATCATAGTATGTATCTCATATACTATAAGCCTATTGGAATGACTTTCCATAGTATGAATCCCAGATCCCAATACATGTAAACCAATTCTTTCCCAAGTTTGATTTCAAGGGTCGCCACTCTTGTACCACCACCAATCACAATTCAAAGGAAGATCACGAGCCCTCTCACTAAAACATGCATCCCGATAATATTGCAATGATGTCTTGAAGGACTCGCCGACATTCAAAGACTATGTTGTCATAATTATGTATAACCTAGAGAAATTGATACTAATATGAAATGGTAGATCCACCTCCATTCCCAATACCCCAAGCACTTCTCCTCTCCCATTCTTATCTCTCTCTCTCCTTTTTCCTTCTCCCCTCTTTCTCTCTCTCTTCTCTCTCTCTCTATGTCTCTCTCTTCCTCTCTTTTTTTATTATATTTTTTTCTTTGTTGGTCCGAGGAATGAGAGAGTAAGGGAGGTTTTATATGGTTGTGGAGAGGCTGAGGGGAAGAGAAGTCAAATTTGGGAGGAAGAAAAATTAGGAGGATAGGGAGGTGGGTTAGAGTGGTTGGTGGATAGCATAAAACCTTGTCACGCCCCAAGCAATGGAGCGGACTCCTACAATGTAACCATTTGGCTGCATTCACGCCTCTAGATCATCCTGTATACAGATACTACATATCCAAATTATACCACAGAGCATGTCACTAGGAGAACAAAAGGAACATATATAGATACAGAAATTTCTGAAAAGACAAAGTTCAAGTACAAGTCCACAATGAAAGGAGTAAGAAATAAAGTACATCATAGTCTAAATGACTACCTAATTACTGAAACTGAGAACGGATGTGATACAAGGTATTTACTATTACCGAACCTCGCCCCGAAAATACTCTTGTTCCCCGAAAGGAATAACAACACGAATCCGGTATGCAAACCTGTGGGAGTCGAAAACTCCCAACAAGCATGTAAAATGAAGGAATTGTGCATGAGCACGCATGTGATAGGTATAGATAAAATCTCATTTATACTGGGTAAAAGAAAAATGTAAATTGTAGATATCAAGATCAAGTCTATCATAAGGCACACCAAGATATTATTATTGTTTTAGAGGTTATTTGAATTAGAGGAGAAATATTTCATGTATATAGAATGGGTTTCCCATAAAACGCCCCTAACACGGCTACATGTCAAGTATTGGCCCTTGGTTTTCAGTATATCAATAATGCGATTAACCGATTTATATACATGAATATTTTCCGTCCAACTCCCTTTAATAAAACCCACGCTATCGATTTGTTTAATTGATCACATAAGAAATGTTGTGCACTACCCACTAATTATCGCGGACTACCAGAAAACTATGAAAGATAACCGTGACCTAGAACATGTCCAACCAAGTAGTGCATCGTCTATTTGATGCTATATTAATAATAGCCAAGAAAAATCCTCATATTGGGTATTCGATATCGAGGTCATAGCCATACTATTAAAGCACGCTTATGAATCATATTTTGACAAAAGTCATCTTCATGTACACCATCCTAACCGGTGTCACTAGGTGAATCAAGACACTTACTCCATTTGAAAATAAGTAAATTACATAGTATAAAGAGCGTGGGCTTTTATGTAAAGACTTCAAATGCTGACGAGATAAACTTGAATTGTGCTCTGTTAGGTTCAATACCGTTCAGATCGTCCGTCCGAACGGGTTCGTCTAGTCCAACGGGTTCGGTCGGTTTTAGACCGGTCCGGTCCGTTGTTAAAAGTTTTTAGTGACACGATTGAATTTTACTCTACGCTAGCCGTAGGAGAGTATTAGAGGTTGGTCCAAGATCGATTAAGTATCTCGCTCTTACGCATGCAGTGCCATAAGCAACTCCTAAACTTTGCCTTAGACACCAACGGATTCGAGTAAACTTAAATCGGTTCATTGAAAAACTATTTTACGTGAATAGTAGCAAAATTTGTGAACAGTAACTGTACTTATGAATAGTACCGTATGTGTGAATAGTACCGTAAGTGAATAGTGCCCAGGCTTTATGGTAAATGATAATCTAGCTTATTTTCCGATGTGAAGGATCCACTTTGGTGGCAACACATGATCATAATGAGATATGATACACATCCTAAGCCAGGTTCTGATACCACTTATTTGGGACAAACCACATTATAACGGTAAGCTTACACATATAAAATTTAACTAAGAATTTCTTGCACCTAGGTACAAAATAAATACTGGAAATAATATGCCTGTATAAAGATACGAAATAAAAGATTTAGTAAGAAAAATGCTTGCCTAGTTTTCTGAGAAAATCCTCCAATGCCCAATACCAGCATTTCTCCTCTCCCATTCTTTATCTCTCTCTTCCTCTGCTCTCCTTTTATCTCTCTCCCTGTCTCTTCTCTCTTCTTTTTTTTTCTCTCTCTCTATGTCTCTCTTCTCCTCTCTCTCTCTTTATTTTTTTATTATATTTTTTTCTCTTGTTGGTCTAAGGAACGAGAGAGTAGGGGTTTTATAGGGTTGTGGAGAGGAAGAGAAAGAGAGACATAGAGAGAGAAAAAAAAAGAGAGAAAGAGAAGGAGGGAGAGATAAAAGGAGAGAGGAAGAGATAAAGAATGGGAGAGGAGAAATGGGTATTGGGCATTGGAGGATTTTCTCGAAAAACTAGGCAAGCATTTTTCTTACTAAATCTTTTATTTCAGTATCTTTATCTGACATATTATTTCCAGTATTTATTTTGTACCTAGGTGCAGAAATTCTTAGTTAAATTTTATATGTGTAAACCGGTTATAATGTGTTTGTCCCAAATAAGTGGTATCGAACTGGCTTAGGATGTGTGTATCGCTTATCGTATGATCACGTGGTCGCCACAAAGGTGGATCCTTCACATCGAAAATAAGCTAGATTATCATTTACCATAAAACGCTGCTGGGCACTATTCACTACGGTACTATTCACACATACGGTACTATTCATAATCGATTCTTGTTCACAAATTTTGCTACTATTCACGTAAAATAGTTTTCAATGAACCGATTTAAGTTTACCGAATCCGTTGGTGTCTAAGGCAAAGTTTAGGAGTTGCTTATGGCACTCAATGCGTGAGAGCGAGATACTTAATCGATCTTGGACCAACCTCTAATACTCTCCTTACCTGGCTAACTGACCGAGTAAAATTCAATCGTGTCACTAAAAAAAACTTTTAACAACCAGACGAGACCAGTCTAAAACCGACCCGAACCCAGTTCGGACTAGACCAGAACCAGTTCGGACGGACCGATCACGAACGATTATTGAACCTAACCGAGCACAATTCAAGTTTATCTCGTCAACAGCTGTTTGAAGTCTTTACATAAAAGCCGCTCTTTATACTATGTAATTTACTTATTTTCAAATGGAGTAAGTGTCTTGCATTGATTCACCTAGTGACACCGGTTAGGATGGGTACATGAAGATGACTTTTGTCAAAATATGATTCATAAGCGTGCTTTAATAGTATGGCTATGACCTCGATATCGAATACCCAATATGAGGATTTTCTTGGCTATTATTAATATAGCATCAAATAGCGATGCACTACTTGGTTGGACATGTTCTAGGTCACGGTTATCTTTCATAGTTTTCTGAAGCTCCCGCGATAATTAGTGGGTAGTGCACAACATTTCTTGTGCGATCAATTAAACAAATCGATAGCGTGGGTTTTATTAAAGGGGAGTTGGACGGAAAATATTCATGTATATAAATCGGTTAATGCGTTATTGATATCTCGAAAACCAGGGCCAATACTTGACATGTAGCCGTGTTAGGGCGTTTTATGGAAACCCATTCTATATACATGAAATATTTCTCCTCTAATTCAAATAACCTCTAAAACAATAATAATATCTTGGTGTGCCTTATGATAGACTTGATCTTGATATCTACAATTTACATTTTCTTTTACCCGTTATAAATGAGATTTTATCTATACCTATCACATGCGTGCTCATGCACAATTCCTTCATTTTACATGCTTGTTGGGAGTTTTCGACTCCCAGGGTTTGCATACCCGGACTTCGTGGTATTATTCCTTTGCGGGAACAAGAGTATTTTGAGGGCGAGTTCGGTAATAGTAAATACCTTATCACATCCGTTCTCGGTTTGATATTAGGTAGTCATTTAGACTATGATGTACTTCTTACTCCTTTCATTGTGGACTTGTACTTGAACTTTGTCTTTTAAATTTCGTATCTATATATGTTCCTTTGTTCTCCTAGTGACACATGCGTGGTATAATTTGGATATGTAGTATCAGTATCTGAGGATGATCTAGAGGCGTGAATGCAACAAAATGGTTACATTGCGGCAGTCACGCTCCAATTGCTTGGGCGTGACAAGGTTTTATTGCTATCACTCCACCAACCCTAACTCCCAAACCCTACTCCCTATCCTCCTAATTTTTCTTCCTCCCAAATTTGACTTCTCTTCCCCCTCCGCCTCTCCACAACCATATAAAACCTCCCTTACTCTCTCATTCCTCAGACCAACAAGAAAAAAAATATAATAAAAAAGAAAGAGAGGAAGAGAAAGAGAGACATAGAGAGAGAGAGAGAGAGAAAGAGAAAGAGAGAAGAGACAGGGAGTGAGAGACAGGAGAGAGAGAAGGAAAAGGAGAGAGAGAGAAAGAGAGATAAAGAATGGGAGAGGAGAAATTGCTGGGTATTGGGAATGGAGGTGGATCTACCAATTTCATATTAGTATCAATTTCTCTTAGGTTATACATAATTATGACAACATAGTCTTTGTCTTAAGTCCTTCAAGACATCATTGCAATATATATCTTGGGATGCATGTTTTAGTGAGAGGGGCTCGTGATCTTCCTTCCTTGGATTGTGATTGGTGGTGGTACAAGGGTGGCGACCCTTGAGACCAAACTTGGGAAAGAATTGGTTTACATGTATCATGTCTTGGCCGATCTCATGAGATTCATACTATGGAAAGTCATTCCAATAGGCTTATAGTATATGGTATGAGATACATACTATGATAATCTAGATTTGGATATAACATAAGTACAACATAGTCTAAAGGACTATCTAATCACTCAAACGAGAGCGGATGTGATACAAGGTATTTACTATTCTTTGGACCCACTCCTAGAAATACTCTTGATCCTACAAAGGAATAACGGTCCGGAGTATGGGGTATGCAAACCCGAGTCGGAAAACTCCCACAAGCATGTAAAATGAAGGAATTGTGCATTATCGTGCATGTGATAGGTATAGATAAAATCTCATTTATAAGGGGTAAAAAATGTAAATTGTAGATATCAAGATCAAGTCTATCATAAGGCACACCAAGTATATTATTATTGTTTTAGAGGTTATTTGAATTAGAGGAGAAATATCCTTTTATATAAAAATGCAACCATTGGTCGCATTCACGCCTCTAGATCATCACATATACGAGATATACATCCAAACTACACCAGAGCATGCAATTAAGAACTTTATAGATGAAGAAATCTCTATAAAGATAGAGTTCAAGTACAAGTTCACAATGAAAGGAGTAAGAAATAAAGTACATCATAGTCTAAAGGACTACCTAATCAGCTGCAGAATGTGATACAAGGTATTTACTATTCTTTGGACTGCTCTTAGAAATACTCTTGATCACGCAAAGGAATAATCCCCAGTCAGGGGTATGCAAACCCAGGGTTATCTCATAAAATCAAGTCTCCAATACATACTCTCAAGATTATGCAAATATCATCCACGATTCCTAGTTCTTGGATACCATGCATATTAACAAGTAGGAAAACCATTCTCGAGGATTGATAATCGATAGTCAATGCTATTGGCGATGATCCATTTCAATAGTTTTCAACTTAATGATTTTATAAATCCACCCCTCACAATTTATTACCCATTCCTAAGCTCAAAACTAGGAATGTGATGACAAAAGATCAATAATTCACCAAGGGTGAGGTTCCTTATATGCACAGAACTCTTACATAACAAGTATCATTTAGCTAGAAGGTTGACATTCAACATATATTTACTCATTCTCTTAGGGTGATTAAGAACTTCGCTCTCCATAAGTTTGTATGCATGTTGATTAATTTCGCCTCTAGATCATCACGTATCTGAGATATACATCAAACCACACCGAGCATGTAATTAAGAACTTTATAGATGACATCTATAAAGATAGAGTTCAAGTACAAGTTCACAATAAAGGAGTAAGAAATAAAGTACATCATAGTCTAAAGGACTACCTAATCACTGGCCGAGCGGATGTGATACAAGGTATTACCAAGCGAGGTCAAACAATAGTAAATGCAGCATCATCGTTCTCATTCGATGACAAACCAGTCCTATATGATGTACTTCTTACTTCCTTCATTAATTGTATGCCGAACTCTATCTTTATAAGATCTTCATCTATAAAGTTCTTAATTATGCTCATGCTAATTTGGATGTATATCTGTATCTGAGTGATCTAGATGAATCAAACAAATGGTGCATTACGGCCAAGTCACGTTCCCGATTGTGTCTCCGGGAACAGCGGCTACATGTCAACTATTGGCCCTTGGCCTTCGAGATATCAATAATGCGCATTAACCCGTTTATATACATGAATATTTTTCGTCCACTCCCTTTATTAAAACCCACGTTTATCGATTTGTTTAATTTGCATGAAATGTTGTGCACTACCCACGAATTACGTGGGCTTCAATAAAACGAAGAATAGCGGTTGTATCCACCAAGTAGTGCATCGTCTATCGATGCTATATTAATAATAGCCAAGAAAAATGCTCATATGGTATTCGATATCGAGGTCATAGCCATGCTATTCAAGCGCGCTTATGAATCATATTTTTGGCAGTCGTCTTCATGTACTGATCCATCCTAGCGGTGTCACTAGGTGAATCAATGCAGATTACTTACTCCATTTGAAAATAACTAAATTACATAGTATAAATAGCGAGGCTTTTATGCAAAGACTTCAAACGATTGTTGACAAGATGAACTTGAATTGTGCTCGGTTAGGTTCAAGGCCGGTTCGACGTGCAGTCGAAGTGGGTTCGGTCTAGTCCGGCGGGTTGGTCGGGTTTATCTTGTGCAGTGCGGTTGTTAAAAATTTCTTTAATGACACGATTGAATTTTACCGGTCGAGTTAGCGGTAAGGGTAAATGATAATCTACCTTATTTTCGGATGTGAAAGATCCACCTTTGGTGGCGACCCGAGCATCACGATAATGAATACACACATCCTAAGCCGAATCTGAAACACTTGTTTGGGACAAACCACATTATAACGGCAAGCACACATATAAAATTTAACTAAGAATTTCTTGCACATAGGTTTAAAATAAATCTGAAAATAATATGCCGTATAAAGATCTGAAATAAAAGATTTAGCAAGAAAAGTGCTTGCCTAGTTTTCTCGAGAAAATCCTCCAATCCCAATCCTAAGAAATTCCTCTCTCTATTTCTCTCTCTCTCTCTCTCTCTCTCTCTCTCTCTCTCTCTCTCTCTCTCTCTCTCTCTCTCTCATCCTTCTTATATTTTTTTCTTTTGGTGTGAGGAACGAGAGAAGAGAGGGTTATATATAGGATTTTAGGGAGAAAATGACAAAATGGGAAGTCAAAAATGGGAGGAGGAAATTTGGGTTAGGGTGGGTGGAAGGGATTAGGGAGGAAAATTTTGGATGGGGATTACATATGAATAGTACCGAATGCGTAAATAGTGCCGGTGCCTTTTATAGGGTAAATGATAATCTAGCATATTTTTGATGTGAAGGATCCACCTTTGGTGGCACCCGTGAGCATATGATAAGGATACACACATCCTATGCCGGGCTCGATACCATATGTAATCCCCTAATCCAAATTTTTCCTCCTAATCCTTTCCACAACAAAATTCCTCCTCCCATATTTGACTTCCCCATTTTGTCATTTTCTCTCTAAAATCCTTTACTCTCCCCACTTCTCGTTCCTCACACCAAAAATAAGAAGAAGAAGAAGAGAGAGAGAGAGAGAGAGAGAGAGAGAGAGAGAAGAAAGAGAGAGAGGAGAAAATAGAGAGGAGGAATTTCTTGGGATTGGGATTGGAGGATTTTCAGACTAGGCAAGCATTTTTCTTGCTAAATCTTTTATTTCATATCTTTATCTGAGCATATTATTTCCAGCATTTATTTTGTACCTATGTGCAAGAAATTCTTAGTTAAATTTTATATGTGTAAGCTTGCTCGTTATAATGTGGTTTGTCCCAAACAATGGTATTAGCTTGACTTAGGATGTGTATTGCTATCATGCTCTTTCGACCTTGGATCCTTCACATAAAAAATAAGCTAGATTATCATTTACCCTATAAAACCGATGTACTTATTCCGATGGTACTATTCATGAGTACGGTTCTCGTTCATAAATACGGCTACTATTCACATACAATAGTTTTTGGTGAACCGATTTAAGTTTACGAATCCGTTGGTGTCTAAGGCATGATTTTAGGGGTTGCTTACGGCCTTTCTGCAAGGAGCGGGTTAATGGGTCTTGGACCACCTCTAGTACTCTCCTTACGGCTAACTAACCGAGTAAAGTTCAATCGTGTCACTAAAAATTTTTGTTAAAGTCGATATCGGCAACCGGACCGTTTGATTTATTTATGAAATTTATTTATTTTCCAATGGAGTTTCGTTATGTGTGATGTGTTCATTCACCTAGTGATACCTGTAGGATGAACGTACATGAAGACGATTTACGTCAAAATATGATTCATAAGCGTGCTATCATAGCATGGCTATTCCCTCGACATCGATATCGGTGTGAGGCTTCTTTGCATTATTACCGCTAATATAATAGCATTGACTAGACAATGCACCTATCTTGATTGGACATGTTGGGTCCGGTTATTTTTCATAGTTTTAAAGAAGTTACTCCACGGTAGACACTGTGGTTAGTGCACAACATTTCATGCAGTCAATTAAACAAACCGATAAATGTGGGTTTTGATAAAGGGTGGATGGAAAATATAAAGTGTATATAAGCGGGCTAATCATACGATATCTTGATTTATAAGGCGAAGGGCGGTGACAAATGGTATCGAGCGGTTTGTCGTGGGAGTGGGGAGCTAAGTGCTATCGCGGGGCTAAGTGCTACATCGTGGATGCGGTGGGAACCACCTCTAGAGTCGTAGGAGCCACCCTAGAGTCCACATCGCTGACGGTGACTTGAGGTCGTGTTCAGGATGATTTAAGGAAACCCATTTTATATACATGAAATATTTCTCCTCTAATTCAAATAACCTCTAAAACAATAATAATATCTTGGTGTGCCTTGTGATGGACTTGATCTTGATATCTACAATTTACATTTTCTTTTACCCTTATAAATAAGATTTTATCTATACATCACATGCGCATTACCGTGCACAATTCCTTCATTTTACATGCTTGTTGGGAGTTTTCGACTCCCGGGTTTCCATACCCGGACTTCGTGGCTATTATTCCTGCGGGATCAAAATATATTTCGGGCAGTCCACAATAGTAAATACCTTGTATCACATCGTTCTCCGGATTTAGTCCTTTAGACTATGATGTACTTTATTTCCTACTCCTTTCATTGTGAACTTAGACTTGAACTCTATCTTTATAGAGATTTCTTCATCTATAAAGTTCTTAATTACATGCTCACGTGGTGTAGTTTGGATGTATATCGTATACAAGATGATCTAGGCGTGAATGCGACCGAATGGTTGGCGGGTTCGGTCTAGTTTGAGCTGGGTTCGGTCGAGTTTAGGTGATGCAGTGCGGTTGTTAAAAATTTCTTTAGCGATACGATTGAATTTTACTTTCGGTCGATTAGCGGTGGGAGAGTACTAGAGATTGGTCAAGACCGATTAAGTACCCGTTCCTTGCAGTACCAAAACCCCTAAACCTTGCCTTAGACACCAGCGGATTAGCGTAAACTTAAACGGTTTCTTGAAAAACTATTTTATGTGAATAGTAGTCATATTTATAGCGATGCCGGTACTCATGAATAGTACCGTATGTGTAAATAGTACGTCGTGAATAGTGCCAGTGCCTTTATAGCATAAATAATAATCTAGCTTATTTTACGATGTGAAGGATCCATCTTTGGTGGCACCGAGCATACGATGCGGATACACATCTAAGCTGAGGCTCGATACCAATTGTTTGGGACAAACCACATTATGACAAGCTTACACATATAAAATTTAACTAAAATTTCTTGCACCTAGGTACAAAATAAATCTTGGAAATAATATTCATGTATAAAGATCTGAAATAAAAGATTTAGTATGTAATACCTATTAAAGCCTAACTCCTAATCCCTATTTTTCCTCCCCAATCCCATTTTTCCCACCTAATCCACCAACCCTAACTCCCAAACCCTACTCCCTAACCTCCTAATTTTTCTTCCTCCCAAATTTGACTTCTCTTCCCCCTCCCCCTCTCCACAACCCTATAAAACCCCCCTTACTCTCACGTTCCTCAGACCAACAAGAGAAAAAAATATAATAAAAAAAAAGAAAGAGAGAGGAAGAGAAAGAGAGACATAGAGAGAGAGAGAGAGAGAAAGAGAAAGAGAGAAGAGACAGGGAGTGAGAGACAGGGAGAGAGAGAAGCGGAAAAGGGAGAGAGAGAGAAAGAGAGATAAAGAATGGGAGAGGAGAAATTGCTGGGTATTGGGAATTGGAGGATTTTCTCAGAAAACTAGGCAAGTATTTTTCTTGTTAAATCTTTTATTTCGCCAATAAAACCTTGTCACATCCCTAACAATGGGAACGGATTCTCGCCAATGCAACCATTCGGTCGCATTCATGCCTCTAGATCATCCTGTATACATATATACATCCAAACTACACCACAGAAAGTCAATTATGAATTGCTCTGTTCTGCCTGCCATATGGTGAATGCATCTTTATTTGGCCCTTTTGGGTATTTGTGATGTGGCAGGTATAAATAAAAGATAAAATCTCAATTACCAGTGGTAAAAAAAACTAATTTGAAAGGTCTAAGGTCAGGATCTACCAATTTCATATTAGTATCAATTTCTCTTAGGTTATACCTAATTATGACACCATAGTCTTTGAATGTCGAGAGAGTCCTTCAAGACATCATTGCAATAATATTGGGATACATGTTTTAGTGAGAGGGGCTCGTGATCTTCCTTCATTGGATTGTGATTGGTGGTGGTACAAGGGTGACGACCCTTGAGACCAAACTGGGGAAAGAATTGGTTTACATGTATCATGTCTTGACTGATCTAAGGGATTCATACTATAGAGAATCATTCCAATAGGCCAATAGTATATGGTATGAGATACATACTACGATAATCTAGATTTGGGTATAACATACCATGTAATTGAATAGAAAAAATTGAAATTCATAAGGGGTAGGAAATTAATGATGAAGTTTTAAAGTGTATACGAGTGACCTCATTTACTATTGTATGTGGAACTCGGAAGAGCGAGTTCAAGTACAAGTTCACAATGAAAGTAAGAAATAAAGTACATCATAGTCTAAAGGACTACCTAATCACGGCCCGAGAACGGATGTGATACAAGGTATTTACTATTGCGGACCCTCCTAGAAATACTCTTGATCCCGCAAAGGAATAACATCCATAAAGTGGGGTATGCAAACCCGGAGTCGAAAACTCCCAACAAGCATGTAAATTGAAGGAATTGTGCGTGTACGTGCATGTGATAGTATAGATAAAAGCTTATTTATAAGGGGTAAAAGAAAAATGTAAATTATAGATATCAAGATCAAGTCCATCACAAAGCACACCAGGTATATTATTATTGTTTTAGAGGTTATTTGAATTAGAGGAGAAATATTTCATGTTTATAAAGCGGGTTTCGTAAACCATCCAAATAACACGCCTCAAGTCATCGTCGGCGATGTGGACTCTAGAGGTGGTTCCTCGGACTCTAGGCGGCTCCCACATCCATGCGGTGTAGCACTAACCCCATAGCACTTAGCTCCCCACTTCGGTTGACAAGCGGCTCGATACCAACAAAACCTTGTCCGCCCGTAACAATTGGGAGCGTGACTTCGGCCAATGCAACCATTGGTCACATTCATGCCTCTAGATCATCACGTATCTGAGATATATAGCCAACTACACCAGATCATGTCACTAGGAGAACAAAAGGAACATATATAGATACAAATCTCGGAAAGACAAAGTTCAAGTACAAGTTCACAATGAGAGAAGTAAGAAATAAAGTACATCATAGTCTAAAGGACTACCTAATCAATGGCCGAAGCGGATGTGATACAAGGCATTTACTATTAGTGACCCACTCCCAGAAATACTCTTGATCCTGCAAAGGAATAACAGTCTGCGAGTCTGGGGTATGCACACCCCAGGGGAGTCAGAAAACTCCCAACAATCATGTAAAATGAAGGAATTGTGCGATGCGTGCATGTGATAGTATAGATAAAATCTTATTTATAAGGGGTAAAAGAAAAATGTAAATTGTAGATATCAAGATCAAGTCCATCACAAGGCACACCAGTATATTAATAATGTTTTAGAGGTTATTTGAATTAGAGGAGAAATATTTCATGTATATAAAACGGATTTCCCATAAACCATCAGGAACCGGCCTCAAGTCACCGTCGGGGATGTGGACTCTAGAGGTGGCTCCTACGGACTCTAGAGATGGCTCCCATCGCATCCAGTGTGTAACACTTAGCCCGCATAGCACTTAGCTCCCACTTGGTGACAAACGGCTCGATACCATTTGTCACGCCCGTTACTGGCCCTTATAAATCGATATATCGGTATCGCATTAGCCGCTTATATATACTTTATATTTTTCGTCCAATTCCCTTTATCAAAACCCACATTTATCGGTTTGTTTAATTGACTATACATGAAATGTTGTGCACTAACCACAAGTCTACCGTGGAACAACTACGTAAAACTATGAAAATCTTGTGATTGAAACATGTTCAATCAAGATGGGTGCATTATCTAGTCAATGCTATTATATTAGCGGTAATAATCTAAAGAATCCTCACAGGGATATCGATGTAGGGTATAGCCATGCTATGATAGCACGCTTATGAATCATATTTTTGACAGAAATCGTCTTCATGTACAGTTCATCCTAATAGGTATCACTAGGTGAATCAACACATCACATTACACATAAACTCCATTGAAAAATAAATAAATTTCATAAATAAATCAAACGGGTCTGGTTCCTGATATCGGACTTTAACCAAAAATTTCTTTAGTGAAGCGATTGAACTTTACTTGGGTTGCGGTAAGGAGAGTACTAGAGGTTGGTCCAAGACCCATTAAGTACTTCGCTCCGCAGAGTGCCATAAGCAACCCTAAAATCTTGCCTTAGACACCAACGGCTCCGAGTAAACTTAGACCGGTTCACTGAAAAACTATTTTACATGAATAGTAGCCGTATTTATGAACAGTAATCATACTCATGAATAGTACCGTATGTGTGAATAGTCAGGTACATGAATAGTGCCCGTGCCTTTATAGGGTAAATGATAATATAGTTTATTTTACGATATGAAGAATTCACCTTTGGTGGCGACCACGAGCATACGATGCGAATACACACACATCCTAAGCGGACTCACGATACCACGTGTTTGGAACAAACCACATTATAACGACAAGCTTACATATAAAATTTAACTAAGAATTTTATGCACATAGGTACAAAATAAATCTTTGGAAATAATATGCACAGTATAAAGATCTGAAATAAAGATTTAGCAAGAAAAGTGCTTGCCTAGTTTTAGAAAATCCTCAATAATCCTAAGAAATTCCTCCTCTCTATTTCTTTCTCTCTCTCTCTCTCTCTCTCTCTCTCTCTCTCTCTCTCTCTCTCTCTCTCTTCCTTCTTATATTTTTTCTTTTGGTGTGAGGAACGAGAGTAAGGGAGTATATATAAATTTTAGGGAGAAAATATGAATCATATTTTTGAAATAAATCTTCATATGTGAGTTCATCCTAACAGGTATCACTAGGTAAATCAGCATCACAATACACATAAACTCCATTGGAAAATAAATAAATTTCATAAATAAATCAGCGAATTAGTGTGATATCGGACTTTAACCATTGGGTAAGAATTGGTTTACATGTATCATGTCTTGGTGATTTGAGGGATTCATACTATGGAAAGTCATTCCAATAGGCTTATAGTATATGGTATGAGATACATACTACGATAATCTAGATTTGGGTATAACATACCATGTAATTGAATAGAAAAAAATGAAATTCATAAGGGGTAGGGAGAAATTAATGATGAAGTTTTAAAGTGTATCACAGTGACCTCATTTACTATTGTGTGGCATTGTCTATATATACCGCCTATGGAGAGTTATAGATATGTTACCATTTGTTCTTTCTTGTGCTTGGATTAAATTTAGGGACGAAATTTTTTTAGGGTTATATGTAATACCTATAAAGCTTAACTCCTAATCCCTATTTTTCCTCCCCTAATCCCATTTTTCCCCCTAATCCACTAACTCCCAAACCCTACTCCCTAACCTCCTAATTTTTCTTCCTCCCAAATTTGACTTCTCTTCCCCTCCCTCTCCACAACCCTATAAAACCCCTTACTCTCAGTTCCTCGAGACAACAAGAGAAAAAATATAATAAAAAAGAAAGAGAGAGGAAGAGAAAGAGAGACATAGAGAGAGAAGAGAAGAGAAGAGAGAGGCAGGAGAGAGCGGAAAAAGGAGAGAGAAAGAGAGATAAAGAATGGGAGAGGAGAAATTGCTGGGTATTGGGAATTGGAGGATTTTCTCAGAAAACTAGGCAAGTATTTTTCTTGTTAAATCTTTTATTTCGCCAATAAAACCTTGTCACATCCCGGTAACAATTGGGAACGTGACTCGGCCGGCAATGCAACCATTCGGTCGCATTCATGCCTCTAGATCATCCTGTATACATATATACATCCAAACTACACCACAGAAAGTCAATTATGAATTGCTCTGTTCTGCCTGCCATATGGTGAATGCATCTTTATTTGGCCCTTTTGGGTATTTGTGATATGGCAGGTATGAATAAAAGATAAAATCTCAATTACCAGTGGTAACAAAAACTAATTTGAAAGGTCTAAGGTCAGGATCTACCAATTTCATATTAGTATCAATTTCTCTTAGGTTATACATAAATATGACACCGTAGTGCTGAATGTCGAGCGAGTCCTTCAAGACATCATTGCAATATTAATATTGGGATACATGTTTTAGTGAGAGGGGGCTCGTGATCTTCCTTCACTGGATTGTGATTGGTGGTGGTACAAGGGTGACGACCCTTGAGACCAAACTTGGGAAAGAATTGGTTTACATGTATCATGTCTTGGTGATCTCATGAGGGATTCATACTATGGAAAGTCATTCCAATAGGCTTATAGTATATGGTATGAGATACATACTATGACAATCTAGATTTGGGTATAACATACCATGAAGTTGAATAGAAAAAAATAAAATTTAAAAGGGGTAGAGAGAAATTAATGATGAAGTTTTAAAACGTATACGAGTGACCTCATTTACTATTGTATGTGGCATTGTCTGTATATACAGCCTATGGAGCGTTATAGATATGTTACCATTTGTTCTTTTTTTGTGCTTGGATTAAATTTCGAGGATGAAATCTTTTAAGGTGGGTTATATGTAATCCCCTAATCCAAATTTTTCCTCCCCTAATCCCCTTTTCACCAACCCTAACATCTACCATGGAACAACTTCTGTAAAACTATGAAAAATAACCGTGATCCAGAACATGTCCAATCAAGATGGGTGCATTTTCTAGTCAATGCTATTATATTAGCGGTAATAATCCAAAGAATCCTCACACCGGGATATCGATGTCGAGGGTATAGCCATGCTATGATAGCACGCTTATGAATCATATTTTTGACAGAAATCGTCTTCATGTACAGTTCATCCTAACAGGTATCACTAGGTGAAACAAAGCAGTACACTACATTTGAAATTAACTAAAATACATAATATAAATAGTAAGGGCTTTTATGCAAGACTTTCAAACCGTTGTTGACAAGATGAACTTGAATTGTGCTCAGCTAGGTTCAAGACCGGTTCGACCGGACCACGAACCGGTCTTGAACCTAACGAGCACAATTCAAGTTCATCTTGTCAACAACGGTTTGAAAGTCTTGCATAAAAGCCCTTACTATTTATATTATGTATTTTAGTTAATTTCAAATGTAGTAACGCTTTGTTTCACCTAGTGATACTGTTAGGATGAACGCATATGAAGACGATTTCGTCAAAAATATGATTCATAAGCGTGCTATCATAGCATGGCTATACCCTCGACATCGATATCCCGTGAGGATTCTTTGGATTATTACGCTAATATAATAGCATTGACTAGAAAATGCACCCATCTTGATTGGACATGTTCGATCACGGTTATTTTTCATAGTTTGAAGTTGTTCCATGGTAGATGTTAGGGTGGTGAAAAGGGGATTAGGGAGGAAAAATTTGGATTAGGGGATTACATATAACCCACCTTAAAAGATTTCATCCTCGAAATTTAATCCAAGCACAAAAAGAACAAATGGTAACATATCTATAACGCTCCATAGTACGTATATACGACAATGCCACATACAATAGTAAATGAGGTCACTCGTGATATCGTTTTAAAACTTCATCATTAATTTCTCTACCCCTTTTAAATTTTATTTTTTCTATTCAACTTCATGGTATGTTATACCCAAATCTAGATTGTCATAGTATGTATCTCATACCATATACTATAAGCCTATTGGAATGACTTTCCATAGTATGAATCCTGAGATCGGTCAAGACATGATACATGTAAACCAATTTTTCCCAAGTTTGGTCTCAAGGGCGTCACCCTTGTACCACCACCAATCACAATCTGAAGGAAGATCACGAGCCCCTCTCACTAAAACATGTATCCCAATATTAATATTGCAATGATGTCTTGAAGGACTTCGACATTCACACTCACGTGTCATATTTATGTATAACCTAAGAGAAATTGATACTAATATGAAATTGGTAGATCCTCGACCTTAGACCTTTCAAATTAGTTTTGTTACCACCGGTAATTGAGATTTTATCTTTTATTCATACCGCCATATCACAAATACCCAAAGGGCCAAATAAAGATGCATTCACCATATAAGTGCACGAGCAATTCATAATTGACTTTCGTGGTGTAGTTTGGATGTATATATGTATACGGGATGATCTAGAGCATGAATGAATCAATGGTTGCATTGCTCACCGAGTCAATGCCCCAATTGTTAGGGATGTGACAGAATTGAAATAAATTTAACAAGAAAGATTTGCCTAGTTTTTCGAGAAAATCCTCCAATTCCAATACCCGGCAATTTCTCCTCTCCCATTCTTTATCTCTCTTTCTCTCTCTCTCTCCCTTTCCGCTTTCTCTCTCCTGTCTCTCACTGCCTCTCTTTCTCTCTTCTTTCTCTCTCTCTCTATGTCTCTTTTCTCTTCCTCTCTTTCTTTTTTATTATATTTTTTCTCTTGTTGGTCCGAGGAACGTGAGAGAGGGGGTTTATAGGGTTGTGGAGAGGGAGGGGAAGAGAAGTCAAATTTGGGAGGAAGAAAAATTAGGAGGTTAGGGAGTAGGGTTTGGGAGTTAGGGTTGGTGGATTAGGTGGGAAAAATGGGATTAGGGAGGAAAAATAGGGATTAGGAGTTAAGCTTTAATAGGTATTACATATAACCCACTAAAAAAATTTCGCCCTCGAAATTTAATCCAAGCACAAGAAAGAACAAATGGTAACATATCTATAACTCTCCATAGGTATATATAGACAATGCCACATACAATAGTAAATGAGGAGGTCATTATACACTTTAAAACTTCATCATTAATTTCTCCCTACCCCTTATGAATTTCATTTTTTTTCTATTCAATTACATGGTATGTTATACCCAAATCTAGATTATCGTAGTATGTATCTCATACCATATACTATAAGCCTATTGGAATGACTTTCCATAGTATGAATCCCCGCGAAATCAGTCAAGACATGATACATGTAAACCAATTCTTACCCAATGGTTAAAGTCCGATATCAGCACCAGACCCGTTTGATTTATTTATGAAATTTATTTATTTTCCAATGGAGTTTATGTGTATTGTGATGCGTTGATTTACCTAGTGATACCTGTTAGGATGAACTGTACATGAAGACGATTTCTGCCAAAAATATGATTCATATTTTCTCCCTAAAATTCTATATATACCCCCCCCTTACTCTCTCGTTCCTCACACCAAAAGAAAAAAATATAAGAAGAAGAGAGAGAGAGAGAGAGAGAGAGAGAGAGAGAGAGAGAGAGAGAGAGAGAGAGAAAGAAATAGAGAGGAGGAATTTCTTAGGATTGGGATTGAGGATTTTCTCGGAAAACTAGGCAAGCACTTTTCTTGCTAAATCTTTTATTTCAGATTTATACGGGCATATTATTTCCAAAGATTTATTTTGTACCTATGTGCATAAAATTCTTAGTTAAATTTTATATGTGTAAGCTTGTTATAATGTGGTTTGTTCCACGTGTATCGTGAGCCCGGCTTAGGATGTGTATCTCCGCTTATCGTATGCTCTCGTGGTCGCCACCAAAGGTAAATTGTAGATATCAAGATCAAGTCCATCACAAGGCACACCAGTATATTAATAATGTTTTAGAGGTTATTTGAATTAGAGGAGAAATATTTCATGTATATAAAACGGATTTCCCATAAACCATCCCGGGAACACGGCCTCAAGTCACCGTCAGACGATGTGGACTCTAGAGGTGGCTCCTACGGACTCTAGAGATGGCTCCCATCGCATCCACGCGGTGTAACACTTAGCCCCGCATAGCACTTAGCTCCCCACTTCCGGCTGACAAACTGGCTCTGATACCATTTGTCACGCCCCGGGCCCTTGGCCCTTATAAATCAGTATATCAGGTATGCGCATTAGCCCGCTTATATATACTTTATATTTTTCGTCCAATTCCCCTTTATCAAAACCCACATTTATCAGTTTGTTTAATTGACTATACATGAAATGTTGTGCACTAACCACAAGTCTACCGTGGAACAACTTCTGTAAAACTATGAAAATACTGTGATTCAGAACATGTTCAATCAAGATGGGTGCATTATCTAGTCAATGCTATTATATTAGCAGTAATAATCTAAAGAATCCTCACACCGGGATATCGATGTCGAGGGTATAGCCATGCTATGATAGCACGCTTATGAATCATATTTTTGACAGAAATCGTCTTCATGTACAGTTCATCCTAATAGGTATCACTAGGTGAATCAACACATCACATTACACATAAACTCCATTGAAAAATAAATAAATTTCATAAATAAATCAAACGGGTCCGTTGTCGATATCGGACTTTAACTAAAATTTCTTTAGTGACACGATTGAACTTTACTCGGTCGGTTAGCCGGTAAGGAGAGATGTTCTTTATGTGCTAGCAAAATTAGGAGATTAGTAGACTTGAAAACTTTTGATTACCTCCGCTTAGGCTAGTATCTTGGCACCGTTCAAGTAAGTGGAGCGTTTTCAACGTAACTTCGATGTAGATATGCATATATAGTAAATCCATCTAGTAATGCATGTGCATTGGATTGTCGACCTATAGATGAGGGTCCAAAACATGCATAAACTTATGGAAAGTGAATTCATTTCTCACTAGTATTTTTCTTATTCCATGAGTATTATAATTTGATTTCTAATAAATTGTGTTAAATGATTTTGACTTTCATGCGATTTCAAGTGTTTGTGAATATCGCCTTATTTGGAAGTGTGGAGCTAAGTGCTATACGGGACTAAGTGCTACATCGTGTAAGCACGATGGGAGCCACCGCAACCCGTAGGAGCCACCTCTAGAATCCATGTCACGCCCCGGACCCTTGGCCCTTATAAATCAGTATATCAGGTATGCGCATTAGCCCGCTTATATACACTTTATATTTTCCATCCAATTTCCCTTTATCAAAACCCACATTTATCGGTTTGTTTAATTGACTGTACATGAAATATTTTGCACTAACCATAGGTCTACCGTGGAACAACTTCTGTAGAACTATAAAAAAATAACCGTGACCCAGAACATGTCCAATCAAGATGGGTGCATTGTCTAGTGAATGGTATTATATTAGCTGTAATAATCCAAAGAATCCTCACACCGATATCGATGTCGAGGGTATAGCCATGCTATGATAGCACGCTTATGAATCATATTTTGGCGTAAATCGCCTTCATGTACGCTTCATCCTAACAGTATCACTAGGTGAATCAACACATCACATTACACATAAACTCCATTGAAAAATAAATAAATTTCATAAATAAATCAAACGGGTCCGTTGTCGATATCGGACTTTAACCAAAAATTTCTTTAGTGAAACGATTGAACTTTACTTGGTCAGCTTGCCGTAAGGAGAGATGTTCTTTATGTGCTAGCAAAATTAGGAGATTAGTAGACTTGAAAACTTTTCGCTACCTCCGCTAGGCTAGTATCTTGGCACCGCTCAAGTAAGTGGAACGCTTTCAACGTAACTTCGATGTAGATATGCATATATAGTAAATCCATCTAGTAATGCATGTGCATTGGATTGTCACCTATAGATGAGGGTCCAAAACATGCATAAACTTATGGAAAGTGAATTCATTTCTCACTAGTATTTTTCTTATTCCATGAGTATTATAATTTGATTTCTAATAAATTGTGTTAAATGATTTTGACTTTCATGCGATTTCAAGTGTTTGTGAATATCGCCTTATTTGGAAGTGTGGAGCTAAGTGCTATACGGGACTAAGTGCTACATCGTGTAAGCACGATGGGAGCCACCGCAACCCGTAGGAGCCACCTCTAGAATCCATGTCACTCGGACCCTGGCCCTTATAAATCAGTATATCAGGTATGCGCATTAGCCCGCTTATATACACTTTATATTTTCCATCCAATTTCCCTTTATCAAAACCCACATTTATCGGTTTGTTTAATTGACTGTACATGAAATATTTTGCACTAACCATAGGTCTACCGTGGAACAACTTCTGTAGAACTATAAAAAAATAACCGTGACCCAGAACATGTCCAATCAAGATGGGTGCATTGTCTAGTGAATGGTATTATATTAGCTGTAATAATCCAAAGAATCCTCACACCGATATCGATGTCGAGGGTATAGCCATGCTATGATAGCACGCTTATGAATCATATTTTGGCGTAAATCGCCTTCATGTACGCTTCATCCTAACAGTATCACTAGGTGAATCAACACATCACATTACACATAAACTCCATTGAAAAATAAATAAATTTCATAAATAAATCAAACGGGTCTGGTTGCTGATATCGGACTTTAACCAAAAATTTCTTTAGTGAAACGATTGAACTTTACTTGGTCAGTTTGCCAGGTAAGGAGAGTACTAGAGGTTGGTCCAAGACCGATTAAGTACCCCGTTCCTTGCAGAGTGCCATAAGCAACCCCTAAAATCTTGCCTTAGACACCAACGGCTCCGAGTAAACTTAGACCGGTTCACTGAAAAACTATTTTACATGAATAGTAGCCGTATTTATGAACAGTAATCATACTCATGAATAGTACCGTATGTGTGAATAGTACCGTACATGAATAGTGCCCAGTGCCTTTTATAGGGTAAATGATAATATAGTTTATTTTCTGATATGAAGAATTCACCTTTGGTGGCAGCCACAGAGCATACGATAAGCAGATACACACACATCCTAAGCCAGGCTCTGATACCACGTGTTTGGAACAAACCACATTATAACGGCAAGCTTACACATATAAAATTTAACTAAGAATTTTATGCACATAGGTACAAAATAAATGCTGGAAATAATATGCCTGTATAAAGATACGAAATAAAAGATTTAGCAAGAAAAGTGCTTGCCTAGTTTTCTGAGAAAATCCTCCAATCCCAATCCTAAGAAATTCCTCCTCTCTCTCTCTCTCTCTCTCTCTCTCTCTCTCTTCCTTCTTATATTTTTTTCTTTTGGTGTGAGGAACGAGAGAGTAAGGGGGTATATATAGAATTTTAGGGAGAAAATATGAATCATATTTTGGCGTAAATCGCCTTCATGTACGCTTCATCCTAACAGTATCACTAGGTGAAACAAAGCAGTACACTACATTTGAAATTAACTAAAATACATAATATAAATAGTAAGGGCTTTTATGCAAGACTTTCAAACCGTTGTTGACAAGATGAACTTGAATTGTGCTCAGTTAGGTTCAAGACTGGTTCGATCGGTCCGTCCGAACCGGTTCGGTCTAGTCCGAATTGTGTTCGGGTCGGGTTTAGGCTGGTCTGGTCTGGTTGTTAAAAATTTCTTTAGTGATACGATTGAATTTTACTCGGTCAGTTAGCCAGGTAAGGAGAGATGTTCTTTATGTGCTAGCAAAATTAGGAGATTAGTAGACTTGAAAACTTTTCAGTTACCTCCAGTTAGGCTAGTATCTTGGCACCGTTCAAGTAAGTGGAACGTTTTCAACGTAACTCGATGTAGATATGCATATATAGTAAATCCATCTAGTAATGCATGTGCATTGGATTGTCAGCCTATAGATGAGGGTCCAAAAACATGCGTACAAACTTATGGAAAGTGAATTCATTTCTCACTAGTATTTTTCTTATTCCATGAGTATTATAATTTGATTTCTAATAAATTGTGTTAAATGATTTTGACTTTCATGCGATTTCAAGTGTTTGTGAATATCGCCTTATTTGGAAGTGTGGAGCTAAGTGCTATACGGGACTAAGTGCTACATCGTGTAAGCACGATGGGAGCCACCGCAACCCGTAGGAGCCACCTCTAGAATCCATGTCACGCTCCGGACCCTTGGCCCTTATAAATCAGTATATCAGGTATGCGCATTAGCCCGCTTATATACACTTTATATTTTCCATCCAATTTCCCTTTATCAAAACCCACATTTATCGGTTTGTTTAATTGATCAGACATGAAATATTTTGCACTAACCATAGGTCTACCGTGGAACAACTTCAGAAACTATGAAAAATAACCGTGATCCGTAACATGTCCAATCAAGATGGGTGCATTGTCTAGTGAATGGTATTATATTAGCTGTAATAATCCAAAGAATCCTCACACCGGATATCGATGTCGAGGGTATAGCCATGCTATGATAGCACGCTTATGAATCATATTTTGATGAAATCGCCTTCATGTACGCTTCATCCTAATGTATCACTAGGTGAATCAACGCATCACATTACACATAAACTCCATTGAAAAATAAATAAATTTCATAAATAAATCAAATGGGTCCGGTTGTCGATATCGGACTTTAACTAAAATTTCTTTAGTGATACGATTGAATTTTACTCTACGCTTAGCCGTAAGGAGAGATGTTCTTTATGTGCTAGCAAAATTAGGAGATTAGTAGACTTGAAAACTTTTCGCCACCTCCGCTAGGCTAGTATCTTGGCACCGCTCAAGTAAGTGGAACGCTTTCAACGTAACTCGATGTAGATATGCATATATAGTAAATCCATCTAGTAATGCATGTGCATTGGATTGTCACCTATAGATGAGGGTCCAAAACATGCATAAACTTATGGAAAGTGAATTCATTTCTCACTAGTATTTTTCTTATTCCATGAGTATTATAATTTGATTTCTAATAAATTGTGTTAAATGATTTTGACTTTCATGCGATTTCAAGTGTTTGTGAATATCGCCTTATTTGAAGTGTGGAGCTAAGTGCTATACGGGACTAAGTGCTACATCGCGGTAAGCACGATGGGAGCCACCGCAACCCGTAGGAGCCACCTCTAGAATCCATGTCACGCCCCGGACCCTTGGCCCTTATAAATCAGTATATCAGGTATGCGCATTAGCCCGCTTATATACACTTTATATTTTCCATCCAATTTCCTTTATCAAAACCCACATTTATCGGTTTGTTTAATTGATCAGACATGAAATATTTTGCACTAACCATAGGTCTACCGTGGAACAACTTCTGTAGAACTATAAAAAAATAACCGTGACCCAGAACATGTCCAATCAAGATGGGTGCATTGTCTAGTGAATGGTATTATATTAGCTGTAATAATCCAAAGAATCCTCACACCAGGATATCGATGTCGAGGGTATAGCCATGCTATGATAGCACGCTTATGAATCATATTTTGACGAAATCGCCTTCATGTACGCTTCATCCTAATGTATCACTAGGTGAAACAAAGCAAGACACTACATTTGAAATTAACTAAAATACATAATATAAATAGTAAGGGCTTTTATGCAAGACTTTCAAACCGTTGTTGACAAGATGAACTTGAATTGTGCTCGCTAGGTTCAAGACCGGTTCGATCGGTCCGTCCGAACCGGTTCTCGGTCTAGTCCGAATTGTGTTCGGTCGGGTTTAGGCTGGTCCGGTCCGTTGTTAAAAATTTCTTTAGTGACACGATTGAACTTTACTCTACGCTTAGCCGTAAGGAGAGATGTTCTTTATGTGCTAGCAAAATTAGGAGATTAGTAGACTTGAAAACTTTTCGCTACCTCCGCTAGGCTAGTATCTTGGCACCGTTCAAGTAAGTGGAACGTTTTCAACGTAACTCGATGTAGATATGCATATATAGTAAATCCATCTAGTAATGCATGTGCATTGGATTGTCAGCCTATAGATGAGGGTCCAAAAACATGCGTACAAACTTATGGAAAGTGAATTCATTTCTCACTAGTATTTTTCTTATTCCATGAGTATTATAATTTGATTTCTAATAAATTGTGTTAAATGATTTTGACTTTCATGCGATTTCAAGTGTTTGTGAATATCGCCTTATTTGGAAGTGTGGAGCTAAGTGCTATACGGGACTAAGTGCTACATCGTGTAAGCACGATGGGAGCCACCGCAACCCGTAGGAGCCACCTCTAGAATCCATGTCACGCCCCGGACCCTTGGCCCTTATAAATCAGTATATCAGGTATGCGCATTAGCCCGCTTATATACACTTTATATTTTCCATCCAATTTCCCTTTATCAAAACCCACATTTATCGGTTTGTTTAATTGACTGTACATGAAATATTTTGCACTAACCATAGGTCTACCGTGGAACAACTTCTGTAGAACTATAAAAAAATAACCGTGACCCAGAACATGTCCAATCAAGATGGGTGCATTGTCTAGTGAATGGTATTATATTAGCTGTAATAATCCAAAGAATCCTCACACCAGGATATCGATGTCGAGGGTATAGCCATGCTATGATAGCACGCTTATGAATCATATTTTTGACAGAAATCGTCTTCATGTACAGTTCATCCTAACAGGTATCACTAGGTGAATCAACGCATCACATTACACATAAACTCCATTGAAAAATAAATAAATTTCATAAATAAATCAAATGGGTCTGGTTGCTGATATCGGACTTTAACTAAAAATTTCTTTAGTGACACGATTGAACTTTACTCGGTCAGTTAGCCAGGTAAGGAGAGTACTAGAGGTTGGTCTAAGACCGATTAAGTACCCCGCTCCTTGCAGAGTGCCGTAAGCAACCCCTAAAACCTTGTCTTAGACACCAACGGATTCGAGTAAATTTAAACCGGTTCACTGAAAAACTATTTTATGTGAATAGTAGCCGTATTTATAAACAGTAACCGTATTTATGAATAGTATAGTATGGGTGAATAGTACCATATGTGAATAGTGTCCAGTGCCTTTTATAGGGTAAATGATAATCTAGCTTATTTTTTGACGTGAAGGATCCACCTTTGGTGGCAGCCACAGAGCATACGATAAGCATATACACATATCCTAAGCCACGCTCTGATACCACTGGTTTAGGACAAACCACATTATAACGGCAAGCTTACACATATAAAATTTAACTAAGAATTTCTTACACATAGGTACAAAATAAATACTGAAAATAATATGCCTGTATAAAGATACGAAATAAAAGATTTAGCAAGAAAAATACTTGCCGAGTTTTCTGAGAAAAGTTTCCGAATCCCAATAACCAGCAATTTCTCCTCTCCCATTCTTTATCTCTCTTTCGTCTCTTTCTCTTCCTTTTTCTCTTCTCTCTCTCCCTATCTCTCACTCCCTGTATCTTCTCTTCCTCTTACTCCCTGTCTCTTTCTCTTCCTCTCCCCCTTTTTCTCTTCCTCTCACTATCTCTCTCTCTCTCTCTCTCTCTTTCGTCTCTTTCTCTTCTTTTATTATTTTTTCTTGCTGTTGGTGTGAGGAAATGAGAGAGGGAGGTGGGGTATTTATAGGAGGGATGGGGGAGTGATTGAGGGGGTTAGGTGGGGGATTAGAGGGTTAGGGTAGGGGATTAGAGGGTTAGGGGGAGGAAAATAGGGGGTTAGGGGAAGGAAAATAGAGGGTTAGGGGCGAGAAAATAGGGGGTTAAGGGAATTAGGTTTAGGCTTTACATATGACCCACCATAAAAAAATTTCATCATCAAAATTTAATCCAAGCACAAGAAAGAGCAAATGGTAACATATCTATAACTCTCCATAGGCGGTATATACAGACAATGCCACATACAATAGTAAATGAGGTCACTCGTATACACTTTAAAACTTCATCATTAATTTCTCCCTACCCCTTATGAAATTTTATTTTTTCTATTCAATTACATGGTATGTTATATCCAAATCTAGATTGTCGTAGTATGTATCTCATACCATATACTATAAGCCTGTTGGAATGACTTTCCATAGTATGAATCCCCTGCGAGATCAGTCAAGACATGATACATGTAAACCAATTCTTTCCCAAGTTTGGTCTCAAGGGTAGTCACCCTTGTACCACCACCAATCACCATCCAGTGAAGGAAGATCACGAGCCCCCTCTCACTAAAACATGTGTCCCAATATTAATATTGCAATGATGTCTTGAAGGACTCGCTCGACATTCAGCACTATGGTGTCATAATTATGTATAGCCTAAGAGAAATTGATACTTATATGAAATTGGTAGATCCTAACCTTAGACTTTTCAAATTAGTTTTTTTTTTGTTACCACTGGTAATTGAGATTTTATCTTTTATTTATACCTGCCACATCACAAATACCCAAAAGGGCCAAATAAAGATGCATTCACCATATGGCAGGCAGAACAGAACAATTCATAATGGATTTTTTGAGGATTTGAAAACATAGAAAGACTTTGTCGAATAATGTGGATTCTAGAGGTGGCTCCTACGGACTCTAGCAGTGGCTCTCATCGCGCTTACACGATGTAGCACTTAGTCCCGTATAGCACTTAGCTCCACACTTCGAACTAGCTAATTGCTCTTTCCAAATCACATCACTTGTACCAGAATAATATTGGTATAAACTTGATCACTTTGTCAAAATCATAAATATTTTCAAATCAAATAGACGAGTGTAAAACTCATAATATTTGTACAACATTTTTTGGAATTCACTTTTATTTATTTATTTGTTTCAATAACAAAAACACGAAAATTTCTTGAATTCGTCAAATTGTTGAAACACATTCAAATTACTTCTTTTCTTGAATAGCTTTCAAGTAAGTGATATCCACAGTTACTTGAAACTGCGTGAGAATCAAAATCACTTATCACATTTTATATGAAATCAAATTTACTTTCAATATCTCATAACAAATCAAAATCATATGAGTTAGGCCACGACAGAATCGGTCTTGTCAAATGGCTTGATTTTGGAAACACATCCTTTGCCAAATCACTTGATTTCAAAACACATCACGTATCAAATTGTTTGTTTCCAAAAACACATCACTCGTCAAATCACTTGATTTCAAAACACATCATTTGCACCGAAAAATATTGATATGTTCACTTATCAAAATTATAAATACTTTAAATCAAATGGACGAACGTAAATCTCATCATCTCAGTTAAAACAGTTTACGGATTTCACTTTTCTTATTATTATCAAATACTAAGTCATGGAAAATCTCTGAATCCATAAAACTGTTAAAACACAAGTAAATCACTTCTTCCAAATAAGGCGATATTCACAAACACTTGAAATCGCATGAAAGTCAAAATCATTTAACACATTTTATTAGAAATCAAATTATAATACTTATGGAACAAGAAAAATACTAGTGAGAAATGAATTCACTTTCCATAAGTTTGTACGCATGTTTTTGAACCCTCATCTATAGGCTGACAATCCAATGCACATGCATTACTAGATGGATTTACCATATATGCATATCTACATCGAGTTACATTGAAAACGTTCCTCTTACTTGAACGGTGCCAAGATACTAGCCTAACTGGAGGTAACTGAAAAGTTTTTCAAGTCTACTAATCTCCTAATTTTGCTAGCACATAAAGAACATCCAAGTTCAGCCACATGAACTAGCTGAAGCTAAATGGCTTGATTTAGAGGATCCAATTGGCCGAAATTACTTCGAAAAGATACAATAATAAACTTTTGTAGATTATTACTTCCTTGAAAATGATTGGTCAAAAAAATTTTCAAAGAAATACTTTTAATGAAGAATCTTTTTTTTATAAATATTCAAACAATAAAGTTTTTTATAACTCGATCATATTTCTAAAGAGAAGAAAATTAACTTGTGATTGCCACTAAATTAGTTTTAAATCAAGTTCCTTTTACAATACTTATTTTATAAAAAAATTAATCACCAAGAAAAACACTTTGTGCTCAAATAAAGCTACTACATTGAAGATTTGAATCGTACTTTGGTAGAAAATATTATAAAACTACATTAAAATTTTCATCCTTTATGAAAATAAAATTTTCTACTAACATAAATATCTTGTCAATAATCTTTCTAAAAAAAGTAACTAAAACAATATAAAATAATTTATATGATTAGTAAAAACATAGTCAAGCCTCAGCTCAAGTTCACGAACTCGTCTAAACTTCACCCGCAAAAACAGGCAGCCATGAAAGTGTGGTTGTTGCTTAAGGTAAGGGCTAGTGGCCAAACAAACTTTCATAATAGCTTAACTTACTACTCAAGCTTGGGACTAGTTTACAAAAGCTTATTTGTGCTCATTGACTGAGTCCATTTATACTTTGCTTGACAAAGACAAAAAGAATAACTGTTAGGATCGGAATAGATGTGGATGCGGAATCAAGGAAGTAAGGAAAGGAATTTCTAAGGTGAACGAACTTAATATTATACATGCTCAGACTCCTATTCCTATTTGAAAGCTCTAAAAGTTATGTGCAGGATGAGATTCCAGTTATCTAACCTAGGCTCTGATACCAATAAAACCTTGTCACACCCCGGTAACAATTGGGAACGTGACACGGCAGGCAATGCAATCATTTGGTCGCATTCACGCCTCTAGATTATCCTGTATACAGATGTACATCCAAACTACACCACAAAGCATGTAATTAAGAACTTTATAGATGAAGAAATCTCTATAAAGATAGAGTTCAAGGACAAGTTCACAATGAAAGGAGTAAGAAATAAAGTACATCATAGTCTAAAGGACTACCTAATCACTGAAACTGAGAACGGATGTGATACAAGGTATTTACTATTGCTGGACCTGCTCCTGGAAATACTCTTGATCCTACAAAGGAATAGCAGTCCGTGAGTCTGGGGTATGAAAACCCCAGGGGAGTCAGAAAACTCCCAACAATCATGTAAAATGAAGGAATTGTGCACGTGTACGTGCATGTGATAGGTATAGATAAAATCTTATTTATAAGGGGAAAAAGAAAAATGTAAATTGTAGATATCAAGATCAAGTCCATCACAAGGCACACCGGTATATTATTATTGTTTTTGAGGTTATTTGAATTAGAGGAGAAATATTTCATGTATATAAAACGGGTTTCCCGTAAACCATCCCGGGAACACGTCCTCAAGTCACCGTCAGGCGATGTGGACTCTAGAGAAGGCTCCTACCGCATCCATGCGGTGTGGCACTTAGCCCTGCATAGCACTTAGCTCCCCACTTCCGGCTGACAAACTGGCTCTGATACCATTTGTCACGCCCCGGGCCCCTGGCCCTTATAAATCAGTATATCAGGTATGCGCATTAGCCCTCTTATATACACTTTATATTTTCCGTCCAATTCCCCTTTATCAAAACCCACATTTATCGGTTTGTTTAATTGACTGTACATGAAATGTTGTGCACTAACCACAGGTCTACCGTGGAACAACTTCTGTAAAACTATAAAAAAATAATCGTGACCCAGACCATGTCCAATCAAGATGGGTGCATTGTCTGGTCAATGCTATTATATTAGCGGTAATAATCCAAAGAATCCTCACACCGGGATATCGATGTCGAGGGTATAGCCATGCTATGATAGCACGCTTATGAATCATATTTTTGACAGAAATCGTCTTCATGTACAGTTCATCCTAACAGGTATCACTAGGTGAATCAACACATCACATTACACATAAACTCCATTGGAAAATAAATAAATTTCATAAATAAATCAAACGGGTCTGGTTGCTGATATCGGACTTTAACCAAAAATTTCTTTAGTGACACGATTGAACTTTACTCGGTCAGTTAGCCAGGTAAGGAGAGTACTAGAGGTTGGTCCAAGACCGATTAAATACCTCGTTCCTTGCAGAGTGCCGTAAGCAACCCCTAAAACCTTGCCTTAGACACCAATGGATTCGAGTAAACTTAAATCGGTTCACTGAAAAACTATTTTACGTGAATAGTAGCCGTATTTATGAACAGTTATCGTATTTATGAATAGTACCTTATGGGTGAATAGTACCATATGTGAATAGTGTCCAGTGCCTTTTATAGGGTAAATGATAATCTAGCTTATTTTCTGATGTGAAGGATCCACCTTTGGTGGCAGCCACAAAGCATACGATAAGCAGATACACACATCCTGAGCCAGGCTCTGATACCACTTGTTTGGGACAAACCACATTATAACGGCAAGCTTACACATATAAAATTTAACTAAGAATTTCTTGCACATAGGTACAAAATAAATACTAGAAATAATATGCCTGTATAAAGATACGAAATAAAAGATTTAGCAAGAAAAATGCTTGCCGAGTTTTCTGAGAAAAGTCCCCGAATCCCAATAACCAGCAATTTCTCCTCTCTCATTCTTTATCTCTCTTTCGTCTTTTCTCTTCCTCTCACTATCTCTCTCTCTCTCTCTCTCTCTCTCTCCTCCTGTCTCTTCTCTTCCTCTTACTCCTGTCTCTTCTCTTCCTCTTACTCCTGTCTCTTCTCTTCCTCTTACTCCTGTCTCTTCTCTTCCTCTTACTCCTGTCTCTTCTCTTCCTCTTACTCCTGTCTCTTCTCTTCCTCTTACTCCTGTCTCTTTCTCTTCTTTTATTATTTTTTCTTGCTGTTGGTGTGAGGAAACGAGAGAGGGAGGTGGGGTATTTATAGGAGGGATGGGGGAGTGGTTGAGGGGGTTAGGTGGGGGATTAGAGGGTTAGGGTAGGGGATTAGAGGGTTAGGGGGAGGAAAATAGGGGGTTAGGGGAAGGAAAATAGAGGGTTAGGGGCGAGAAAATAGGGGGTTAGGGGAATTAGGTTTAGGCTTTACAATCACGCTACACTTTTAGGGTATCATGCTACACTTTCAGCCTGTCACGCTACACTTACAGGGTATCATGCTACACTTTCAGCTTATCACACTACACTTTCAGCCTATCACTCTATATTTGATGAAACTTGATTTTAGTCAACCGCTAATCAATTTGACATAATTACATGTTATTATTTCACATTAATTTTTTATTTTATTCATGAAAATTATTTCTCAACCACTCATTTTATTGTTAGTTAAATTTTATTTTAGTTGTCTATCTTTAATGAAATTTTCCTTAAATTTGTTTATTTTTGGTGACAAACATAGATGGATGAAGAATTGTATTTTGCATTGACGGATTTCAAAGGAAATAATCACTTTTTAAAATTAAACGTCAATGGGAGTTACAATGATTTGGCGGTTGCGGTGCAAAGTCTAATTGCTTGTAGTGCAAGCATGATGCACTTGACTTACAAAGTACTCCACACACAAGAAATTTATGTGCGTGTATGTGATGATGATGATGTCTCGATAATGTTCAATATACATCAAAGTTGCAAGGAGAATATAGTTATTATGAACGCTGAGATGAATCGAGAGATATTATTTGGGCAACAATCTAATACTGTTCATATAAGGTACTTTACACTTTTGATATACTTTTATACTTTTACCATCAATTCTAAAGTTCTCACTTTCTTTAACTCTTGTACAATTTTCTATGCAGAAATCCGTACATCCCCTCTAGTGAAGAACATGTTTCCTATTCACAAAATCCTTCGTCTTCATAAAATATATCTCTGGAAGTTGGGAGCTCTAGTATGATTCCTATTGCATGGCACAATGCAATTAGAAGTGTTGGTCAAGAAATTGATTATGTTGAGCATTGTCGGCGGAGTTTAAGTAATTACTCTATTGCACGAGGGTTTAACTTTATTTTTGATAAAAATGAACGCAAAAGAGTGACAGCAAAATGCAAGGCAGCAAACTGTGAATGGATGGTTCATTGCACCCGTCGTAGAGATAGTGATCGATTCTATGTAAAACAAATTTGTAGTTCTCATAGTTGTTTGGGAGGAGGCATAGGAAAGGAAGGATATAGACGGGCATCTCGTAAGAGGAATGCTAATCATCTCAAATCCATCTTGAAGGAACAACCCACTTATCGCCCAATTGATTTCCAGAATAATCTAAAAATAGAATTTGGTTTGGACATCCCTTATCATAGAATTTGGTGGGGAAAAGAGCTAGCTCAACGTGAATTATATGGTGATGCTAAATATTCATATGACAACTCCGATGGTATAAGGATAAAGTTATGGAAACTAATCCGGGATCAATTGTTCACTTAGAGCAAGAAGATGGAAGATTTATAAGGGTATTTGTGTCTTATTATGCTTGTTGAAAGGGGTTTATGGAGGGATGTAGGCCAATGTTATTCTTGGATGGTACACGTCTTTTTTATAGGTATGGTAGAGATCAATCTAATCAAAACTTGCATTAACGTACCATTCTTCTTAATAAAATATTATACTTTGTTTCATGATTGCTCTTCCTTTGTATAGGTATAAAGGAACCTTACTTGCCGCAACTGCTCTAAATGGAGATGGGGAATATTTCCCGTAGCAATTTGCATATGCAGGACGGAGAATGAGAGTAATTGGGAATGGTTTTTGGAATGCATTCGAGACATTCTCTTCAATGATGAAGATCCATATACTCCAGATGATGAGCTGGTTTTAATCTCTGATAGGGACAAAGGACTTCAGAATTCTGTGAAGAAATGCTTTCCATGGTCACATCCCTCTTATTGTATTCATCATCTTTTGGCTAATTTTAAGACTAACTTGTCAAAGAAAGGCATTATACCACCTTTACGAGATGAATGTGTGCAAACTATGAAGAGAGCCGCTTATGCATACACTTCTCGTTCCTATAACAATGAATGCAACAAGCTACGGAACAAATCAGAGATCGCCTATGATAAAATGTTGAGGATGAATCTAGAAAATTGGGCTAATTGCTATTTTCAAGGGAAGAGGTTAACATTTTAATTTATGCAAAATTTTAAATGCAAATCATTTAGGTATATGTACCTTTATACTTACTATTTATTGACATGCGTGTAGATATGGATGGTTGACATCAAACCTAGCGGAGTCATTCAATTCTTGGATCAAAGAAGCTCGTTATTTGCCAATTACCCAAACTATTGATAATATTCGTAAGAAAATGATGAGGATGAGTTTTGAAAGGCGGGAGGCATCCGACAAGTGGACCACAGCATTTGTTCCTACTGTGGAAGAGCACCTTATTCAGATCAATGAGCAATCACGTTGTCTTTCTACTATTCCTTCTACTACAGGAAGGTACGAGGTGTATGATTTCCCCACCGTTGAAGTAGATTTGAATGACTGCACATGCACTTGTCGTGAATGGCAAGTAGTCGGGCTGCCTTGCAAACGTGCGGCTACGGTAATTCAACAAAATAACGACAGTCTTTACTCCTATATTTCTGACTACTTTAGTGTGGAGACATACCGCAAATGCTACTCCTTTCCTATATACCCGATTCTTGACGATGACAAACCATTTGTAGATGATGAAAATATGGTGATTCGGCCGCCGAAAACATCAATTCTTCGTGGAAGACCAAGAACAAAATGCATTCCTTCAGGATTGAATCCCCATAAAGAGTTAAAATGTAGTAGATGTCAACAGTATGGTCACAACCGAAGAACATGTAGACAACCTATTGCAGACTAGATATGTGTTTGTGGAAGTACCATACTTGTGTATTATAGTTTTATGGAAGTACCATACTTTTGGGTCAACGTAAGACATGTTTTTGGATGTAAGATATGTGTTTCTTATGTGTTTTGTAAAAATTGAATAGTTATGTGATACTTTTGGGTCAACAACGTAAGACATGTTTTTGTCATAATTTTGGATGTAAGATATGTGTTTGTTATGTGTTTGGTATGACTTGTGCACTTTCAGGATATCATGCTACACTTTCAGCCTATCACGCTACACTTTCAGCCTATCACGCTACACTTATAGGATATCATGCTACACTTACAGCGTATCATGCTACACTTACAGCCTATCACGCTACAGTTACAGGGTATCACGCTACACTTACAGCGTATTATGCGACACTTTTAGGTTATCACGCTACACTTTCAGCCTATCATGCTATACTTTCAGGGTATCATGCTACACTTTTAGGATATCACGCTACATTTACAGCCTATCACGCTACACTTACAGGATATCATGCTACACTTACAGCGTATCATGCTACACTTTCAGAGTATAACGCTACACTTACAGGATATCACGCTACACTTACAGGATATCACGCTACACTTTTAGCCTATCATGCTACACTTGCAGGGTATAACGCTACACTTACAGGGTATCATGCTACAGTTTTAGATTATCACGCTACACTTTTAGCCTATCACGATATACTTTTAGCCTATCACTACACTTTCAGGATATCACGCTACACTTTTAGCCTATCACTCTATACTTACAGGATATCATGCTACACTTTCAGCCTATCATGCTACACTTTCAGGGTATAACGCTACACTTACAGGTTATATTTGATGAAACTTGATTTTAGTAAACCACTAATCAATGTCACATAATTTCATGTTATTATTTCAAATTAATTATAATATTTCATAGTCTTACAAGCTCCAAAATTGCACAAAAGTCCACCAGAACAAAATTGCACTAATAAAACTTTCAGATTATCTACTTCTTTGGTCTAACAAACCGAGAACAATATGTTACAATATGTTACAAATATATATACACAAAAGTGAGCAAAATCTGAGAATATTGCATATAACAGTTGGCTTGGCCGCACTCATAAAGCTGAGATTGATGGCATCTAGCATTCGGGGGACTTAGCTTGAGGTGAATGTTTATATCCTGAAATCAAAAGATATGTGGATCAAAAGAATATTAGACGAAATGTAAAAGTCACCAGCATTTCATATCTCTAAGAAACGCTATACATTGAACATTACACTTATCGAAAATATACTTCAGATAGAAATAGAGCTACGATACGAGCTCTATATCTTGCACAATCCTTTTGATCTATTGAAGTCGATTGACCAGAAACCAGGCTAAACATGTATGACATCAAGAACACCCCACAATCTAGGCTACTACAAGTACAAATATTGCAAGTATAAATATAAAGTTTTTGACCAGTGATATATAATTTCTGTGGTTGCATTGGAACATCAGGAATATCCAAATAGCCATAGAATGGCGTATCTCGAAGGGCCGTCCGATGATCCTCCGACAATGTAGAAGAAATACGATTTTGAATAAGGTCTCAGAAGTAGCCAATATTGGATGGAATTCTCATAAGATCCATAGTGTATGATTTTCTGCAACCAAAGTAAAACATAAGCCAACTTTAGTATCATATCAATATTATACTTTTTTCTTTTACTAAACGAGCTACCATTAAGATACATTAAGATCAAACACATGCACGGAGAAAGAAGCTTAAAGCCCAAAACACCAAGGCAATATTAAAGAGACATAAAAAACAGGAAAACAAAGACATAAAGGAGAGGTGTGAGGGTCGTGATTACAAGTGATGCAAGAAAGACTTCAAAATAATTTGTTCAATGAAGAACTGCAATAAACTAACATGATAGATATTTTTGTTTTCCATGAAACTGAAAATTGGTCAAAAATCAAAACACAAGAAGTGCATGCATATGTTTCTGCTTCACACTTTCAAAGGTTCAAGAGAATATATAGCCTTAACTATTAGATGATTTTAATTTAATTCCTAGTACCTCTCATGAATATTACGGTATTTCTCCTTTTTAAATTTAGATAACCTGATTAAACATTAACCTCTTTTTAACTTTAAACGACCAAGATAGATAAAATTAAATTAAAAACGATAGTCACTTGTTCTTAATCATGTCACAAGTTTCGGGCTTTTTCTACATTAACTTTTCAATTTCCGACAAAACAAATTTGTAGACATCAGCACAGTGACTAATGCGAATGCCCTGACATCAAATACCAAAATGATGAAGAAATTGTCCAAAGCAGTTCACAAATTAATATTATTATATAAGCCAAGATAAGCTAACTTAGAGAATCAAAATTAATGTATTGAATCAAGACTTGATCTTGGTAGAAAGCATTACCAATTAACACGAACACGAGACGGCGATGAGACAGTGACGGCGACGAGACGGGCACGAGACGGCAATGAGACGGCGACGGGCCGACACGGCGATGGCGACGAGACGGCACGAGATAGCGAGGGCGACGGCGAATGCAAGCAGTTGGGGGTTCGGGAAATTGGGTTTAGGGGGGAATGTGCTCGGGACAGCGATGGCGACGGCGACCACATGGCGATGGCGACGAGGCGCGCACAAGACGGCGAGGGCGACGGCCAATGCAACGGACAAGCGATGAGACGGGATGACAACGGGACGGTGAATGCAACGGAAATTGTCCTCGGGACGGCGACGGCGACGGCGAATTGGGAGATTGGGTTTGGGAGGATTGGGTGATTCTAGGGCTCAGAGATGAAAATAGTGAAGAAGAGGAGGGAGAGAGAAATACTGGTTTAAGTTGGGAATTGAAAGGGTATTTAGGGGTTTTTACCATCTTTTTGAATAAATACAAGCGTTATATGTACTGTATTTTGCAGATTGGGTTTAAAAGCAAAAAAAAGATAATTGGGTTAAAGGATACAAACAATAGTTAATGGGCTTAGAGGTAAAGATGGGTAAACAAATGGGCCTAGAAATAAAAACCCCTTTTTTCTTTCTCACGCGTATGTCCACTTGACCTCTTTCTTTCCTAGGTCACGCAAACAGAAAACCCTCGAAGCGCTCTTGCCGCCGCTCGCACCTTCAGTCTCGCCGGCGCCTGACCTCTCCGCCACGCCTCTAACCAATATCTGGCGGCCTCCGTGTCTCTGTACTATTCTCTTGTACACTCGATGCCGATCGTTGTGCCGTCAATGTCCAACACCTCAGCAATTGCACACCGTTCAAACCTTCATGAACCGTCGAACCCCACTCTGATACACTTGTTGGGATTTTAGATCATGCAAAAATTTCAAAAATCAACAAATGCAGCAAATAGAATTACACAAGATTTAATCTGGAAAACACTCAACAGGGAAAACCATGGGATCGAAAATAATCTACTATCACCATCAAATTATAATTTTTTGCACGGACAAAGACTGTCAAACTTTCTCTCTCACAATATCATTGAACCCGGTTACACTCTCTGTTAAACCCTGATTACAAAAACATTGTCTCTCTCCCTCTGTCTACTAAAAAACCCTAGAATAGAATGTCTTATTTAAAGACACCACCGACTTGTCCATCAAGTCAACTTGGCCTCCAAGAAAACTGTCAACTTAGCTTCTAAGAAATCTATTAGGACTGGGCCTAGCCTTCAAATCCGAATCTAACTTGGAGTTTGAGTCGGCACCCAACAATTAGTTATATAAGCAAATGAAGTAAAAGATAAAGGAACCTTCAAATAATCCAATTATTTTTAAAAAAATCAAAATGAAATCATGATCTCTTGCTCTGTGTTCCCCTTCATCATTATCATTATTATTATCGCAGCCCTCAAAAACTCCTTGACTAACTAAGATTATCAATGCCAAAAAAAGGACAAATTAAATGTGTGAAACTAGGGCATTTCATCAATTGGCAAAGAAAAGTCATATTATGCAAATACAATCTTAACTTTTCTTATTACAAAGATGAAATTTTCGAGCAGTTAATGTCTCTAATCCTAGCTTGATGCCTTGTTCTTTCACAAAACTGCAATAAAAACAAATCTAAAACCATCATATATAGCAAAGAACCAAGTTAATGGAAAGGAATTTTTTTAAGGGGATCAGGAGACATAAAAGAGAAAAAGGAGCGATTTTTCCACCTCAAGCAAGACGCTCTCTTGAGTAGCGACCTCTTGCTCGAGCATCAATTACAATATCGATTCTCAAGAGCAATTTTTTTTATCCAACTTCAAAAGAGAGGTGAGCGATTGCTACGCCGGAGAAAAAAAGAAAAGAGTTGGGTGGGAGTGAACGTAACCCCAAGAACAGTAGTTGGTGAGAAAATTATTTTTTAGTTCATTTTTCTGACAAAAATCAGCTTTCCACCCAAAATCGCCTCTTTTTGGGGAGAATTTGCTTCACAAGGGCACATCATCGTAAAGTTGGACACATCAGCAACTTACCCCATCGTTCAAATGGAAACCAAACGCTAAAAATATGGTAAAACTGAGCACAAGTCCCACCCTTTATCACTTTCCACTATTTCACCTTGTCAAAACTTGCAGCCAAACAGCCCGTTATTGTGCCAGTACTAAATAATTTGTACGGCTCTCCAAAAACAATAGAACACTCTAAGACACCCCCACGCACTGACCTCGGCATTTGTTCTCATATTTTAGTCGACCAATGGAGTTAAATTCAAAGAGAAGAAGGTAGGGATGTTCAAATCTGTTGAGCCCACCCACAATGCCTAATGACGTGTAGGACCCGGTTCTCTCGGCAGAAGGGAACACTCTCCGCTGAGTGGGCCATTTATCTCCTACATTTGGCCCACTTAGTTAAAAGACATCCGCGCCTACGAAGTCACAACAAGAACCGTCTCCCATATGGGCCATCAGTTTTCCTAGTCTTTTCCCGGCGTCACACTTCGCACCTTCCCCATCTCCGTCTCACAAGTTGGGTACAATGTCACGCAATCAAGCGTCCGCTACTTCAGGCTTCAGCATACAGTATCTAGAGTGTTCCTCTAAATAAAAAAATCCCAAGCCTCTGTACTTTGTATTACTAAAGGAATATAAAATTAGTTTATTCTCATGGATATCATACTTATGTGAGTAATGCAAATTAAACTTTGAGGAGCTGTACTGCTCTTACATGAGTAATGCAAATTATACTATGAACGTGATGTATATTATACTTCTTCATTAATTTTCATGAAAATTTAAGAATTTCTTTGAATATCGTATAGATTTTTATGTTTTATAATAAAAAGAAGCACGAGTCTTACTAATAATCTAGTTATATTACTCTACTCATAAATTTTTCCCATGCAACAATTAGCAATGCCATGGGAACCTTATGCATGTAATCGGAGTTTTGTGCTCTAAGAACTCAAGTAATAGTTAGTTTTAACCTTAAGCGCAATTAAAATTATCCAAATAGCTAGAGTAGCAAAGAAGAAAAGAGCATGTATTCCGTACATAAATGTATAGAATGGTGACTATCTTAATCTATACAAATGACCACCCTCAACCCAACTCTCTCTTTACTATTCAATTAATGTCTTCAATGACTCTAAGAAAGTATAAAATCATCCCAATATGATCATGTGCTAATAGCACGCCTAAGAGATATATACTTTTAGATTAGTAAACTCGGAAATTTATGCATTGATTAATGGACAGAATATCTTCTACGCACTATCAATACAATAGATAAAACAATAAGTTCCATAATTTGTCCATCCAAATACATAATACAAGTTAGTAACTTTACGTTCTGTTTAACAACTTCTAAAAGAAAAACTGGATCATGACTGATCATTGTCTAGTTTTAGAAGTAAACAAATGTGGTCCAACAAAGAACCGAGGCTCTTTGTGGTTAAGGAAAAATGAGCCAATTATATTCCAGTTTTTATCAAACAAAGAAAAGCTCCAACCCAAACACACCCTTATTTACGTTTCATTTTCTAATTAATAATGAATTAAATATGTGCATTTCATTTTCTAAATAAGAGAGAGTTCCCTTTTTCTTGAAATGTAAGAGATCTTCAAGGCCTACGTGATGTCAAATCATTCAAACATGTCTACAATTAAACTATTAGCATATTCCTAGACTCCTAGGGTGTGTTTGGCAACACTCTATAATTGGGCCACAACACTAATCCCAACCCAGTTTTGGGTGTTTTTTTATGTGGCAAAAAAATAGGCAAAAGTTAGCCCAGTTTTAGTAGGTGAAAAAATGCCTACTAAACCGGTCTTAATTTAGACTACCCATTTCCTGATCCAAATTAAAACTAGTTTAGGATGAAATTGGGCCATAACGGATCCTAGCCCAATTTTCGCTATATTACCAAACACACCACTAGCTACGGTTGTTCTATAAATCCACAAAATAGTACCTAAGTAATGCTAGTTGTATTTACTATAAAATCATTAGTTGTATTACTAAATTCATATTATTTTAGGGTTACGAGAACTAGACGTCTTAAGAAAATAGAGATGTGACCATATTTATGACCGCAATTCATGAGGAAGTATTTTGTATGTTAATAGTACTAAAATAGTTTAAAAATTGTAGTACTCTTAGTTTACTCTCGTGAATATCATACTTATATCTCTCACATGCACCAATTAGTGCTGCCATACATCCAATATGCGTGTAATCGAAGTTTTTGCCCCTCAAGTCTAAGAACTGCACAAGTTAGTTTTATAAATAATAACCTAACTAAAGGGATTTTAAAATTATTCAAATAGGTAGAGTAACAAAGAAACGAAGACCTTTGTTAGGTGCATAAGGTTTAGAATAGTGAGCAGTATCGTAGTTATTGAACCCCACTCAAGCTGAAACCTCTCGTAACTTCCAATCCAAGCAAACCTTTTAGGGAAAATATACAATGATCCACTCCATTACTACATTTGAACGGGAAATCAAAATGATGTTTACCTTTGAATTAGTACAATTCGAAAAATTAGACTTATTTAAAGACAGACAGTACTGTGATGCATCAAATTTTTTTATAGGAATTATGATGCATCACTATTGCGATCAATATTTGCAAGTCAAGTACTTCTTTATGTACATTTCATTCCCCAATAAATAATGAAATACCAATAAGTGTGTGGACATCCACAATTTATATTCTCCTTTTAATCATTAAAAATATTACAGAATGGATAAAGTTATAGGAATCAGTTGCCAAATTAAATATGTTTGAATTAAAATATCCTAAATTTTATTTTAAAAGTACTAATACAAATTTCTTCATATCCTAATACGCATTATAGCTCCTTTCAAATTTGGTTAGCACCGCCTATCCCAAAAATGAAGCTCAAATCTTAACTTAAAATTGCCACGTGTCACTACTTCCTCAAGTAAACAAATAATATCAAAAAATATCCGATAATAAATCCAAATAATCCAATTAATGACTTAATTAATATCCTTCCTTCTTTTCTTTATAAATGCCTCTCGGCACTCTTTATTATCCTCTGCTTAAAATCTCCACAGAGTAAAAAAAAAAAAAATTCTAAAAAGTTTTCTAAATTTGGAAAGAAAATGGCGGCTCCATTGGTGGTATCGTTTGGTGAGATGCTGATCGACTTTGTGCCCGACGTCGCCGGAGTGTCTCTGGCGGAGTCCGGCGGGTTCGTGAAGGCTCCTGGCGGAGCTCCGGCGAACGTCGCCGTCGCCATTTCCAAACTTGGCGGGAAATCCGCATTCGTTGGCAAGGTATTAGCTTTTTCTTTTTTCTTTTTTCCTCCTTCCTGTTTTGATGTTTTATCTGGATCGGATCTGGTCACCGCCGATGAATCGTCGAGATCTGTTACCGTAGTTGTCTGATCGTCGAGTGGCGACGAGACGGCGAGATCTCTCCGTTGTTTGTTTCTTGAAATTTGACTTTTTTTCTTGGGTTGTTGTGTGGGTAGAAACGTAATTTTTTTTTGAAGTCAAAAGAGATGGAAAGCGATTTGATTCGATTTGATGTTTTTTTAATGCAAATTTAAGGGATTTGTGAGTGATCTGAGATCACGTGATTTGTGCAATGCGGCATGTATCAAATCAAGGGAACATCTGATCAATTTACATATTTCTGGAGATTTATGGGCTAAAATGTGTTTTTTAATTAAAAACAAAGGGAATTGTTTGCTTTCTAGATCTGGCAAAAGGATCATTGTGGTTATTATCATACTGAATGAGCTGTTTTTGCCTTTTTGGCTGAGGTTGAGGTTGGCTAAGAATTACATATATCTCCAGATGGGCATTCTTGTTGTGGCCCCAGTGAATTAAAATACTAGATTGAGTGATGAAATAAACTTATGGGCCCAGTGCAAATTATTTTCTCACTAACTTGAGGTTTTTTTTTAAATAAATCATTAGACTAATGTACATGTGCGCTGCATGTAAAAATACCTATATAAATGATAATATTTTCTTTTTCATAATATTGATAAAATGTAACGGGTGCACTTTGTTGGTGATTATATTACCTTCGTTGATGCGCAAATGAAAACTTATTCAAGGAAAATAGAGTTATACTTTTAGATCCCAGACATTATTTCAAATATTTTACCTTTTTGTGCAAAAAAATTGCAACATTTAGATAAGTGATCACAACCCATTAATTCTTGTTATGTTTTAATTATTTTGTTATCTGAAAACAAGATAATTGTTAGCGGCCACTAATGCATACTTTGTTTATCATCTTCAGTTGAGATCTTTGTTCAAGTTATTATATGTCTAAGCCTAATGCTCACTAGGCGGTGTGTTAAGAAATAAAATTTATTGGTTAAATAAATCTTGTAGGCCAAATATTTGTTTATATGTTATGATTTGATATTATTACAGTTGACTGCAAATGCAACTCCACTAATAATGCCATATTAGAGAGTAAGATTAGGTGTCAATTTTCTCATTTCTAAGGGTGCGTTTAGCTACCATTGTGAGTTTTTGTGGTGTTTTTCTACGTTTGGATACCATTGTGAGTTTTTGTGGTCTTTTTCTAAAGAAACACCGTGCCATTGTGTTTTTTTTCCCAAAGCGTTTTGAAAACACCATTTTGAGTTTCTTGGTCAATACTAGTTTGACCATTTCCATACACATATATTATATTATAATAATATCATATATGAAATATAACATATATGTTATAATATATTTTATATTAACTAATATACTACATTCTATTATATTAATTATATATTATAATACAGACTAATATAAGATATATTGTATTAATTAATATAATTATTTATTATATTATATTATGTTTATTATATTATTTTTAATAGTATAATATAGGTTTTGCATATTATATACATAATATATATTATATTATATTACATCAATATATATCATAATTTAGTTTAATAATATAATATAATATAATATAATATAATAAATTTATTTTATTATACTTTAACACTTTTATTATATTATATTAATTTAATATAAAATATACTAATATAATATGTTATATTAAATAAAATAGCAAATTATTTATTGTTTAATATTTTATATTTTTAACAATATTTTATAATTTACTATGATATTTAACTTTAGTATAATAGAATGTTATATTAATTTCATATAATATATAGTAATCTAATATATATTATATTTTATTTTATAACTTTTATATTAAAATATATTTTTATCAATATAATATAACATATTAATGTAATATATTAAATTAATATATTATTATATATTAAAATATAATATAATATAATATATTTTATTAAACATATTTGAATATATTATATTAATATATTAAACATATTTTAAAACATTATAAAATTAAAATATTTTATAATATAATATATTTAACATAATTTAATATATTATATTAATATTTAAATATTATATATCAAAATATTACATCAATATATGTCATAATTTAGTTTAGTATTCTAATATAATATAATATAATAAATTTATTTTATTATACTTTAACACTTTTATTCTATTATATTAATTTAATATAAAATATACTAATATAATATGTTATATTAAATAAAATAGCAAATTATTTGTTGTTTAATATTTTATATTTTTAACAATATTTTATAATTTACTATGATATTTAACTTTAGTATAATAGATATTATATTAATTTAATATAATATATAGTAAGTAAAAGTTTTAGAGAATATGATAATATTTCTGAAGCAACTAGTTCAAGAAGACCTAGTTTTTAATTACCTAAAGAATATGAAAACCCTTAATAAAAGAAAAAGATACACTATCGAAGATCTAGTAAGTGAAAGTAATTTACCTTTACATTATATGAATAAGGCATCGAAAGTACTCTATCTAATGAAGAAGAAGAAGAAAGAAAAAGATACGTAGACAAATATTTGGAAAATCTCACTCTTAAGTTTAAAAGGACTTATTGACTTATTTTTATAATGTTGATGATGGATTTTGTACATGGATAGTGCTACAATTAACACCAAAGCATTTCATAAAAGTTTATGGAATAATTGACACTGGAGCAAGTTGAAATCTACTAATTATAAATGAATCTATTGTAAAACTAATTACCATAGATTCTTTTAATAATACCAGAGAGTTATAAAACAATCATTAGTATATCAGTATTTATGGTTCAAACAACCAGATAATACATGGTTTAAAATTAAAAATACAAGTAAAATATATATAGGAAAAAGTACAACAAAAGAAACAATGAGACTTACTAATAGGAAAAGCCTTTTAAAACAATTTGAACCATACATGTTTAATAAAAATATTAAAGCCTAGTAATAATAAAAGTGTTCAATGCGTCACGGAACAAAATGAAAGACTTACCAAGCTATCTTAATACCTATACGAAAATAGAAGTCTTTGAATAAATTATATTAATATATTAAACATATTTTAAAACATTATAAAATTAAAATATTATTTATAATATAATATATTTAACATAATTTAATATATTATATTAATATTTAAATATTATATATTAAAATATATTACATCAATATATCTCATAATTTAGTTTAATATTATAATATAATATGATATAATAAATTTATTTTATCATACTTTAACGCTTTTATTATATTATATTAATTTAATATAAAATATACTTATATAATATGTTATATTAAATAAAATAGCAAATTATTTATTGTTTAATATTTTATATTTTTAACAATATTTTATAATTTACTATGATATTAAACTTTAGTATAATAGATATTATATTAATTTAATATAATATATAGTAATCTAATATATATTTTATTTTAGGAGTTTTGTTAAAACAGCCCATTTTTGCTAAATAATTAGCAAAAGCAGACCGTTTGCTAATTATTTAGCAAAATCGACCTCTTTGGCTGTTGGCCAAAGAGGTCGATTCGCTAAAACAGCTTTTGAAACATAGTCCCGTATGTTTAGTGGCCGTAATAGTAGCTAAAACCTACGGGACTAGTAGTCCCGTGGGTTTTCTAAACTGTTTTCAGAAGGAAAGAAGAAGAATAAGGGCAATTAGTGGCCACTAAACATACGGGACTAGTAGTCCCGTATGTTTCAAAAGATGTTTTTAGCGAAACCGACCTCTTTTTGGCCAACAGGCCAAAAAGAGGTCGGTTTTGCTAAATAATTAGCAAAACGGTCGGTTTTGCTAATTATTTAGCAAAAGTGAGCTGTTTTAACAAAAACTCCTTTATTTTATTTTATAACTTTTATATTATATTATATTTTTTATCAATATAATATAACATATTAATGTAATATATTAAATTAATATATTAATATTTTATAATATAATATAATATAATATATTTTATTAAACATATTTGAATATATTATATTAATATATTAAACATATTTTAAAACATTATAAAATTAAAATATTATTTATAATATAATATATTTAACATAATTTAATATATTATATTAATATTTAAATATTATATATTAAAAATTATAATGTAATATATTTTGTTAAAAATATTTGAATATATTACATTAGTATATCAAACATATTTTTAAATGTTATAAAATTTAAATATTATTTATATTATAATATAATATATTATATTAATATAATATATATTATATTGAATATAATCTAATATACTATATTATTATTTATACAATATAATAATATATAATGTATTGAGCATCATATTATTAACAAATTATCATTTACAATATTATAGATTATATTTAGCTATTATACTAACATCCTACCGAACTCAAAACACTATGTCAAACTCAAAACACCTAAAAGGTGTTTTCAAATAAGTGTGGTGTTTGTTGTTTTTGGGTGTTTTTTACCATTAAAATACCATGGTTCCCAAACACATGGTGTTTTTATTTTGACAAAAACACCATGGAAATGGAGGAAACACCATGGTTCCCAAACGCACCCTTAAATTATTCATTGTGACAAAGGCTACAGTTTTGTTCCTTTCTATGCAGACATAAGCAGATGAACTATTGAAGTTGACCGAAAATATAATTTCCAATGTCAAATGTTTTCAATATTTCTAATATAAAATGCCCACTAGATGTTACTGAATTCTTTTCTTTGTTTCTAAACAAAAGTATTTAATTCAGAAGGACTTAAGTTTTATCTCGTTTCTAAACTAAAAAGCAAAATGAGAATGGATGCTCCTTTATTTAGCCCCTCTTCCTTTACTTATAAACTGTAATCTTCCTTTATGATCATTTTGCGGGAAAAAGACAACAAAATTAACAGAGTTTCCTTCTATTTTATATATTATATTTGATTGTTGTTCTGGAATTTAAAATCATCTGGTAAGGGGATGTATGATTTTTAAAATACATTTTCTTTAAGTGGATTTCAGTTAGAACTTTTCAAATTAGAATAGAATAATTGCTGCAATGGGATATTATTATAAAAGAAGGGTAGTTTAGAAGTATAATGGATAATAACTTTATGGAGGCATGTGGGACAGTTTAAGATAATCAAAATTTATAGTTTATTCATTTTGATGTGATACCTTAATGTATCTATCTTCTGATTCGTAAAAAAGAAACAAATTCAAGTATGAACTCTCTGTAGAGTATGAGGCTATAAGAATTGCATTATTAAGTAGAGAAAATAAATAAAATTAAAATCGAAGCAAGTTTTCATGCAAACCATGAAAGTTTTCACAGGTTAAAACCATGTTGATTATCTTTAGTAGTTCAACAATACATGCAATATGCATCTTTTATTATCAAAATCTCAACATAAATATAAGTAGTTACTCATGGAAAACTCAAATTTATACCACTAAAGTCTCTTTTACTTCTTCGCTCATTTTATTGCACTTCCAGTTATTTTGCTCCCTTGCTTATACATGTTGTTGAGTTGGCAGAGGAAATATCCAAAAATGGAAAATATTTTAGGGTGAGTCTCTATTTTATTGAAATGTCAAACATCTCCATTTCTCATTCATTAAATGGTTGTTTTGAACTATAGGCATCCATCTCCAAATTAAATAAAAAGGAATTTATTTTTCCTTGGAGTGATGTTTCCCCCCTCTTTGTCCCGTTCAGAGCCTATTACTTGAGCAACTTTCTTTTCTCTTTGACTCACTTCTAATATGCTTTATTTTCAATAACCAAATCCTAAACAATTAGTTTAATGACTGCAGTTTGGTGATGATGAGTTTGGACACATGTTGGCTGACATCTTGAGGAAGAATGGTGTAGAGGATGAAGGCGTGCTATTTGACCAACATGCTCGAACTGCCCTCGCCTTTGTAACCCTGAAGAGCAACGGGGAGAGGGAGTTCATGTTCTACAGAAACCCCAGTGCTGACATGCTGCTAACTGAATCAGAGATCAACTTCAATCTTATTCGCCGTGCAAAGATATTCCATTATGGCTCCATCAGTCTCATCTCTGAGCCCTGCCGCTCTGCCCACATGGCCGCTATGCGTGCCGCTAAGGAGGCTGGCATCCTCTTGTCCTATGACCCTAATGTTAGGCTTCCATTGTGGCCATCAGAAGATGCTGCTCGAGATGGCATTAAAAGCATTTGGAATGAGGCCGACTTCATTAAGGTAATGTTTAGAATTCAGTAGTATAAGTTCTGTTTCTGATTCCTTAAAGAACATACCCATTAGGTTATGCTGGCTAAAAAGGTAACGGGAGACAGAAGTAGAGAACATTGTGAAATTGTTACATATTATGGTGCTAAGTTGATTAGTAGTTTCTGGATATTGTATGACCTAGTGTGCAAATATAGGATACCAATCCTTAATTAATACTTGATTTAAAAGTGGAAAATAAATAAAGGACTGGATTTTTAAGAGCAATTGACCAAATCTTTTTTAGATTGGATCATTGAAACAGAAGGCAATGAAAGGAATCGGTTGAACCCCCTTATATTTCTTGATCTTTTTATTAATATTCATCACTTACATTAACACTTCATTGGTGTCTGAATATTCTGGCTGTGAAAAAACTTGGGAAGAAAGCTGCAAAACCGTTAAAACCCTTTATTGATATTTCCTTGTTTAACCTGGGAGTAATCGTTTGACACAAATAGAGGAAAATCCATGAATATTATTATAATTAACCTTGAGGCATGGCAGGTTAGCGACGATGAAGTGGCTTTCTTAACAAAGGGAGATCCAACAAAGGAGGATGTTGTCTTGTCTTTGTGGTTTGAGGGCTTAAAGCTGCTTATTGTTACTGATGGAGAAAAGGGATGCAGATACTTCACTAAGGTTTGTTCTTATCTCCATAATTGTACTACCTTTTTCAACCACATGAAATTTCTTTTGGCGAATAAGCTGAAGCCTCATCTGGGTGGTTCTTACCCGAATTCAAAGATGTTCATCTCTTTCCATCTTTGCAATTTGTCTATGCTCCGCTTTAGGCAGTACTTGAACACACATATGTCCATCTCATACTAAATTGTGTTAGGAAACTCTCAAGGAGTTCATCCATTATAAAATAAATTTGGCAAGTAATTATATTAATCCTACAACTAAATTATTATACATATACCTGCAATTTCTTGCTTGATGCAATATTTTTGGTTTCTTAAGATCCATGATTGTTAAATTGGTCTCAATCTAATATAAAACCACCTGCATAGCTGCATTGCAGTAGACAGATAGTAAAGAAGTATGTCCACTATCTTCAAAATGCAACTGAGCTGTAAAGGAGATAATAGTTGGTGACATACCAGAGAATACCCTTAAATTTACACCCAAGTTTTAATCCAGCATTGTGATAAGTTGGGGGGTAAAGGTTTTGTTTTGATGTACCACTTACCTTCTTGAACTTAGTCTTTTGAGTTTTCAGAGTCATTTTCCTTCTACCTGTTTCTATAAAAAGGACTTGTATCACTGGCTTCATATTAGAATCAAACTTGGATAATGTCCCTTGTTACCGCAGTTATTATACTACCCAATGGTTGTTTTCTTCTAAAATCTCACATACTGAATACAATGAGCTTTAGGGATTCAAAGGCAGTGTACCAGGTTATTCAGTGAAAACAGTAGACACAACTGGAGCAGGAGATGCTTTTGTTGGAGCTCTCCTTGTCTCTATCGCGAAGGATGATTCTATCTTCCAGGTCATTTTCTCTTCTTCAAAACTTCAGTATCATAATATCTATTCCTCTCAATTTTCTTTTTAATCTGTGACCAATATTTATATTCATTTTGTTATTATTCTACAGAATGAAGAGAAGCTGAGGGAGGCACTTGCATTTGCAAATGCATGTGGTGCGATTTGCACGACCCAGAAAGGAGCAATTCCAGCACTCCCCACCACTGCAGATGCTCTCGAGCTCGTAGGCAAGGAAAAATGAGATCATTGAGAGCATTTTTATCTTAGGATCTTGCATCTCATTATGCCAGGCAAAAACTAATTATTGGTTTGATCTTTTCTCTGCATTTTCTCTGGTTTGTGGTTTTAAGGGACAGAACAGGTTTTTGTTTTACAGCTTTCAATAAGGAAATTGTGCATTTGTTAGGTTGTTCATATTGGTATTCTTTCTTCTGGTGCTTGATTTTGTTGATACAAGTGATTATTAGAGATATCTTAACAGAATAGAGACACAGTGAAATGTTTTCTACCAGAATCCCGCATGGTGCAAGTACATCTGAACTGACAAGGGGCCATCGAAATATACAAATTGTTCCTCCAACTCCCTCCAGTCCTATAAGAATGCTTCATAGCTCTGCTGGCTGTGTTCTGATAGAGTGCATATCCTATCAGAAGCCCCCCATGCGAGCGGGCTGTTTTTTTAAATAATACAAGGGAAAAGTAGGAGGCCGGTGTGGTAATTTCAGTCACCAGTTGTATGACCGAGAACTGCTCACCTGCATGTTGACAGTTCCCATGAAATGTGTAATTATTCTGATAATGCATGTTGTTACGATGGCATTCATACGCCAGAGGCTAGACAATATTCCTTCGTGGACCCAGTAAGTATATATTTTACTAGTGTGTTTAACACAACAGATCTTATGATGGTTACACTTTCCCATTACAGGCTGCAAGGGATCATATTCTAATACTTAATTAATTTATTCAAAATTCATTAATTTATTTTATGATGTATGATACTAGAGAAGGGTTGATTTCACAAAACACCAATGGGCTTGCCACTAAACCACCATGAATTTTTTAAATTTCGCTAAACACCCATGGTTACACGTTAGGGTGTGTATACTCTGTATACTTTCAAATTTTCTTAACTCTAATGAAATTAGTGGCCTATGTTAAATGAATGATATACATTTTATGCAATAAATCACCAAATTAATTAATTTCAGTTAAATTAAAGGTAATTATTAAAGAACCCCGTCAATGATAGCTTATTAAGAAAACATTATTTTTTCATTACAAAATATCATGCCATTAAAAAAATGTTAAAACCCATTTAATTTTTTTATTTTTACCTAAATGCCCCTAACAAAGTCCGCAATACTACTTTTCTCCCTTAGAATCGAAAAAACAAAGTCCGCAACCATTAGTGTTTGGCAATTCGAAAGTAAATAAAAAAAAATATGTAAGTTACTTTTTTTTTATTTTTACAAATGACTTTCACATCCATGTCAGCATGCAAGTGAAATACAGGGTTTATTTGAAAAACAAAATTATTGTTGAAAGTACAATATGAAGATGATGTAGCAAAATAGGATTAATTAATAAATTTAGTTAAAACCATTTAATTAAAATTGGTTACTATTTTTTCACTTTAATGTGACTTCACCTCTTTTTAGGGGAAGTCAAAATTGCATTAACTCCTATGTGGTAACTTTCTTGCATTTCACTTTCGTAACCACTTACATGCAAACAAACATCTAAAATGTTAAAAACAAATCACTTCCTCACTTTCATCTTTCACTTGCATGCAAATGAACACCCCCTAAACTGAAAAACAAAGCTCTACCCCTTGATCGGATCTTTAGTGGATCCTTAAATCAATCTCCAAAATATATATGATTGCTCCTAAGACTTTTCGCACTGGAGAAGGATGATTTCTCTCCAATTGTTTGAGATTCATTTAATCAATGAATGGGTTAATTTACTTTATCTCCTAATTTTTCCAATCAAAATTTGTTGCATGAAAGCATTGTGGTAGATTCTATCTCTTCACTTGCAAAACCTTATCTCGCCTCTCTTCACACCCCAACTCAAGAAAAAATGGTTATTGCAGGGAAAAAAAAAAAAAAACGAAGATCAAGGTAATCTCTCGAAGCTTTTGATTTTAGTTTTGTACTTTGTGTAGTTTTCAGTTTTCGGGTCTGTCTTGTAGACAAAACAGAAATGGGAGAAAGGGGAGCATGTTAACAGGAAGAAGTAGATATTTTGGAATATATATAAATGCCTTAATTGTTTTAGCAGCGAGGGTTTAATAATGAAAAGAAGATGTTATGATTTTTCCTAAAATGTGACTAAACTTAAAGGAGTTTCATAATAATTATCCTTAAATTGACTTCGTATCATTACAGGGTTTCACAATAAATACCCTTAAATTAATTTTGTATTGTTACTTAATTTTTAGGGTTTTGCTTTTGGGTCCAATTGTTTACCATGATTTATCTATAAACCCAATAACTTTTTTTTGTATCATTGAACCATTTAAATTTATGTATTTATCTCTAAACCCAAATAGTATAATTTAAAGTTATAGTATCTTGTATTTATCGTTTTGGGGTAAAACCCCAAAATACCCGCCCTCAATATCCACAAAACATCTCTCTCCTCACCGTTGTCTCCTCTTTCAATTTCTCTCTCACAAAATCAGTTCTCTTTCAAGTTCTCTCTCCACAAAATTCCCCCAAGAAAACCCCTTCTTCCTTAGTTCTCTCTCCGTTCTCCATTCTTTCTTGATGCCCTATCGGATCCCTTCTTCTCCCCTCTTTCAATTTTTCTACCACTAGTCCAATTTGGACGAAAATCTGAGCCCTACTTTGAGCCCTAACTTATCTTATCCATTCTTTTCTTCACCCGACCACCACTGCCATTGCCGATGTCGAGGTCCTCAATTCCAGCTGCGACGATGACAGGCGCTCGACCGCCGCCGTCGCCTGACCGCCGCTATTGTCGCTATTGCCCGACCGCCGCCGTCAACTAACGCTGCTGAAGGTATATACATCACTTTCTCTATCTTTACTTTTGAGTTGAAGTTGATTCTATACTGTTACCAGTCTCTTTGTGGGACTATAACCAGGTTTTAGATGAAGATCTCTCAGTATGATTTCTTTGTGAGGATTGTTATATAGTTGGGCAGAAATTTAAAGGTTAGACCTTATGTGACTAAATAGGCTTGGATGTTGTGAGAATTAAGATTGAGAGGTAGAAAGAGAAGGTCTTGAATGGCAAATGAAGGGTTGATCCGCTCTATCATTTGAGGAATGTTGGCCTTTTATGTGTTTGATTTCGATCTTATTGTGTTAGGATGATGTTGATTTATTCAAGACTTTATTTGATTGCAAAGTGGACGAAATAATTCACTAGTAGAGTGAAATAACAAGGACTTTTCATAATATTTTTGGATCATCAAGAGTAATCCAAAATCCAGAGATGAAGCTCATAATTGAACTTTAAATCAGTTTATATGAGATTCTTATGCATAAGATTTATATAAGAATATGCATAAGATTCTATGCTTTTAATACTCTTTTCCTCTTTTCTCTCTCACCTCTGAAAATTTGTCACACTTGTGCTGAATCAGCTAGACAAGGATGAAGCCATGTCATACAGTTGACTTGATTTTTTTTTTTTTGAATGGTTGAATTGGTTTCTAGATATAAATTGCTAGAGATTAGAAGTTTTATTTGTATTTTAGATACGAGGTTTAATTGAGAGGATTTTCTAAACAAGTCTCAATTTCTTTCAAATGCATTCACTTTTGTGTCTCACCAGAAAGTAGGAATGCAAATTTTAGCATAAAGGAGATGCAAGTAGTTGCGATGTAAGTATCCTTTTGCATGCTTCGTACATTACACGTACTAGAATATAACTCTAATGTTTATAATTTTGCATGTAAAATGTTCTTAAGGTATATGTTGTGCTTGTGTGTGTTCTAATTTTATTTTGCTATGTACATTTTAGGTCATAGCCTCATATGTTGTGCTTGTAAATAGGTTGATGCAGGAGAATCCAAAATATGCAAAGGACATACACATTTGTAGTCCATGGGTAACCATAAGTACAAATCCGATTGGATATTATAAGTAGTATTCATATATCATGTTAAATACTAAAAATTAACTTTTTTTTATTTTTTGTAGAGATGCATTAATGAAAATAATTTGTCAAGTGTCGAATATATGTTTAAGTCATTAACGACTAAACATTTTCTTGAGCTTGATAAGATTATTTTCCCACTTTTAACTTCCTTTCATTGGCACATGTTGGTATTATCTCTAAAGGAGAAAAAGTTTTATCAATACTCCTCTCTCTACGGATACATGTATGATACTACTGATTTCAGATTGAAACTTATGCCCTCCATACCCGATAATTAAAATTTGGATATTGGAGCTTTTCATGAGAAAAAAGTGTTGAAGTACCTCGACAACGTGGGTAAGTGTATTCAACTTCTTCGTATGTTGTTATTTTTCCATATATTCTGACACATAGAAATTATATATTGCGGGTAAGAATGTGGGTAAGAACTCTTTATATTTGTACTTACAGTAGCTTAGATTGCGGGGTGTTCTTGATGGCATACATGTTCAGTCTTACCTCCGGTCAATTGATTTCAATAGACCAAAAGGATTGTACGAGACATAGAACTCGTATCGTAGCCCTATTTCTATCTGAAGGGAGAGCATTGGAATTGGGGGCAACATCGAATGTGTAGCGTTTATTTTGTGATTTCGATGTATTTTGTGTGGACAATGGTACTGAATTTTGGCGGGTATACTTTGTTCATTTTATATCCTTGTGTATATTATCATGTTTGATGTATATTATGATCTTGGATGTATTTTATAGTAATTGATATATTTTGTATGGATAATGGTATTGGAGACGGTGGGATCTTTGTGTTCCCTTATGTATTTTGTGGTCTTAGATGTATTTTGTAGTAATCAATGTATTTTGTGTGGACAATGCTATTGGATATGATCGTGGTCCCTTATGAAAGTATAGCGTGATATTATACAAGTATAGCGTGATATTATGAAAGTATAGCGGGTTATTCTGAAAGTATAGTGTGATATTATGAAAGTATAGCGGGTTATTATGAAAGTATAGCGTGATAATATGAAAGTATAGCGGGTTACTAAGAAAGTATAGCGGGTGATTATAAAAGTATAGTGGGTTATTCTAAAAGTATAGCTTGATATTATGAAAGTATAGTTGGTTATTATGAAAGTATAGCGTGATATTATTAAAGTATAACGTGATATTATGAAAGTATAGTGGGTTATTATGAAAGTATAGCGTGATAGTATGAAAGTATAGCGGGTTATCCTGAAAGTATAGCGTGATATTATGAAAGTATAGCGGGTTATTCTGAAAGTATAGCGGGTTATCCTGAATGTCACGCCCCGCTTCCCAAAATACACGGAAACGGTACGTGAACAAGCCCGCGACGTATTAGGTTGAGGAGAAATACGAATAATAAAAAACATTTCTTCTCAATCTAATACGCCAAGCGTCAAGTAATCATAAAATACATCACAGTCACAGATCCCAATCACAGCCAGCAAGAATAAATAATAATCCAGAACAGAAGAGTACATATCACCAAAATGAAATAACATCCAGGACTATAAAAGAGTCCACATATCTGAAATAATTCATGTGGCTAAGAACTAGAGAAATCTAAACAATGTCTACTAAAATGGAAATACTAAAATCAGTCTAAAGTTCATCAACTACTGAAAATAAGAAGGAAACTAAGCTTCAACTCGATCTGCTACATCGTCTGGAAGGTTCTCCTGCTGAGGAAACTCCGGCTCCGGTGCATCTTCATCTTGAACTGTCCGTCATCTATATCTGACGTACACCAAGAGAATGGAGTACGTCAGCGTGTATAACACACGGCAAGACCCCACAGGCAATGACAGTATAATAATAATGCAAATAAATACAATGATCAGAAAATGCGGGTGAATATAATAGGGTGAAGTGATGCATGCATACAACTAAAGCTGACCATCTAAACAACCGGGAAACTCTGGCATTCCAAACAACAGTAACGGGTAACTCACCATTCTGTCACAGCCTCAGGTCTACATCTCATTTAAAGTCAAGGTTCATATTAAGCGGATAACTGACGGTTCATTATCCCTACGCGCATCCAATACCGCGAACAACGAACGGTCGAGGACTACACGCTAATCGGTTCCTTGTCCGACACAAGCAGACACGTGAATACAAAAGTACACCGCCACGCGCGAAACAATTCACTAGCCCAACAAACCAGCCCCAAGTGCGGGAAACAAGGTCACTTGGCACGGGTCTGGAAGATACATAAACGGCCACATCTGAATACATGAACCAAGACTTTCCCATCCCACGGTCTCAGGTAAATCAAGTCAACGATGCCGATATCAAATACGGGTTCACCTCCTAAGCATGGTCAACACACACATGTCACTAGGTCATGTTCATGACAAATCAAGTCCCTAAGTCATGAACTACTACGGTTCTGGACACAACAAGACTATGAATAAATGCGATTAACACGGCATATCAATACAAGAATGCATCGAAAACATGAATAATCAATAAACAGTACGAAATGCGATAACAAGAGCCATGAACAGCCAACTACACATGTAAACGGATAATATCGGAAATTTCATAATTAATTAGAATTTAATAATTATTAAAATATCACACTCATCTCTTCACGAATATACCACAACAGTAATTATCTCATATTCGTCAAACAATCTCCCGTAAGTAATATCAATATAATCATATCGCAGCCTAAACTATGCAATTAATTAATAACGGATATAAATATTTGAAAAACGAGTCAAAGGCGGGATCTTGCCTGGGTTGTCGAACGGATCAACGAGGGTTGGTACACGTAATTTCTTAGCGTGTCGATGTTCTTGGAGGTCCGGCGGCAGCGATGGCCAGCGTCAGGGGCTCGGAAGGGGCAGTGTAGCGGAGGATTGGCAGTAGGCTGGCGGAAGAGGTGAAATGGATCAATAAAGTCGGATAAAGGAAAATCAATGATCGATCATTAAGATCAAATCGGCAATCAAATAAATCAGATCCGATCTTTGGAGGAGAAGCCCATGAGGGAGGTGGGTTTGGGTGTGATGCAGGGAGGAGAGAGAGAAAAGAGAGAGAGAGAAACGGAGGAGAGAGAGAGAAAGAGTACGGGATGGGAGAGAGAGATGGGATGGGGTGTACGGGTTTGGTTTTGATTTTCAAAATATGTATATATATATATATATAGCTAGGGTTAGGGTTAGGGTTAAGGGTTAGGCTATTATACAACATATAAAAAGAAATTAATTATTATAATGATAATTAATAAGAGTGATAATCATAAAATTATCACACATATATATGTATTTTATGCGTTCAAATACCAAGCTCAAGTTTATAAAATCATAAATAATATCAATAATCAAGATTATGATGAAAGTATTTATCGAAATTATTAAATTTATAATATAGCTAAATCATAAACATAAATATAAAACTCTATTTTGAATTAGTAGAGAATCACGAAAATTTGAGAAAATATTAATAATACTTTTAGAAAATAATATTTAATATTAGAAGAGCAATATTAGAAGATCATTATCAAAAATATTAGGAAAATAATATTAGAAAATAATGATCGAAATATTAGAAAAATACGTGTCGAAAATTCACGGGTGTTACATCCTACCCCTTAAAACAAATTCGTCCTCGAATTAAGACAACCCAAAGACAGAGATATGGATTAAGTGAAGGGTAATGAACCACAACCTAAAGTTAATAAATCTTGAAGCGATAATATAAAGAACAAAATTATGCTAACGATAACAAGTTAGATACAAACATAACAATTCAAGGCTAAAGACAACGAACAAAAAGTAAATGCAACATTTAATGACTAAAGTTAACAAACCCCAACATAAGGGTAAAAAATAATAATAATATATAAGACAAACAATTTAATGACTTAAGATGACAAACCTCGATGGAAAATAAAAGTAAAGATAACATAATTAAGCGAAGGGTAATAAACCGCATCTTAAGAATAAGTCAAAAAGTGGTAAGGACATAAGTGTCAAAATTTAACCCAAAACTATCAAATTAAAATAACTCAAATAATAAAAAATTTATTTCCAAAAGGTAGCAAACATTGACCATAATATACAAAATCTAAAGTGTAAACAATATTAAAAGGACACAATTATGCTAAAGGTAACAAACTTCTACACAAATGTATCGGAGCTCAAAATAAATATCAGTTCTTCTAATGGTAAAATAAAAAAAATAGACTTCGACATCAAGGTAATAATTCTCAAAAACTCTGTAAAAGGAAACAAATATAAATAAAGGTAACGAAGTTATACCAAGGTTCAGGTGACAGTACTCACCTTAAAGTTAACGAAAATTCAAAGTGAAAATAAATATAACAAAATATGCTAAAAGCATAAAGTTATAAAGAAAATATCAGTTCATATCTATAAGTAACAAAGTTTAAAGTGAATATAACAATTAATGGTTAAAAGTTATAAATTTCAACAAAAGTTCACAAGATAAAGGTAACGACTATGACAAATGATCTAAAAAGACCAAGCGACAATTAAGCCAAAATCATAACCAAAGATAATAAATCTCAACTTAAGGATACTAAATCTCGACTTAATGATACCAAAATCTAAAATGGAAAAAAAATAAAAATATCATGCTGACTGTAACAAGCGTGTAGTAGACAACCATTCAATAAAAGAATTTATACCTAAAGGTAACAAAGTTCAAGACTAGTAATAGTTAATAGCTAGAGTTAACACAATCCAACAAGGTAATAATTCAAGGTTAAAGGTAACAAGGTTCAAATCAAATTTGATAAATTTTGACTCAAAGATAACAAATAGGAAATAAGCATCGCACGATTAAGCCAAAAGTTAATAGCTAGATGTAACAAACACCAACGTAAAGGTAAGTAACAATGCTTAACCGAAAGTGATAAAACTCAAAACAAAATGTATTTTATCTCAAAAGTATCAAATAAAAGAAAATTTAAAGGTAACACGATTAAGTGGAAGGATTATGGTCAGAATGTACATCTCAACTTAAGGATAATAAAATTAAAAGCGACAAAATAAGAACAACTATGCCGAATATAATAAGTTAGACACCGAGGTAGCAATTGAAGCAACAGTGAGAATAATAATCGTAGGGGCAACATTGAATAACTAAAGGTAGCAACATCGTCAATACGGTAACAATCATAAATAAAGGTAACGAATTAGCTAAAAGGTTCATAGCTAAAATTGACAAACCAAGATGTAGAGATAAAATATAAGGGTAAGAAATTAAGGTAACAACTTACGTTAATAGTAGCAAGTACACAAAGCCATCAATTAATCATATCATGTTTGTATAGCAATCACGAAGCATTATATCAATATAATGCGTAAAATATGTATATAGTACTTATAAATCGTAAAATAGTGTCACATATTCGACCAAAATAAATAAAAATGTTGTAGCCAAAGAAAAATCAATAAAATATATATATTGGAAATTAAATCATGCAAATCAATACAACATATCATTAAGCATATAAAAATCCATATTAAGCTGCAAAACACAATTCTCATCACCAACATACATAGAAAAAATATATAAAATTAATAATGTTTATTAATTTTAATTGAACACGATTGTTTATCAAATTAATAAGGACGCATATATATAATCAAACGAATTAAGATTTACACAATCAAAAAGTATTTACGTAAATCATATATATATGCATAAAATAAATTAAGTATATAAATCCAGAATAATAACATAGTCTAAAAATATACGATATAGCACTATGTGTGATAATTAAAATATTGTAATAACCAGCACGAGGAAAGAGAGCTATAGGAAGAGTGTATAGTCGCGAAACGATGGGATAACAAATAGTGAAAAGCTCCGGGGTCCAAAAAGTGATAAAGCAGGAACGGAAGAAACAAGAACCTTGCCTAATGCGGACAAGATAAATACGACTAAACTTAGTACTCATAAGCATGTCCTAGCATGGTTCTAGAGAAAAGACGGAAATCAAATTCATTCGAGGGAGAACAAGGAAATCGAAGTCAAAATCAAAGTCGAAATTGGGTAAGATAGAGACTAAAATATAACCTACAGGATAAGGGTCAAACATAGTCTTATGGATGAAATAGTGATACGTGTCTAAATTATTTATCATATTCTTACTGTGAAAACTCGGAACTGTGAACTGAGATTGTGACTAGACTGGCGATCGATTGGTCGACTGCATGGGCCACCACCAAAACACATCCGCCCGCTTCCCAAAATACACGGAAACGGTACGTGAACAAGCCCGCGACGTATTAGGTTGAGGAGAAATACGAATAATAAAAACATTTCTTCTCAATCTAATACGCCAAGCGTCAAGTAATCATAAAATACATCACAGTCACAGATCCCAATCACAGCCAGCAAGAATAAATAATAATCCAGCCAGAAGAGTACATATCACCAAAATGAAATAACATCGAGGACTATAAAAGAGTCCACATATCTGAAATAATTCATGTGGCTAAGAACTAGAGAAATCTAAACAATGTCTACTAAAATGGAAATACTAAAATCAGTCTAAAGTTCATCAACTACTGAAAATAAGAAGGAAACTAAGCTTCAACTCGATCTGCTACATCGTCGGAAGGTTCTCTGGCGAAACTCGACTCGGTGCATCTTCATCTTGAACACGTCCGTCATCTATATCGGCGTACACCAAGAGAATGGAGTACGTCAGCGTGTATAACACACGGCAAGACCCCACAGGCAATGACAGTATAATAATAATGCAAATAAATACAATGATCAGAAAATGCGGGTGAATATAATAGGGTGAAGTGATGCATGCATACAACTAAAGCTGACCATCTAAACAACCGGGAAACTCTGGCATTCCAAACAACGATGCGGGTAACTCACCATTCAGTCACAGCCTCAGGTCTACATCTCATTTAAAGTCAAGGTTCATATTAAGCGGATAACTGACGGTTCATTATCCCCTACGCGCATCCAATACCGCGGAACAACGAACGGTCAGAGGACTACACGCAATCAGGTTCCGGCTTGTCCGGACACAAGCGTGACACGTGAATACAAAGTACAGCCCGCGTCGCGAAACAATTCACTGGCCCAACAAACCAGCCCCAAGTGCGGGAAACAAGGTCACTTGGCACGGGTCTGGAAGATACATAAACGGCCACATCCGAATACATGAACCAAGACTTTCCCATCCCACGGTCTCAGGTAAATCAAGTCAACGATGCCGATATCAAATACGGGTTCACCTCCTAAGCATGGTCAACACACACATGTCACTAGGTCATGTTCATGACAAATCAAGTCCCTAAGTCATGAACTACTACGGTTCTGGACACAACAAGACTATGAATAAATGCGATTAACACGGCATATCAATACAAGAATGCATCGAAAACATGAATAATCAATAAACGATGCAATGCGATAACAAGAGCCATGAACACCAACTACACATGTAAGCGGATAATATCGAAATTTCATAATTAATTAGAATTTAATAATTATTAAAATATCACACTCATCTCTTCACGAATATACCACAACAAGAATTATCTCATATTAGTCAAACAATCTCCGTAAGTAATATCAATATAATCATATCATGATCTAAACTATGCAATTAATTAATAACGGATATAAATATTTGAAAAGACGAGTCAAAGGAAGCGGGATCTTGCCTCGGGTTGTCGAACGGATCGACGGGTTGGCTGTGGTACAACGCCGCCGATGTTGCCGAGTTCGACGACGATGACGCGCCAACGGGAGGCTCGACGGGCAGCAGGTAGCGGGCGGAGGAGGTTGGCGGTGGGCTGGCGGAGGTGGTGGCGGTCCGTGATCTGCGGAAAGCGGCGGAGGTCGGTATGAGTCAGAGGCATAGGAAAAACAAAATAATGATGATCGGCGGATAAGGATCTCGCGCAAAAATAGGTCAAAAATCAGAATCGCTTAAAATCATCAAATCATGGTTGTAATATTTTGCTTACATGTTTCAAAAGTTAGAATATAAAGGTCAATTTAGTTTGCAATAGGTTGTCTACATGTTCTACGGTTGTGGTATCTTGTTGATATCTACTACACTTTAACTCTTTATGGGGATTCAATCATGAAGGAATGCTTTGTTCTTGGTCTTTCACGAAGAATTGTTATTGATGGCGGCGAATTACCATATTTTCATCATCTACATATGGCTTGTCATTGTCGAATTAGGTATATAAGAAATGATTATTTCCCATTGACATTCAATTTAAAAAGTGATTATTTCCTCTAAAATCCGTCAATGCACAATAAATTCTTCATTCATCTATGTTTGTCACCAAAAATAAATAAATTTGTGCAAAATTTCATCAAAGATAGTCAACTAAAATAAAATTTAACTAACTATAAAATGTGAAATAATTTTCATGAATTCATGAATAATAATGTGAAATATTTAATAATGTGAAATATTTAATAATGTGAAATATTTTTCATGAATAAAATGAGAAATTAATACTATAAATTAAGTAGTTGAGTAAATTATAAAATTATACCTTAAATTACTAAGAAAGTGATGAATCTCCACCAAAATTAAGCAACCACACCTAGTCATTAATAAAGTTGAGAATTAATTGAGAAAGAGAGAGAGAGAAAAGAGAGAGAGAGAGAGAAAAGAGAGAGAGAGAAAAGAGAGAGAGAGAAAAGAGAGAGAGAGAGAGAAAGAGAGAGAGAGAAAAGAGAGAGAGAGAAAAGAGAGAGAGAGAGAAAAGAGAGAGAGAGAGAAAAGAGAGAGAGAGAAAGAGAGAGAGAGAAAAGAGAGAGAGAGAAAAGAGAGAGAGAGAGAAAAGAGAGAGAGAGAGAGAAAAGAGAGAGAGAGAAAAGAGAGAGAGAGAAAGAGAGAGAGAGAAAAGAGAGAGAGAGAAAAGAGAGAGAGAGAAAGAGAGAGAGAGAAAGAGAGAGAGAGAAAAGAGAGAGAGAGAGAAAAGAGAGAGAGAGAAAAGAGAGAGAGAGAAAAGAGAGAGAGAGAAAAGAGAGAGAGAGAAAAGAGAGAGAGAGAAAAGAGAGAGAGAGAGAAAAGAGAGAGAGAGAGAGAAAAGAGAGAGAGAGAAAAGAGAGAGAGAGAAAAGAGAGAGAGAGAAAAGAGAGAGAGAGAAAGAGAGAGAGAGAAAAGAGAGAGAGAGAAAGAGGAGAGAGAGAGATGGGATGGGGTGTCTGGGTTTGGTTTTGATTTTCAAAATATGTATATATATATATATATAGCTAGGGTTAGGGTTAGGGTTAAGGGTTAGGCTATTATACAACATATAAAAAGAAATTAATTATTATAATGATAATTAATAAGAGTGATAATCATAAAATTATCACACATATATATGTATTTTGTAATGCTCAAATACCAAGCTCAAGTTTATAAAATCATAAATAATATCAATAATCAAGATTATGACTGAAAGTATTTATCGAAATTATTAAATTTATAATATAGCTAAATCATAAACATAAATATAAAACTCTATTTTGAATTAAGTAGAGAATCACGAAAATTTGAGAAAATATTAATAATACTTTTAGAAAATAATATTTAATATTAGAAGAGCAATATTAGAAGATAATGATCAAAAATATTAGGAAAATAATATTAGAAAATACATTATCGGAAATATTAGAAAAATACGATCGAAAATTCACGGGTGTTACACTGAAAGTGCACAATCATACCGGGTTATCCTCATAGTGCACAATCATATCAAACACATAACAAAATAATCGTACCAAACACATAACAAACACAGTCATATATTATAAAATAAAGTGTATGGCACTTACACAAAAGTAGAACACAAAAACTCATGCATGGTTGTAATATTTTGCTTACATGTTTCAAAAGTTAGAATATAAAGGTCAATTTAGTTTGCAATAGGTTGTCTACATGTTCTACGGTTGTGACTGTACTGTTGATATCTACTACACTTTAACTCTTTATGGGGATTCAATCATGAAGGAATGCGCTTTGTTCTTGGTCTTTCACGAAGAATTGTTATTGATGGCGGCCGAATTACCATATTTTCATCATCTACATATGGCTTGTCATTGTCAGGAATTAGGTATATAAGAAATGATTATTTCCCATTGACATTCAATTTAAAAAGTGATTATTTCCTCTAAAATCCGTCAATGCACAATAAATTCTTCATTCATCTATGTTTGTCACCAAAAATAAATAAATTTGTGCAAAATTTCATCAAAGATAGTCAACTAAAATAAAATTTAACTAACTATAAAATGTGAAATAATTTTCATGAATTCATGAATAATAATGTGAAATATTTAATAATGTGAAATATTTTTCATGAATAAAATGAGAAATTAATACTATAAATTAAGTAGTTGAGTAAATTATAAAATTATACCTTAAATTACTAAGAAAGTGATGAATCTCCACCAAAATTAAGCAACCACACCCTAGTCATTAATAAAGTTGAGAATTAATTGATGGATTCATAAGAGTAGTTGAGAATTAATTGATGGGTTCATAACAGTGGAAGAATGAAAAAAAAAGAGAATAATGGAAGAGAGAGGAGAATTAATTGAGAAAGAGAGAGAGAGAAGGAGGGGAGGGGGGGAAGTTGGGGAAGGGTATAATTGAACTTTTAAAATTTTTTAAGCGGGCCCACATATGAAAAGAATGCTGGAACAAAGGAGGGGGGTTGGGGAAGGGTATAATTGAATTTTAAAAATATTTTAGGGGGGGCCCACATATGTATGTATTGTATTTTAGAAGTTGGGTCTAGAGATAAATACATAAAAATAAGTAGGTTCAATGATACAAAATAAATTAGTTGGGTTTAAAGATAAACTAGGGTAAACTTTTGGTCCTAAAAATAAAAACCCCTAATTTTTAACGATTTTTGTGTGTGCAGTGGAGGGGGAGAGAGAGAGAGAGAGAGAGAGAGAGAGAGAGAGAGACTGGTGATGCGACTTTTATTTAGGAATTTAGTGAAGAAAATGGATAACGTATATCATCCAATTTGCTGACATTAATAGATGAAATGGAAGCAAACTTCAATTAATAATTAGATTTGATCTTGGAAGGGTAAAATTTTCTCTATGGAAAATTGTTTTTTCATCAATTGCCTGCCATCAATTACACCCTGATGAAGGAGAACAAATTCCAAACTTTTTTCATCTCAATAACTTAATTTTCTCTCCATTAAGAAACAGAGTTAATAGTTCACTTAATTTCTCTTACCTCTCATTACCTTCAATTCAATTTGAGTTAAATTAGTTGTCAACCTCTATTTAGGGCCTATTAACTCATGATTGGACTCGATTTCTTCCCAACAAGCAGTATCAGAGTCAAGGTTATGGCCTAAAAATAGTTAAGTCTAATGTAACTGCTGAAGATGTTGGGAGAATGACTAATATTGAGAAAATCCAAGGATGAAGCGTAGTGGAAGATCCTGTGGATGGTGCCCAAGATCACTTATAGGAATGATCTGGGTAGCCCACTGATTGTTGAAGATTCAATGGATGTTGATTAGCTAATATCATTACTCCATGATTTATGGTTCAGACCAAGTCAACAAAGAGATGAATCTTGTGAATGTTTGTCCTATCTCACAAATAAAGGGGAGATTGTTAAGATATTCGGTATAAAAACTCCCATATTAGAAAAGTTAAAAAAAGAGTATAGTTGTTTCTAATATCTAGTAGCTTAGGCTTTTGAATTAAATTGGTTCCTCACCTTTATTTATGTTCTTTAACTCCTGATTGGACTTGATGTTTCCCCCACCAGAATTAACAAACTAATCGAGGTGAAAAATTTACACAATTTTTTTATTTATTGTTTGCAAAAATAAGAGCGGAGCACAGCTCTCTTAATTAAAAAACAATATGCATGACACCCAAAGAAAATAATGGGCAAAAATTAGAAAATAGCGAAAATAATACCTAGAACAACTAGTACATAAACATCAAATTTCAAAAAAACTAAGTTATCAAGTCTCGAATCAGGCCACAAGCAGCAGTCCAATAGCGAAGATATGCCCAATAAAGTAAGCTCTCTTGCCATTGACTGTAAGCAATACAAGTACCACAGAATCACGCTATCTATCTCCAAAATGTCTCATTATAGTATAGCAATTAATTATTTAGTTAATAATGATGATCATAGGATATGTACTAGCTGGAGAGGAGTCAAGTTGGATATGAGTTAGCGGCTCATTTTTACTAAAAGATAACTATGTGATGAGTCCCACCTTGCTAGTCACATAAAAAATTATGGATTTCACTAATCTGTCTCTTGATAACTCATTTTGCTAAATGAGCCGCAACCTCATAACCATCATTCCCAATGTAAAATCATATCCCTTGCGGAACTCTACTTCCTCTTTGCAATTGTGACCACGTTTGTTGCTCATGACTCGGCAAGAAAAACCAATACGCCGCTTGGTGCTACAAAACCCCAAATCGGAACATCTGACGTCCAAACACCCTAGCCGCAAGCAAAGAGAAAATCTCAGATTCTCACTCCTCAGGCTCACCTTGTCTTCCCCAAGCTTCTTCATCTTCATAATCATCTTTTTTCTCCTTCTACCTCTTCTCCACTCAATTTAATTCTATGAAATTTATTTAATTCTATGAAATTTGACTATCATTCGATTTTTATCAATTAATCTGCTTCTATCGCTAAAAAACCCCAAAGGCGAAGCTTCAAGCAAAGCATATGTCATCAAGATCGCTACCCAGAACTTTGGTCTGAATTATGAATTAATTGCATAATATAGATACCACGTTTGTACATGAGGGGCTCCAGTATAGGTGAGCGAAGGTATGGGCTGTAGAAGGTGATTGTGAGAGATCAGTGTATTACTGTTCCTTTTGATTGTTGACAAGTCTATTTTGTCGTTATATAAGTCTCATAATTTAAATATGTAATACTCTAAAAAAGAATAGTCTCACGTGGAAAGACAATGGAGAATTTAAAGTATTTATAAATTAATCCAAAGGACTCAAGAATAACAGGTGCTAGTACTTTTTGGCGGTGGATTTCGCCAAATAACGAATTGCTCTTAGTGAGTTTCACGGCTTACATCGCGCCAACGGGCTTGTGGGCCCGCGATGGGATAAAATATATATGATTCATGAGACAAAAGTATTAGTATATAAAAATTTAACGGGTGTATGAAAAGGACTTATAATTAGAAGCATTTTGACATTGCTAGAGAAAAATTCACATGATATATGGTATGATCATAAGAGTAAAACTAGAATAAACTCAATTATATAATAATACTCAGATACTAATTGATCGTGCAAAAAATTTATATGTTATTATGCTTAATTGTTATTTTCTCGGACCACCCTTGCGGAAATTTGTGGCTCCGCCACTCTGTACTAGTATCATGAATGTTTGCATTTGTTCTTTAAGGATTGCTAGAGGCTCTCGAAAGCGTGGTGAGAAAAAGTGGATATTCATATTTGGTATTTGGTAGTAGTGAATTTATACACTTGTACACTGTGTATTCCTTGCTTTAGAAAAATTATGCTATAGATGCATGTGAGTAAGTTTATATAGCATGTTTTGGGAGTTCGGTCAATAACAAACTTTAGGCATATGTTTCGAATGGCGAAAAAAAGTTTATGTATCACCTTATAATTTTTAGTTGTTTACAGTATTCCTGTTCTTTCCCATGTAGTATTTATTAGGTCGAGATGCATAGATGGTTTAGTCATCAAGATCGATTTGATAAAATTATTGCTCATTAACTATCATAATATTCACAAGAAATGCTATCCCGAAACTTCCTAATAAGGACTTAAAAGTTCTCAAATATCAGAATTCAGGTTATTGCAATCTTCACAAAGAGTGGGCACACAATTTGCATTTGATTTACAAGAAGAATATGATGTGGATCTTGCAATTTTTATTTCACAGAAAAAGAACCCCACTATTTTATTAATAGGAATTTAACAAGATATCCCCAGAATAGCAGAAGTAAGCTGAAACAAGGGGAGGGAAAAAAAAAAAAAGAAGAAAGATGTAAGACAAACCAATCAGGTGATTAGTACTAAACAAGGATAATTAAAGATCACTAAAGACTTCCTATAAAAGACAAAATCAAAAGTTACAACAAATAATTTTCCTGAGATTTAGAAGCAAGACAACAAAAAGTTCAAAATTATATTTAGGTGTCCCTCCCTGACACTGCCTTATTGCACTCCTTGGTCCTCTGTAGAAAGAGTATTTTAATCGTACTTACGAGTGTTGAATAACATACTCCTTAATCATCACCGAAAAGTTTGATTTATTTATTATTTTTATAATATAACAAGAGACTCTAATTCACGAACTTTATTCAATAGGCCCTCCTACAGCCTTTCAGAAATCTTTTTAATCCTAAAGGTGGCCACAGTTATACTGTGTGTGGCTTGATCTGCCGCCAAGAAATTTAGAAAGTATGGTGAGGAATGTGAACCTCTTGAGCCACGAAGCACCAAGCAGAGACGCTATGAGATGGGATTTAGTAGATAATATCAGTATCCTCCATCGTCTTTCTCTCGCGTATTTTTGCAATGCAACTTCAGCTTTCTTATGTATCTCTTGGTCGCTCATTTTACTTTCGGACAAATTGATTGGCATTTCTTGGGACAAGCATCTGGCGAGCACCACTGCATCTTCGAGCACTGCCACCTTGTGCCATGGATGGATCCATTTGGTGCACAGCTTCGCCAGCCGCCGTCATTGGCCCTTTCGAAATATTGTTAAATGCCAAGTGCCATGGAACATGATATCGGATACGGTGGAAGGAGATCGTGTTGAGATCACATTGCTTCACCATTTCAATCACCTCTGCAGGGAAATCCTTGAGTGCCTCTATTGTTTTGTCTCTGATGAGTCCTGGATCTTCTTTGTTTTCTTGATCTGACAATTTCGTAAGATTTTAGATTGAATTCAAAATTGCATGAGCTCAGTTTTAGGGATGAGAAATACCTTTTCGGTTGAATTCTTTCTTTACAAACCACAAGACTGTCTTTTTGTCAGCTGGAAGCCTTATGATGAACATTCTGTCACCCCACAGCTGTAAGAAATGATTAGAGAGGCCATGTCCGTTCGGATAAGTTGTGAGCCCTTGTACTATTTGTGTTTGAATTAGGTTTGGGGGCTTTAGTCCTAATGTCTTTGCTACAACCGAGTTTGAGCCATCGCATCCGATCAGAATCTATAAGTACATATATGCAAGTAAGAATCAAAATGAAGGTTTTTTTAGTGCGACACACACGCACATATGTATTAAATAAACATGTACATATAAACATACATACATACTAATATACGTATATATATGCCTATACATACATAACATATATACATCATAACATATATGTATTTATGTATGTATGTTTATAGAGTTATGATAGCTATAAGCTAATGTCTTATTTTATTAAATGAGCTATCAAGACATGGAGAGGGGTGAGACCTACCCATCTAATGAGAGTAGTGAGGTACTTCACCACACATCTGTCTCTTGATGGTTTAGTTAAAAAAATAAGCTGCAACCTGATAATCATTATTTCATACACATACGCACATATACTATTTCGAGCATTTTACCTTAGTTCTTATGATGCTACCATCTGCAATATGGACAATGGGAAAGGAGGTAACTGGATCATTTTGAATTGCGACAATCTGACACCCAAAACGGATCAATTTAACAGGTAGACTGTTAGCCAAGGCCTCGAGTAGATCGCTTCTTCTCACGCAACGGAGCCCTTCTTTGCTAAAACACGAAAATAGGTGGAAATATTTACTAAAATGTAATTATGGATGCAACTAACATAATAGTGAAAATGATAGTTGCGATTAGGATGGACAGAGAAAGCAGAATAAGTATCTACTTGTATAGTAATGTCGTCAAAATATCAAATAATAACACCAAATAAAGGATAATGTTGGTTCAACCTGATTGGTATTACTTCTGTCCCATCCTTGTTTATCCGTTTGTTATGTTTCCTGAACAAAATAAGATTAAAATTTTATGAATCTTGAAACTTGAGAATTACTAAAACAATGACTATCTTCGTCAAAAAGTTTAACTCATACTCTATGGTATGCAGAGAATTTGCACGCAGTTGATCTGCAACTCCAAGATGGTCAAGGGCATGCCAACCGTTGAGGAAGATAGCAATGCCCGCCCCTGTATTTCTGAGGGTTTCAGATCTCTCCAAAACTATATTCTTTATGCCTTTCCTGTACATATTCATAACAAAAAAATTGAAGGGAATTTCTCTATTAACTTTGTGCTTTTTTTTTATCATAACTACTGTTACTATTTATGCCTTTTCTCAGTCACAATCCAAATCAAGTCAACAGTACAGATCAAGCATGATCCACTGTTTATCAACCCGGTGACTTTGTCTTGTACCAGTGTTTATTAACCCAGTGACTAAAGTCTTGAACTAGCTCAAAGTTTTTGGTCTGAAAATTATGCCAAACAAATCTCTACCACACTTTTATCTACTTTCCCGATACAAGAAAAAGCTTTTTGCATTGTTTTGCCTTAATTAAACTTCAAGTTTGGTTTTGTATATACACCCCTTAAATCATGTGCATTTACAAACTATATATCCTCTAATCTTAGTATTTAGAGAACTACTTGCAAAACTACCTCCAGGTCATCAACTTTAGAGTAAATAATCAATAAATCAACTTCCCCTCCCACCAAAAAAAAAGATGATAAACCACCAATTTTGATAGGCTGATTGTAACTGCAATGTAAAAATATTAACAAAATAGTCAAATTTTTACTCACCATATCAAACAAAGTTGATAATTTGTTGATTTGGGAATATATATTTTTAAAGTTGAAGAATGAAGGCTAATTTTATGAATATTAAGATCTGGGGATACTCTTGCAAATGTGTAAAATTAAACTTTTCTAATTATTAAGACTGGATGTGGATGTTCATATTTGAATTCGTATAAAACCTAAAAAAGCAGAATATTCAGATAAAAGACATTATGTTAGAGTTTTGATTTGAAGAAATAGATTTAAAAGGCCATTTTAATTAAAAATCAATTGGAGAATCAGGAGAGACAAACTATAAATCTCAAAACAGTGATAACAATTACACTAAAATTAAAAGAGATCAAATCATAACATAATATGTGTACAAGACATATATATGGATGTTCGTATCTTTTGATATACGATTACCAAAAGGAAAATGTGATTCGTTTTAAATTAATAAGGTGCAATTTCTTAGTAAGACCCTAAACCATGGATATAAGGTTAATGAAATTGAAAAACAAATATTAGATAGATTAGAGAGAGATTAGAAGTTCACTTGTGCAGGCCAAGTGCAGTAGCAAGCCCACAAATGCCTCCTCCAATGATCACAATGTCATGAAACTCCTCTTGCTTTCTCATCTCCATCCTAATCATCCTCTTATTCTTCTACTAAGATTTAAATGAGCTTTCTTTTCTTTTTCCTAAATGCAATTTGGTTGTGGTATTCATATATATAAACCAGCAAGGTAACCTAAAGCATAATTTACTGTAGATTATATTAAGAGTGTAGCAGGCATTTGATTCCAAAATTAAACAAAACCAAAATAAGGAAGAAGAGACTTTGTGGTGCTTCTATTTATAAAACGGCATGATCCAATCAATAATTTCAGGCACATGCTTGGAGGGAGCAGAGTCCCCGAGATTTAAGGATGTCATTAGGGAATCACGTTGGAGGGAGGAGACAGAGTCCTTGAGATTTGAGAATGACATTTTTATGAGTGCTTCCAATCGGAAAGGAATCACTTTCATTGATCCTAGACAGTCGGACTTAAGTAATTGGTGAGTAACGCACAAAGTGATGAGCATTGCATTAATTATTATTCTACTTGGTTAACAAAAAGAGATTAGTCATCCATATAGATTATGCTACGTACTATATAAAAAAATTACTAAGTTATTTTATTATATATATAAAAAAAAAAACTTTCCTAGCTAGCTACAAATTATGTCCACCTGTCCTCTTTATTTTGTCTTCTATCTCTCACTCTCTGTTTTTTAGTTAGAACCCCTTCCTATAATTTTATTAACCACTAGAAGCATCAACTTGGAGTAGAACGTGTACCGCTTGAGCTACTTTCCCTATCTAAATCTTACAACCTTCTTTCAAGTTGAATGACATTTTTACAAGAGAATGAGTCGAACGGTTTCAATCTCTTTTTACATGAGAAAAGACTATCTTTCGAAAAGAATCCTATAAAATTCGATTGTCTTCTAGTAGATCTTTAACCTCAGATAGCTTGCCCTTGTACTGAATAAGATAATTGATCAATCTTGCATTATCACTCTCTACTATGATATCAAGAAAAGCCAAGTCCTTTGCAAATAATTGCTTCTCTTAATGCTATAGCTTCAACGGCAAGTGGGAATAGCAGTTCACTCTCGCTTTCGGACAATGAAGCAAAGACCTTCCTTTCTCCCCACTATAACTGCACCTATCCCATGACATTTCTTCTTCTTAAAACATGCACCATCAACGTTGATCTTCAACAATCCCGTGCTGGCCGGGAGGTTTCTACTTGATTTCCTTGCTAGCTCGCCTCCAACACGCGCTTGGGCAATAATTTTGTAATCATACATACATGCTTTCAAAAATTCCATAGAACTATTCGATGTCCTTACATCATCACCATGCACGTATGCATTATGGTCTCCCTATACTACCTAGAGTGTAAGAAATATTTTGTCCACTTTCTTCTTATATCCGTTGGCTATCCAATTCATTAACAATTGCATAAACTCCAGAACATGACACCGAATCCCACTAACTTGGATTTGTTCGAATATTAGCGTCAACTCCCCTGAGCATAACAACACTCAATAAGTGCATGAACTATAGTTTCACGATCAAAACTATGCACACTGATAATAACTAGTGCCTCCATGGACATGTCCTCTTGCGAGGTTTGCACTAACTTGAAGAACCTCCCTACAAGCTCTCCAAATAAAAATGTTTAATTTTATTTTGGATCTTACTCCCCCATACCAATCTCCAGCAATTCTGAGATGTTGAAAAGCTGATTCAAAATTTGTTATTAGGGTGTTTCCTATTTTTCAGGATAGTAAGTTAGTAGTGGTTTAGTTGTTTACTTAGTCAATTGTCATGTGTTTGTTCTTTGATTTAGGAGTTTTAAGTTGGTGTAAGGCCTATATATTTGGTTGTTCTCTCTGTTAGCAGAGATGAGTTAATGAAAGCATTTTCTTTGATAAAGCTTATATCCTTTTTCTCCTTTTTTTTTTCCCAACATGGTATCAGAGCTCCAGTTTTCTTGGGTTTGTGAGGACTTAAAAAAAAATAGAGTGATCAACCTTTGTTTTTAATGGCATCCAACAATTCTTCGCTTCCATACCCCATCCTCAAGGGAGACAATTATCAATCTTGGTCTATCAAGATGAAATCCCATTTGAAAGCTTTGAGTTTATGGGAGGTTGTTGAGAGTGACTATGAGCCGACCCCTCTTCCACAAAATCTAACCCTAAACCAAATCAAGAAGCACGATGGAGAAAAAGCAAAGAAGCCAAAAGCCCTCTCTTGTATCCACTCGGCCGTGTCGGACGGAATCTTCACAAGTATAATGACTTGTGAATCACCTAAGGAGGCATGGGAGATGCTAAAGGAAGAGTTCGAGGGCGACAATCAAACAAAATTGATGCGAGTTCTGAATCTCAAAAGGGAATTTGAGATGCAAAAGATGAAGAAAGGTGAGACCATCAAAGAGTATGTCGGTAAGCTTATGGCTATTATCAATCAAATTAGATTGCTTGGTGAAATATTTTCAAATGAAAGAGTGGTTGATAAGATTTTAGTGACTGTTCCCGAAAAGTATGAGTCCAAAATTTCGTCACTTGAAGATTCCAAAGACCTATCCCAAAGGCAAATCTTCACTGTAGGTCCCTAATGTATTAGCCAAATATCATTTGGGTCCTTAACGTTTGAAAGTCATCAACAGAGGTCCCTAACATTTTCTCCGTCATCAAATTAGATTCTTTTAAATTTTCTGTTATCTCTTCTGATGTGGCGGTATTTGGACTATTTTTATCTCTCCTTTTGCACATAACCCTATAAGTTTTAAAATTACAAATAACACCCTAAAAGTTTTAAAATTATAGTAAAAATTTTAAAATATACTCTCAAAATATCACCCTAAAATTTTCAAAGGTACAAGTGGTTTGGTAAAAATTACAACCAACCCTTAAAAGTTTTAAAATTACAAATAACACCCTAAAAGTTTTAAAATTATAAATAACAACCTTTTAGTTGGAACATCACAATATCCCCTAAAAATTTTAAAAGCTACAAGTGATCGGCTTATAGGGTGTTATTTGTAATTTTTAAAAATTTTTAAGGTGTTATTTATAATTTTTAAAACTTATAGGGGGTTATGTGCAAAAATAATAGATAAAAAATAGTCCAGTCAGCTGCCACATCAGCAGGAGATAACGGAAAAATTTAAAAAGGATCTAATTTGATGACGGAGAAAACGTTAGGGACCTCTGTTAATGACTTTCAAACGTTAAGGACTCAAATGATATTTGGCTAATAAATTAGGGACCTACAGTGAAGATTTGCCTATCCCAAATAACTCTAGCGGATTTAGTCAATGCCCTTAGCGCCGTAGATCAAAGGAGATCAATGAGGGAGGAAGAAAATGGTAAAAATATTGAAGGAGCCTTATTAGCCAAGACTTCATCTTCAAAAGGGAAAGGCAAAGGCGTCCAATGCAACCATTGTAGGAAACTTGGCCATGAGGAGAAGGATTGTTGGCATAAAGGAAAACCTCAATGTCACAAATGCAAGAGATTTGGTCATATCCAAAAATGTTGTCGATATAATGGTGAAGAACAAGCAAATATGGCACAAGCAGTTGAAGAAGAAATTTTACTCTAGGAATCATGGTGAGATGTGCACCATGGAGTGATTGAGACAAGTGCTCTATCAATATTTGTGGAGAGAGGTGCTCCTTTTAAGAGAATATTGATGATTATGTGCATCAACAAGATAGAGATGAAAAGTGCATCACAAAGTGATGAGAAGTGCTTTACAAGATTATGAGAGAAGTGCTCTATGAAGATTCAAAAGGAATAATAAGAAATTTTGAATCAAGGGGGAATGTTGAAAAACTGATTCAAAATTTGTTATTAGGTTGTTTCCTATTTTTCAGGATAGTAAGTTAGTAGTGGTTTAGTTGTTTACTTAGTCAATTGTCATGTGTTTGTTGCTGATTTCTGGGAGTTTTAAGTTGGTGTAAGGCCTATATATTTGGTTGTTCTCTTTGTTAGCAAAGATGAGTTAATGAAAGCATTTTCTTTGATAAAGCTTATATCCTTTTTCTCCTTTTTTTTCCCCACATGAGATACATCATCTGATGATGATCCCACTTCCGGAAGACCCTTATGCTCATTTAGGTACTTGGTTGCAATATGATATGCACTTCACACAGAGTATTTACCCGTATTCATCCAATGCCAAATCAATGGATTCGATGGCAATCGAGATCTCAAAGGAATGTTTTGGATCAACTCTGCCTCGAAGGAAAGGAAAATATCATTTAACATTTTATTCCATTTCGTCGTTGCCGGATCGATTAATTCCAACACAGTAGCCTCAGGTCTCAAAACCTTTAGCTGTGACACCAGTTTAAAAGACCATGGTCTTGACATCCATTTGTGATTTGTCCCGTCATATACATATGCTCACATTATTTCCCACAGGCCTTCGGTCACCTCTTCTCTCCATAGCCCTCCACATGCTTCTCTAAACTATATGACGAATTTTGCTACAGGTAGCATCCACCCCGCCCCTCCCTCAACACACACATACACACAAATTTCAAAATTATATTGAGCTCTTCACATATATATTTTGAGGCAATAAGAAACATGACATTGCATGTGTAGGAATAACTTGTCCCACCGCTTTAATAAGCACCTCCCTTCCTGCCCGAGATAGAAATTTCTCTTCCCAAATTTTTTCTAGATTTTATCCATCAGAAGGCTAAACATGTATTTTTTAAACCGACCAATAATGGTTGGTAGACCCAAATATCGATGATACAGTTGAACCTCCTCCACACCAAATTTATCAACAACTTTTGTTTCCTTGAAGCATAATAGCAGGGGAGAGGGGAAACGAAGATTTTCTCAAGTTCACAAGCTGACCTGATGCCTTTTCATGGAAGTGAATTATTTCTTGAATTTTATTACACTCCTCTTTCGTAGTCCCAGCAAAGAGAAAATAGTCATCCGCAAAAAATAAATGAAAAATGTGAGGATCAACACGGCAAGCTAAAATCCCATGTAATGATCTGTTCAGCTCCGATTGTTAAGAGAAGAGAAGAGAGACCTTCTGCACACAGAATAAACAAATAAGGACTTAAAGGATCACCTTGGCGCAAGACTCTTGTTGGTAGGCGCCTATCCAATAGTAGCCCATTAAACAATAGAATACGATGTCGAGTGCACCCACATCATCATTGGCTCTACGCACTTGTCCAAAAATCCCATCTGAAGCATCATGTTTTCAAGAAAACCTCATTCCACTCGATTGTATGCTTTACTCATGTCCAGTTTAAAAACCGTAAAGTCTCTCTTCCCTTTCTTTTTGCTCTTTATCGTGTGCATCAATTCAAAAGCCATTATAATATTATCTGTAATCATCCTCCCCAGTACAAAGGGATGTTGAGATTTTAAAATTATATTTGGCAGGATGGACTTTAGGGGCTGTTTGTTTCGCCAACCACAAAAAAATAAAATTGAAAACATCATGGAAATCAACATTTCTTCTATTTCTATAGATTTCCTCAAAGTAGTAGTATTTTGTTTGTTTCGCATGGAAAACATGGATGTAGAAATATGAAAGATACATTTCCTTAATTTCCCATGTTTGGTTGGGGAGTTTAAACATGGAAAAGAAATCAACAAAAGTACAATTTCCAACATTACTCTTGTTTGGTTGGAGATGAAACATGATGGAAATGTAGAGTTTGCTCACCATGGTAAGTTCACCCCCAAAGCTTGATGAATAACAAGAATGACACCAAAAAACCCACTATATGCATGAAACCCAAACAGTTGAGCTCATACCGAGCACATTATTTTGAAAAACAAATATAGGCCGAAAACTCAAGACCCAAACAGCAACAACATGGGCATATTATCATGAAATATGTGAACAACCTGAATGCATGAAACCCAAACAATTGAGCTCAAACCGAGCACATGATTTTGAAAAACAAATATAGGCCGAAAACTCAAGACCCAAACAGCAACTAACCTGGGCATATTATCATGTAATAAGTGAACAAAAAAACCCAAATAGGGGCAATCTTTAAGCCCAAACAGCAACAACCTGGATATCAAAGAACCCAAACAATTGAGCTCAAACCGAGCAATATATTTGAAAAACAGATATAGGCCGAAAACTCAAGACCCAAACAGCATCAACCTGGGCAAATTATCATGAAATATGTGAACAAATACACCCAAATAGGGGCTATCTTTTAGCCCAAACAGCAACAACCTGAATATCAAGCAACCCAAACAATTGAGCTCAAACCGAGCATTATATTTGAAAAACAGATATAGGCCGAAAACTCAAGACCCAAACAGCAACAACATGGGCATATTATCATGAAATATGTGAACAACCTAAATGCATGAAACCCAAACAATTGAGCTCAAACCGAGCACGTTATTTTGAAAAACAGATATAGGCCGAAAACTCAAGACCCAAACAGCAATAACCTAGGCATATTATCATGTAATAAGTGAACAAAAACCAAATAGGGGCAATCTTTAAGCCCAAACGGCAACAACACGGATATCAAAGAACCCAAACAATTGAGCTCAAACCGAAAGCAATATATTTGAAAAAGCAGATATAGACCGAAAACTCAAGACCCAAACAGCAACAACCTGGGCAAATTATCATGAAATATGTGAACAAATACACCCAAATAGGGGCTATCTTTTAGCCCAAACAAAGAACAACTGAATATCAAGCAACCAAACAATTGAGCTCAAACCGAGCATTATATTTGAAAAACAGATATAGGCCGAAAACTCAAGACCCAAACAGCAACAACATGGGCATATTATCATGAAATATGTGAACAACCTAAATGCATGAAACCCAAACAATTGAGCTCAAACCGAGCACGTTATTTTGAAAAACAGATATAGGCCGAAAACTCAAGACCCAAACAGCAATAACCTAGGCATATTATCATGTAATAAGTGAACAAAAAAACCCAAATAGGGGCAATCTTTAAGCCCAAACAGCAACAACCTGGATATCAAAGAACCCAAACAATTGAGCTCAAACCGAGCAATATATTTGAAAAACAGATATAGACCGAAAACTCAAGACCCAAACAGCATCAACCTGGGCAAATTATCATGAAATATGTGAACAAATATACCCAAATAGGGGCTATCTTTTAGCCCAAACTGCAACAACCTGAATATACAAGCATCCAACGGCTATATTTTAGCTCAAAACTCAATACCAACATCATCATAAAACCACCCCCAACGGCTATAATTTAGCCCAACGGCTATATTTTAGCCCAAAATACAAGACCAACATCCACATGCAAAAAACCCCCAACGGCTATAATTGCCAAAAAAAAACTATATATGCAAGCACCCAAACTAAGGATAGTGCTCAAATAATTCCCTTCTCTCCTCTAAAATTTTCTTTGATCAACCCAAATAGCAAAATGCAAAGTTTTGAAGGGTCTCAATTAAATGAAGTTCGATGCTATTGTCAAATCCCAACACCACTAAAGATGTGCAAAAATGGTAAGAATAGTGGCAAATATTTTTGGGGTTGTGCAAAATACCCAAATAGGCAATGCAACTTTTTTGCTTGGGCTGAAGATGCTAGTGAAAAGAAGCGATTCATGTCAAAGTTCGAGACAATGAAGATGAAAAATGAAGAAAGTTCCATTACCAAACCGCAAGATGAAATAAAAATGAAGAGATCGATGCAAAAGTTTGAAAATAACTCGACAAAGTTTGAAAGCGTGAATGTAGAATATAAGAAAGTTTTAAAAAACAAACAATTGAAGCAAGAGTTGAAGCAAGCAAAGCGTGAAGTTGATTGTTGGAAAACTTGTTCATTTTTCTTATGTTTATTTTGTATGCTACTTATGTTCTCAATCATTGTAATTTATAACTTGATGAAGAATATATGAATGTTTGAGCAAATCTATGGAAATATATTTTTTTTTTGTGAAAGTATAAGCTCAGATTTGGTCATTATCATCATGTATGCCTCGCCAAATATTATTGTTGATAACATTGCAGTCGTGACATCGCCACGCCTATACAACAAATCAACAACTCATGGTCGCATGTATCAGTATGACAATCATCATAGCAATAAATAATATGTATTTAAAAGGAACGAGGTTTAAAATAGAAAAATCATGAATTGCCATACCGTGCAATATTATCATTGCAGTTGCAACTGAAATGTGATCATCCGAATAAGTTCCTCATTCTAGGATCATGTTTTTCAAATGTACCTGCAATATAGAATACCATTACAAATATCATAATGAATGATGTAGTACCTACAAAATTGCCACATATAATAATAACGAAGCTAAGACAGATTGTAACATCGTCACACAAAAGCAAAAGTAATTAAGTTATCTGAGTACAATCCATCAAAAGATAATAAGTTTAAGAGACCTAGTAAAATCATGATAAGTAGAGCTCCCCAAAAAAGGTCAATGAACTAGTGGCTTTCACATGTCGGGATCCAAGGTCTGTTGATGTTCTTTCATGAAAATATCAATCAGAGCCCTCTGTCCATAATCACTCTTGCAATTAAAGTGTCTGGCATCACTTTCACTTTGAAAGAGCTGATCAAAGAACAACTCCAAAATAGCAATAGGATACTGATCTTTATATGCAAAGACAGATTTAGATAGTTTCTCTGTCCAATGCATATTAATTGTTTTCATAGAAGCTGAGAACCCTTTTACCTCTTCAACCATTTGTTTCATAAGCTCGGTATCCATGCTACTTTTGTGACCCTTGCCTTTGTTCATTTTTTTGGTGGGATTGTTAACATTACCCACACCTGAAGATGATTGAAAGTTAGTGGAATTAGACCTCTGTTTGCCTTGTGACTGAGTTTCATACCCATCTAATTCCTGAACATCTAGATCAATATTGTCCTCATCATCAAGATTAATAGCCCCAGAAGAACTACTAACCTTGGCGGACCCATCCCTGGCATAATCACCTCTAGCAGCATCATCGCCAACGATGATAGCAAGATCATTGTAGTGTTTTAACGGCTTGTTGATGTAATCCTTAAGCCTGCAATTGTTCTTATCCTGCACACAATATTAAATTTTAGTTTTTTTTAAAATCATGCAATATTGTTACTTGCTATTAAAATATAGTAAATTATGTCGTACCTCTTTCCACCTATCGAAACTATCTTCATCCATGATAATAGTTTGTGTGTTTTCATCCCATCCCGCCCCGCTAAGGTTGCGGTAAGTTTGCATGTCTTGAAAACGAGTCTTTAGACTCTTCATATGATTCATGACATGATACTTAGTAAATTCGCCCCCAAAATGATTGTTTACATAACCCGCTGCCATATTGAATGCAGTTGGTTTAAAATTTTTATCAGCTTTGAACCCCTTCTTTGCTAAACTTGCTAGGTAAGGGATGAGAATATCATCATGCTTCGAATTCCACCACATATGACTCTTGCGCTTAGAGCATAACTTTTTTCTCCTCGTGGGTGTCTTTTTAGGTGACGTTTCAAGCACATCTTCTACAAGTGGCCTTTTGTTACTACCTGATGATGTGTTAGGAGAAATTTGTTGCATATGATGATAATTGACAGGACTTGTCGACATATTCATATATGACATTGATTGGTGCATAGGTAAGTAGTTACCATCAAAATTTGGGAAATTACCAAATGGAGGTTGTGGATGTCCAAATTGGGGAGGAAATGGCATGAACCCCGAATTGAGCCCACTGTTCAATTGATTAACTGGGTTCCTTGGGGTCTTTGGAGATTTATCACCCATACCTGTATTAAACTAACATAGAAATATTGAATAACCATATTGTAACCAACAAGTCATATGACTAAATAACATACAACACCAAATTGTTTTAAGGATCATGTTTACAAATATCATGCATATAAAAGAAAGTGACAATTATTGAAATATTACAAACTAAGATAAAACAAAGCATGAACACCACCCTCAATCATCAAAGCTCACATTCCTGTCTCAGTAGTGACACCTCCACGGTATTGATCACAATAGTCAACCCACATTTCTCAAGCTATTTGATCTCTACGTTGGACCCACTCATTTCTTGATTGTGTTTGTTCTCTTTGAGTTTGGGTTTGAGAAAAATCAATAATATTATCTTCAACTTCATCTACTTCATCATCTTCTTCATGTAAAGGGTCAACATCCTCATTAAGTAGATCGTCGTTTGGATCCACAGTTGCTATGTAGTTGTGTAGTATTGTGCATATAATTACAATATCAACTTGGGTAGGAAATGAATAGTTAGGCTTAGCAGATAGAATCTTGAATCGATTCTTCAATATACCAAAAGCAGCTTCAATTTTAGTCCTCAATGAGGAATGCCTAAGGTTGAGCAACTCCCTTCTATTATTGGGTGTTTTTCCTGTGTGTTCTTTCAAATGATAACGGACACCACGATATGGAGAGATGAAACCTGGCATTGTCGTGTATCCCGCATCACACAAATAATATTTTCCTACAATTTGTATCAAAAGAAATTTTTTTAAAAACTTTGACCAAACTTTCAATTTTTTTTGTTGAAACTAAAAATGAAGTTATTAAAGTGACATTACCATCGTAAACCCTCAAGCCATGAGGTTGTGGCCTAGATAATGCATCTTGTAGGACCCTATAATCATTGGCGGAACCCTCCCACCCAGCTAATACATAAGAGAAAAGCCTGTTAGGTGTACAAGCTGCAAGAACATTCTGTGTTACACCTTTACGTCCTCGAAATCGAGCAACAATGCTAGCGGGAACCATAGCATCAATATGGGTACCATCTATCATACCAATGCAATCCTATAAAGTAAATAAAATTTTTCAAGTTAAAACATATAATTTTAGTAATGTAACTAAACTAAATAGTTATAAGGATATACGATATACCTTGAAATATGGGTAGTAATTAGGATTATTAAGAATCTCTTCTGCCACTTCGTTGGGAGCTTGTTTCATATATCGTCCACGCAAATGAGAAAGGGCTTCTAGGAAGTACCTACTAACAGTCTCACCGGATCGTGTAAATTGAGACCTTAGGATACGATTTTTAGTTTTATGTCCTAAAATATTCAAAGTCATAGCAAGCTGCTCCTCTATTGTAACGTGCCGAGAGTCCTTCAATAAATTTTTTTTCCTCATGATCTTCACAAGCTTCATAAAGGCACCACTACGCATTCTAACATAGTTTTGACAACTGTCCATAAACCCATTATAGATACGGTTTAAGTATTCAATTCTTTGTTCATTTTGTTTAATTTTTTCTTCACTAGGACCCTATGTATACTTCTCGTCTACTCGCATTCTTCTCAAAAATGTAAATACTATCACCATCACGGAAAATGCAGCCCCTGAGACCATTGTCATAACAGTTTCCTCATCAACACAGTCACCATCCATCTACAATATCGTCACAACTATGTTACACACACCGTTATCAACTATATAAATATTATGACTACTCACAATATTCAAAACATATACAAAAACTTTAATAGAGCCTATACAATTAGATAAAAATAAAAGCGTCGAAAGTTTAAACATAATTTGAAAGGTAAAACAATGCTACCATTGTAATATCAACTTTGACTTAATATGTTGTAGTGCAAAGTTCTAAACTAATTTGGAAACAAACTAGGTATCAAAACCCATCAATGATTAGTTTGAGATTATTTTTTTCCTTCAACATAAACAAACATAGAGTAATATCCAAACATGAATTTCTGTGAACTTCAAGCAATCTAATTTAGTAATCAAATTGCTGTTAACAGGGTCGGCAATCACCAAATAATTTCTGTAAAAATCAACTAAAAACTACCCATAAATTTCATCAATCTAACCAAATAACAGCAAGCCAACACAATTCCAACCAATCCATCACAATTGCCAAACAATATCACTAATAACCCTAATAACACTAATAATTACACTAATAACACTAATAGCAACAATAATAACACTAATAACAAATTCTTCAAACAAAAAATTGCTGTAAATTAAACTAAATATCATAAAATTAAAAAAAATAGAATTTTTACCTTGATTTTGGAAGCAACAACACCAGAAAAGAACAGATCAAGTTTGATTTAGTACCGAAGCAACAAACCACCAAGCTCAGATCTGAATAGGGTCGGCAAAGTTCAGATCGATGCTTTTGAGAGTAAGATCTGAAGCAACAAGCCACCAAAGCTCAGATCTGAAAGCTCAGATCTACCAAAAAAGAGGCGCGAATGGAATAACGTCGAAGCTTGAGGCGGGAACGAAAACGAGGGAAGTAAAGAATAGAGGAGAGGCGGTGACTCTAGGGATCGCAATATTTCAGCATGATTTCTCTGACAAAACCCCCAAGTAAATTTCCGAAGGCGATTTCAGAGTTTCGGCGGAGGAAATGAGCGGAGGAAAAGAAATGAGCTGGCGAGAGATTTCTTGCCCTAATTTCTCCGAACCAACTGTTGAACCAAACAGGCCTGAAATGAAATGGGCCGACTTCAAAATGATGTGGCACGGGCTTTGATTTCCATTTTCCCAATTTCCGAGCTCATTTTGACGAGACGAACAGCCCCTTAGTCGATTTGCTAGCACCTTTGAGATTAACTTTAGCTAATTGGTCCGAATTCTTTCACTTGCTCCAGATTATTCTACTTAGGAATGAAAATAATATTTGTGTGGTTTAAATCATCCACCGTTTGACCTAATCGGAAGCACGATTAAATCGTCATTGACATCTCAGTTCCAACAACTTGCCAATATTTCTAAAAGAAGAGGTTCTTTCTGACACTTTCGTAGGTTGCATTTGTTCTAGCACCGAATTATTTCATTGAAGGTAAACTTGCCATCCATTATGGACCGCATTTCATCCGTCACACTTGGCTCCCCCTCACTAAGTACCCCATCCATACAACATGGTCCTGCAGTGGTGTAGATATTCTCAAAATATGATGTTAGCATTTTTACCACTTCATCCGGTCCTTCTCTCCACCCACCATTATTATCATCTTTAATTTATCAAATCCTATTTTGTCATCTTCTCTCTAATATTTTTTTTAAATGAAAATAGGTTGTGTTCTAATCTCCCGCCTCTAGCCACTCTGCTCGGGATCTCTTTTGTAGTTCTTGCTATTCAATTATATATATCCAATGACCCTTTTCAATCGATCTTTTTTATTCTGTGTTTGCTTCTGAACATAACTAACTAGCCTCTGGCTCCGATCAACTACAATTTCCCCACACTACAAGTCCCATAAACATATGTTAGTTAGGCGTTTTACCTCCCAATATCATATATCCTTTTTAGCCCTTCTTGAAACAAAAATAAATAAGCAAAATTTGCTAGTTATTGCAAATAAAATTGCCAAGGGATGGAATTGGCTTTCAAATGAGGGGTTTACTTTCAATGCTAGAGTTTGGATTATGTGGGATGCTAATCTCTTTGATATCCAACATATATCCTCATCTGCTCAACACATTTCATGCTTGGTTAGCTCTTAGGATGGAAGAATTTCATGTTGCATATATTCAATATATGGCTTTAATAGAATAGAAGCTAGGAAAGAATTGTGGAGGGAACTTTATCAGCTGCATAGCACTATTGGTAATACTCCATGGCTTCTTTGTGGTGACTTCAATGCTCTGATTAGTACTGATGAGAAACCAGGGGGCTCTTTGCTAACAAATAATGATACTATTGATTTTTAAATGTTCACTGATGGTTGCCATTTATCTCATGTAAAGACCATGGGATGTTTCTTTACCTGGACAAACAAGTAAGATGCTAGTATCAGAGTCTAGAGCCGATTGGATTGGGGCTTAGTTAATGATTCTTGAATCAATCTATATACATCCAGTCAAGTGGAGTTTCTTTCTCCTAGTTTCTTTGATCAGTCACCAGCTTTGGTCTCCATATTTGATGATTTTATTCAAAAGAAGAAACCATTTAAGTACTTCTAAATATGGACAAAACATGTACATTATCTCCCCACTATTTGTTCAGTGTGGCAGCACAATGTTGAGGGATATACTATGTACACTATTTGTGAGAGGCTGAAAAATGCTCAAAGGTACCCTTAAAGGTTTTAAATAAAAAGCACTATCATAATATTAGTGAGCAAGTTCATAGAGCAAAAAAAAGACTTAGATGATACTCAAATCAAACCTTAGGAGGAGCCATTTAATCCTATGCTCATCAACAAGGAAAGGGATTGTGTCATAAATATAATAAGCTCCTAGATTGTGAAACTTCTTTTTATCAATAGAAGTTAAGAACTGCTTGGAGCTTGCAAGGGGATAAATGTACTACTCTTTTTCACTCTGCAATGAAGGCTAGGAGATATCATAATAGGGTAATGGTGCACTATAATACTGTTGGAGATAGGCTCACTATTGGTGGTGAGATTGTAAATGAATTACTCTCCTATTACAAGAATCTCATGGGGTATGCAATTGCCGCATCTACCTGATAGGTAAATAAATGTGTATGAACCCAAAGTTGCAAGTATACAACCATTAAGTTATAGTATAAAAAATTATCGATCCCACAAGGAAGGTGTTGTAATGAGTTAATCTAAATTGGTTCTTATGTTGTGTGTGTGACAATTAGGAGTGAAAAGATGATGAAAGTGGATGTGGAGAGATTAGAGAGTGTTATGATTGAATGCAAATAAAAACAAAATGAGAATGAAAGTGAGTGTGAAGAGATTAAGAGTGTAGTTGTGATAAAATGTAAATAAAAGCAAAATGAGATTGAAAGTGGGAGGGTAAAGAGTGGATGTGAATATGTGCAAAATAAAACAAAATGAGTTTGAGAGAGGAAAATAAAGAGTGGTGAATAAAATAAGGAATCTAGAATAGATCCACTTAGCTAATCTCAATCTTATGTGAATAAGTTGGATATGAAGCTAGTTTCAAATAATTTTAGAATTCCCAATAAAACGAAATAAGTTTGAGAGAGGAGAAGGAATGATGAATAAAGTGAAGGAAAATAAAGAAAGTCAGAAGAAAAATAAAATAAATAAATAAAAGCAAGAACAAAGAGGATGTTCAAGAAGGTAAAATATGGAAGATTAATTGAAGATATGAGGAATCTAGAATAGATCCATTTAGCTAATCTCAATCTTATGTGAATAAGTTGGATATAAAAGCTAGTTTCAAATAATTTCTAGAGTTCCCACAAATATTAGCTCCACATTTAGAAAAGGGTAATTTCCTAGAGGGCTCTAGCCTCAAGGTGAATTAAAAAAGAAAAATAAATTCTACAAAATAAATGCAAGAAAGTAAATACATGAAAGTAAAGACATGAATATAAATCTACTCTACAAAACATTAAATAAGCAAGAAAAGAAAATAAGAAAAAAAAGATAAACCCACATATTCATTTCTTCATCTTCATCCTCTTTTCATCATTGGACAAAGAGAAAAAAGGAATTATGAAGGGGTAAAAATATTTCTTTTATTGATTGCAACAAAAAGTTACAATTTGAAAGGTCTTCTCAATTAAGAGTAACCCTCCTCTCCAAAAGGAGTTTATAAAATATTTCACACTTCAAGCCCTCACTCTACCTCTCTATTTATAGATAACAAGAATCTCTTATAACCCTTGAATTTGTCTTGGCCCCCAAATAACCCTCACAATCATAGGATTTGGCTTAGGCCCCAAGCAACCCTCAAAGCCATAAGATCTCTCAAAATAATCTAGACTATTGATTCCATACTTAAGAGATGAGCTTTGTGGGCTTTATTTCTTTTGTATTTAATTTATTTAAAACTCTTAGGCTTCTCTTAAATGCTCTTGGGCTTCTTAGAATTTAGCTTGGCCTTCAAATAATTAAATATATATCAATTAAATTCGGATTTCTATCATAACCCATTGCTGCTGATAAAATTTTTAAAATCTGGTAATTTGAATGGCTCTATCTCGTCGAGATTGGTGATTTTCATATATAATATGTTGTATTTTGCTTTCCGGATTGGGAGATATCGCATTTTCTTTGCGGTTGACCATCCTGAACACGAATTTGACTTTATTTTTTTCCATATTTAATTTGATTCTCAATTGCAGGCCAAGTTATTAATAATTCTGATCAAGAAAGTGATGAGTGCTGAGATTTTGCTTCTAAACTTAGTTGTGGGCTTTGGATTTAAGCATTCTAGGCTTCATTAGAGAACTTTTGGGCTTGAAATAATTTTCATTTGAGATCTTATTCAAAAATTCTATATTACACGCAAATTAAGATAAAAAATATTATTAGTAGATATATTTATTTAAATAAAATAGATAATGAGAGTATAAAAATATAATAAAATGTGATGATCAAATACCCCCACACCTAAACTTTTGCTAGTCCTCTAGTAAGAAAGAAATTGAAAGGGAAGAAAGAAAAATCCTAACTCACTTTCGCATGAATCTCGGTTGTATTTAGCGCATACAACAAGCCTTTAAACCCTAAGTTACCCTAGAGGACGAGTTGTAGTCTCGTGAGGATTTATAGTGAATATACCCACAAAATTCAGCAACTTGCCAAATTAAAGAAGTTTATGAATAATTAATTTACTTGATATATTTAAACATTCTAATTGAAGCTAGTTATGACTCAAGAAAATGTTTTTATATATAACTCTAAGGTAAATCTCTTAGAAAATCTTTTCATTATAAGTATACAAAACCAAGTTTAACATTAGAAATTTAATTTAAAAGTTTTGCAAAGAACATGCTAACTCTTTGTTTTAAACAACTTTCAAGTCTCTTAATCAATTTATTTTTCAAGAACATATATACAAATATAACTATATATATAAAAACATAGTTAGTAAATTTTTTAACTCTTTATTCCTTGGTGATTTTGTTCTTCTTGATTGGGCTTTCTAAATGACCATTTAATGAGTTTTGGGCCAATGAATCTCAACCCAATTGGCTTAGGTCATTAAGCATGAAAATACTCTTTGGGCTTAATTATTCGATTAACTTAGGCTTAGTAAGATAGAACCACCTTGAATTTTAAGAGAATTTTAATTGGTGCCTATTTTTCGCACTCTTCTTTTGTAAAGTTAGTTTTTTAATTATATATATATCTGTGTGTGTGTGTGTGTATCCCGAAAATATTTAGATTAAGACAACTTGAAAAATTATTTTCAACTCTAAACTAAGCATCTGAAAATTTCATTACTTTAATTAAAGATCTAAGTTAAGACTTAAGTGAACTATACTACTTTGAAAATTATTTCTTAAAAATTTATTTAGAGTTATCATAAAAGGTGAAACTTGAGTATAAAACTAACTAAGGATTAGAAAATTTAAAATTTATCAAATAGATCAATTATTAATCAACTCTATTAAGTTGGCAAGTGACACTATTTTTACGAAAAAGAAAAAATGACATAAAACGAAAGAAAGAGAAAAAGTAAGATAAAAAGGAAAAATGACTAAAATACAGAAAAAAATTGACTAGTCCCTACCCCCACACCTAAATTTTGCATTGTCCTCAATGTAAACTCTATGATTCATAAAGTAAAGCAAATAAGAATTGAAGCACTTACATTTGTTCGGTCGACCTAGAACAATGATAAAAAATCTGCAATTACCTTTGGTATGAGGAGGATGAAGTCAAATTTTTTTTTCATTTTTTTCATATATTTCTTTTTTCAAAAACAAGAAACTCTCAAATGAGAGAAGAGTAAATTCTTTTATCATTATTCTAAGACAGAAAATAAAAATGTAGAGTGAAAAATTAAACATGAAAAACTCATAAAAAAAATACCCTACCACATATCACAGATTGGTCTGTGATATGTGGTAGGGTATCAAATCCTACCTTATTGCTGAAAATTCTACTCCGGATTTAAAAAAAATCCAAAATGATATAATTAATGATGTGCTTAAATTCTGAATATTACAGGATTCTCAATGATATTTGCAGCAATAAAAGGTAGGTATCGATGGTGTTATACATTTTGAATTTCTGATTGAACTTAGATTCCTTACTGATCACAACCGGTTGTTCTTTAAAAATTTGGTCAAGATTCATGGTTGAAGTATGAAAATTTGGTTGTGTTTATTTTTCAAGAATCTAAGTTCATCAGCAAAGAGTTCTTCAAAAGTTAGGTTAAAGAAGCATGTATTTAACACAGTTTCTTCGTTCTAAAAGACCTGATCTGATTTCTCTAAAATATTCAGCTCCACACCAAAGATTTCCTCAAAACTATAATCTGACTCATTTTCTTCTTTGGGATAATAAATGTCTTGAAGAAAATGTGGATTAGGGTTTTCCATTGGTTTAGTCTCAAAAAAAAAATTAGTCCAACACAAATTAAACGATCAGTATTATCCCTAATCTAAACTTGCAAACACCAAAACACAAATTCTTTTTGTATATATATTTTTCTTTTTTTCTTTTTTTTTTTAACTAAAAAGGGAATAAGAATAAAAAATTCTAAGAAAAACAAAAGTTAGTTTTTTAAGAGGGGAAAAACTAAAAGATTAAAAAGATGATGAGAAAAAGGAGAAAGATAAGGAAAAACCTAACTAAAATAAATCAATGCAATTACTTGTGTCAATCACTTTAAGTTTTAGGGTTAAGCCTAAACTCAACTAGACCAGCTCCTAACCAAAAACTCCTTTAGTGAAAAGATCGAAGTTTACTCGGTCAGTTAGCCAGGTAAGGATAGTACTAGAGGGAGATCAATGATCAATTAAGTACCTCGTTCCTTATGGAGTGCTTTACGCAACCCCTAAATCTTGCCTTAGACACCAACTGATTCAAATAAACTTGAACCGGTTCACTTAAGGATTTCTTGTTCCTTAATAAGCTCGAATCCTTAGGGACCAACATCTAATGGGTTTTAAAGGCTTGGATTTGTATAGTGAGGAATTAGTGATTTGTGGGCTAAGAAAAGGGTGATAAAATCCCTCACATTATCTTGATTAGTGGGTTTGGCCCTTAAGAATATTTTCAAGTGAGTGTCAAATCAAGATGCTCAAATCACTTTGGTGAATTCCTACTATTATATGCAATGCAACCCTAGAAATTAAAAGCAACTACAAAGAATGCAAAAATAAAATCTTTTTATTTTTAATTAAGGTTAGCAATCAAACAAATGTGAGAAAGAGCTATTGTTTGAATTTATTATCTTATTAGTAAATATCTAAGTGGAGGGTGAATTTTATTATGGTCGACAAAAATAAAAAAATTTTTTTTTTTTAAAATCCTAATTGTCTCTAATTGTGAGAAACTAACTAAAGGGTGGAATTGAAAATACTAGAAAGAGAAGTTACCCACGTAAAAACATCCTAGCCTTCTTGAAGGCAATTCTTCAATCTTCAATCCTTGATCTTCAAGCTTTAAAGTAGTTCATTCACACTTAAACACACAAATCAAAGAACCAAAATAGAAAAATTCTAATAACAAGCACCTTTCCCGGCAACGGCGCCAAAAACTTGGTAGGTAAATAAATGTGTATGAACCTAAAGTTACAAGTATACAACCATCAAGTTATAGTATAAAAAGTTATCGATCCCATGAGGAATGTGTTGTAATGAGTTAATCTAAATTGGTTCTTATGTTGTGTGTGTGACAATTAGGAGTGAAAACATGATGAAAGTGGATGTGGAGAGATTAGAAAGCATTATGATTGAGTGCAAATAAAAACAAAATGAGAATGAAAGTGAGTGTGAAGAGATTAAGAGTGTGGTTGTGATAAAATGTAAATAAAAACAAAATGAGATTGAAAGTGGGAGGGTAAAGAGTGGATGTGAATATGTGCAAAATAAAACAAAATGAGTTTGAGAGAAAAAATAAAGAGTGGTGAATAAAATGAGGAATCTAGAATAGATCCACTTAGCTAATCTCAATCTTATGTGAATAAATTGGATATGAAGCTAGTTTCAAACAATTTCTAGAATTCCCAATAAAACGAAATAAGTTTGAGAGAGGAGAAGGAATGATGAATAAAGTGAAGGAAAATAAAGAAAGTCAGAAGAAAAATAAAACTAACAAATAAAAAGCAAGAAAAAGAGGAAGTTCAAGAAGGTAAAATATGGAGGATTAATTGAAGATATGAGGAATCTATAATAGATCCACTTAGCTAATCTCAATCTTATGTGAATAAGTTGGATATAAAAGCTAGTTTCAAACAAGTTCTAGAGTTCCCACAAATATTAGCTCCACATTAAGAAAAGGGTAATTCCCTAGAGGTTTCTAGCCTCAAGGTGAATTAAAAATAAAAAATAAAATCTACAAAATAAATGCAAGAAAGTAAATACATGAAAGTAAATACATGAATGTAAATCTACTCTACAAAGCATTAAATAAGCAAGAAAAGAAAATAAGAAAAGAAAAAGATAAACCCACATATTCATTTCTTCATCTTCATCTTCTTTTCATCCTTGGACAAAGAGAAGAAAGGAATTATGAAGGGGTGAAAATATTTTGTTTTATTGATTGTAACAAAAAGTTACAATTTGGAATGTCTTCTCAATTAAGAGTAACTCTCCTCTCTAAAAGGAGTTTACAAAATATTTCACACTTCAAGCCCTCACTCTACCCTCTATTTATAGATAACAAGAATCTCTCACAACCCTTGAATTTGTCTTGGCCCTCAAGTAACCCTCACAATTATAGGATTTGGCTTAGGTCCCAAGCAACCCTCAAAGCCATAAGATCTCTCAAAATAATCTAGACTATTGATTCTATACTTGAGAGATGAGCTTTGTGGGCTTTATTTCTTTTATATTTAATTCATTTAAGACTCTTAGGCTTCTCTTAAATGTTCTTGGGCTTCTTAGAATTTAGCTAGGCCTTCAAATAATTGAATATATATCAATTAAATTCGGATTTCTATCATAATCTGCTACTGCTGATGAAATTTTTAGAATCTGGTAATTTGAATAGCTCTATCTCGTCAAGGTAGGTGATTTTCATATATAATATGTTGCATTCTGCTTTCCGGATTGGGAGATATCGCATTTTCTTTGCGGCTGACCATCTTGAGCACGAATTTGACTTTATTTTTTCCATATTTGATTTGATTCTCAATTGCAGGCCAAGTTATTAATATTTCTGACCAAGAAAGTGATGAGTGCTGAGATTTTACTTCTAAACTTAGTTGTGGGCTTTGGATTTAGGCATTCTGGGCTTCATTAGAAAACTTTTGGGCTTGAAATAATCTTTATTTAAGCTCTTATTCAAAAATTCTATATTACCTATAAATTAAGATAAAATAATATTATTAGCAGATATATTTATTTAAATAAAATAGATAATGAGGGTATAAAAATACAATAAAATGTGATGATCACTACCCCTAATATTACCATCATAAAAAATGGCCATTGCCTAAATGAGGCTAAAGCAAGACAGCTCACTGCTCATATCACAAGGTAGGAAATAAAAAAAAACAGTATGCTCTATGGCTGATGATTTCTTGTGCTATTGAGGATGTTTCTCGTGCTATTGAGTAATTCTTCAAAACTGGAAAGCTTCTAGGTATGATTAACTCCACTTCTCTCACTTTGGTTCCTAAAATCCAATGTGAAAAATCCCTCTCTATTTTAGACCAATTGCATGTTGCAATTGTCTTTACAAGTTCATTACAAAAATCCAAGCTAATAGGATATAATCTATTATGAGGTTTCTTGTTAATGAAGCACAAAGTGCTTTTGTTAAGGGCTAGTTAGTCTCCAATAACATCCTTCTGGCTCATGAGCTTATCAAGCACTATGGTAGGAGAAATTTATCCCCTAGAGTTATGCTTAACATTGATATTAGAAAAGCATTTGACATAATTAGTTGCAGTTTCCTGCATGATATGCTCTCCGGTTTGGTGTTTCCAACAAAGTTAATTTCTTGGATAATGGCATGCATATCTTTCCCTAAATTCTCTACATCCATCAATGGAACTCTTCATGGTTACCTTAAGGGTGAGAGAGGCTTGAGGCAAGGTGACCCCGTCTCCCCATACCTCTTTGTGATAGGGATGAAATATCTCTCTAGGAGACTTGACATATTGAAGAATGATAATAATTTTAATTACCATCCAAAATGTGGCAATTTCTAAATCAATTACGTGATTTTTGCTGATAATCTACTCCTATTTGGAAGGGATGACTTTTATTCCGTGCACAAGCTCTATTAATGCTTGCAGAAATTTAGCTTAGTCTCTGGCTTAGAGGCTAATCCAAGTAAATGTGTTATTTTTTATGGTAGGGTGGAGGACATTGTAAAGGATTCTATTGATGCAACTTGAGGGTTCCCTAAAGGAAGTCTACCAATAAGATACTTGGGTGTACTCCTTATTTGCAGGAGATTATCTCATCTTAATTGCAGTCCTCTTATCTCAAAAATCTCTACTCAATTTTAGAATTGGCTAAAGCATAAGAAAATGTCGTATGTTGGTTGGGTGCAAATGATTAAAAGTGTTATTTTTTGGGGTGCAAATCTTTTGAACTAGCAATTATGTTCTCCCCAAAAGATTGCTTGAGAAAATTGATGAACTTTGTAGAATTGCTTGTCGGGGTAAAACTGATATTGCTTGCAAAATCCCTTTGGTTAAATGGGAGAAAATTTGCTTAGATAAAGAATATGGAGGACTTGTGATTTACTCTGCATCAACTTGGCATTTAGCCGTAGCTCTAAGATTAATTTGTTATGTCCATCTTAACAAAGAGATGCTATGGATAAAGTTGGTGCATGGTACTTACTTGAAGCATGTGGATATTTGGCATGCCAATGTGAAAGCTGGAGATTCATGGTAGTGGAAGCAGTTCTTGAAGATCAGATACAAGGCTATTGCTCGATGTTGAGGAATCGATAACCTTAAAGTGGTATTGCTTTCATGTTACATGAATTCAAAAGTGAAGCTTGATGCTTTATGTTCTATTTTCTCTCCTGTAACAAATAAAGTCTTTTGGTATGACACAGTCAGGGGGACTTTAAATTACCCTAAACACTTATTTATTTTATGGCTTGCAGTCCAAGATGGATTGCTCACACAAGATAGATTGATTAATATGAGTTTGCTTCAAAGTAACAATTGTGTTCTATGTCATATCGCTATGGAGAGTCACTGCCATTTGTTTTTTGAGTGTTCCTTTTCTATGAATGTTTGGAATTACATTTTGGGGCATCTCAGTTCAATTAGAAGGCTAGTATTTGGATTCGGTTGTTGAATTGGTACACTACAAGATTAACTAGAGAGGGTTTCAAACAACAAGTGAAAAGAATGGCCCTTGCTACAGTTGTTTACATCATTTGGTGTGAAAGGAATGCTTGAATCTTCACTCAGGTAGAAAAGGCAGTGAAGGTGATTTTAGAAAAGGTAGTGCAGGTGATTTTCAAGGATATGAAGCTTCAAATTCTTACTGTTGTGCTTAACAGTTCTCTACCACAGGAGTGCAAAAACTGGATATCTTCCCTGTAATTTTCTATTGAATATTTGGGTGTTGTTTGCCCAACGTGATATCTTTTTTTATTCTCTCCATTTTGGAGAATCATGATGTACTTAAAATGTCACATTTGATGAATGAAATAAAATTCTTTTTCATTGAAAAAAAAATCTAAGCATAGTGGGGCTCTAAACTAATAAACACCACACAAGGGTGAAACTATAAAATACCCACTTATCAACTACTTGGAGGGGTAAAACTGTCCAAAATACACAATCTGATCCATAACTGACTTCTCTTGTAACTTGGAGGAAGAAGGAAGAAAACAACCATAGGGGTCATTAGGCAAGCAACCGACAACTAGGATTGAGAGAGAAAACAAATGAAAGAGATACATATAATGTATATCCCGGAGAATACACTCACGGAGATTCCAACACAGATAGCCAAAGGGAAAAGACAGAACAAACGACGACAGGAAATGCATAGGTTCAAAATGTTAAAAGCATCTGATAACTACAACTGCAAAATACAGAGCAAAAGCAACATAAAGCTAAAATAAAGCATCCAAATATAAACCTACTAGTCATTACTATCTGAAACTACTCATGCAAAATAGCTCTTCTAAATCTCAACTAGATAGAATCCATGTCACATACCACTTCCTCGATCCAATCACAATTTTCATGATTAACATCTTATTTGAAAAGACCTTCGCTGAGTCTGTGCAAGTCATGTAGGATATGATGGTTTTTGGTACCAACCCAACATTTCCAAGAACATACATGTCTAATAAGCACAACCATGGACCCACATAGCTTGAAAGATTCAGTCCCCCAAAATTAAATTCATCAGATTACCTTTTCTTAGTTTTTTGTACATGAAATGTTGTGCACTAGTTTCGAGAATCTCAGCATGTAGAAAACATACTTTCATGATACTTGATACCCATCAAGATGATATCGATATGGTGTTCATTCAAAGTGCCTCTTATGTCTGGCAGTTGAAAGAAGAAAAAATCCTGAATCATAAATCCAAACACATTATCTCTGCTCATAAATTGTGTGAACGGGAAATTCCAAACAAGATTCGATATTCATGAGGAGATACCATGGATATATCACAAAGTTAAACAAAATCGATATCCAAACAAAATTAAACAGAAAATTCTCTGAACGAGTATAATAACTGGTAATATCTCATCTAGACAATGTGATAACACAAACTGGATCTCAACTCGCACAAAAGTGAGCCAAAAGTCATGGTCCAACATAATTTGCTCAAAATCTAGAAGATACAGGTTTCATCGTTTATGTACAGCACGGATAGGGACAACCACCTAAATCACCTAAGTCGATGTTTGTCATGCCCCGAGACCAAAATGACACATGACTAGGCTAGCAGCACACCACTTGAACGACAACCGAATCCAAATGATATACTTAAGCCTCTAATTTGACAAACTATTCTTTTTTCAAGTTATAGATTTGCGAAATATATAAATTCATTTAAAACATGATCTTGTGACAAAAAATATTCAAGATTAAAATTTATTTCTAAAGCCAAAACAAAACCAACATATACATGTTTATCCATTGTCCCCGACTCAACCAGCTCTCTACTCTGGAATATACCAACCACCTAAAAAAATAAGAAAAAGAATAAAATACAATAGCAAAACCCTCAGAGTGAATAATAGCAAGTACTGCCAAAGGATAGGATTCAAAGAACATAATATATAATATAATTCATTATACAAATAAAATCAATTGAAAGAAAGCTCAAAAGAGATATTCATTAGCGAATAAAAAACTGAGATAATATCAAAGATCGAATAGGAACATAGAAGGATATTAAGGGCCTAGCGTATACAAAACTAGGATAAACTCTCAAATCCATGTTGGAACATTTCTAGTCGTTGTATCTCTCAAAAGGAACATATATCTAACTCATAATTAACTTAGGTATTTTAAAAATCTCAAAACACTTATATGTAGAAAATCAACCTACTACATCAAACATGTTGCATATATACATATATCATACAAGCATGTGAAATCAAACTGTAAATTCCTAGCATACTTAAATTAATGTTTAAATTATTTGAGATTTAAATAATAATATTGGTCAATTTAAGGTGGAAGATAAAATCACAACTCAACAACCAAACGGGATTCAAAATAAACTCATCGAATGACCAAATCAAATCTCACACCTTATAAAGCTACATTATTATTTATTCTCCCCATTTAGATGCAATATTTTCAAACAACTCATCTTAAGTCAATTACGGACGATGTGGTCTAATCTCAGCTTTCCTATATTACACAAGTGATTATTGAGTGAGAAATCAAACACAAAAGCATAGATGTTGCAAATCTCCATACTTATATTTTACACATCGTCACTCAAATCTTAACGTGTAATATACAAATTCTAAGAGTTCATGATCATCATATTTTATTACACTTTTATACCCTCATTATCTATTTTCTTTGAATAAATAAATATATTAATAATGTATTTTTATCTTAATTTGTAGGTAATGAAGGATTCATGGGAGCCCAAAAGAACCAATTTTCCTCATTTTTTAACCTTTTATTGAAGCCCAAGATGAAGCCAAGAAGCCCAAAAGCCCATGAAGACGAAGTCAACAAAGTCAACAAAATTAGTTACAATTCTATTACGAATTAATCGATGGACTAATTGATTAACTAATCTATTGGCTAATCAATTAGCCGATCGATGGGTTAACCAATTAGTTTGTAACAGAATTCAATCAAAGCTTAATTTTAATTTTCTTGGTGCTCAAGAATGATCCAAGGGTTCTGGTTAATTTCTTAGGCTATAAATAGTGGTAGCGAGTGAGGTGTTGGGTGTGAAATATTTTTATAAATTCCTTTTCGGAGAGGATGGTCACTCTTAATTGAGAAGGCCTTCCAAATTGTAAACCTTTTATTTATAATAAATAAAAAAATTCTTCTTTTTTAATTTTTAGTCTTCTTCTCTTTTAATGTGAAGATGAAGATTTGTTTAGAAGGGCTAACCTATTGCAATATAAGTTTTATTTTCCTTTTTATTTTCTTATTTTAAAATTGCATATTCTAGGATTTTATTTTCTTGTCTTTAATTCCATGTTCGGTAGATTAAAATTTATTTTATGCTTGTAGTGTAATTTTTCTTCATACTTTGTAGAGTAGATTTTCTCCATGTTTTATAGTGAAGATTTTCATTTTCTTATTCTTTTTCTTGCTTTGTAGTTGGTTTCCGTTTTCTTGTTTCCCATTTATGCTTTATTTTCTTTTTGTTCATAATGTGTGTAACTAAGTCTTTAGGAGATCTAGGATTGTATGAAATTAGTTTAATTTCCTTTGTGGTTTATAGATTGCTCTTTTATGCTTAAAATGATCATGCTTAAGATTATCAACTAGAAAACTAATTGGTAGAAGAAGAATTTGATAATCTATGCTTATCTTGAGTGGTTTGATAGATTATGCTTATAAATTCTAGAATTACTATCTAGTTGCTTATTCTTTTCATGAATGGTGATTTTGCTTGGATGATAATTTGATAGATTATGCTTTTATTAAGTGGTTTGATAGTCTATGCTTAGTAAATCTAAAGTAAAATGTGATAAAAGAGACTAGTTCATAAATCCTAATTGAAATTAACTAGTGGATTCAATCTTAGATTCCTAGCCTCTCTATTTGTTTTTCGCAAACTTTCTTGATTTAATTTTTTTCTCCATCTCTCAATTTCCATTTTCTTTTTTTTTTATTTTTTCTCTTGTTTTCCCTCTTCTCTCTACTTGTTTCTCTTTTTATTTTTCACTTTTTATTTACAAATCCCTCTCTATATCTCTATACTTTTACTCCTTTTTGTCCACACTCTTCTAGGCCCAATTTTAGATTTTCTAAACACAAATCTTCCTCGTGGGTTCAACTTCTATACTATACTATAACTTGGTTGTGCACTTGCAATTTTGTATTAATTACCCCCGATCAATTTTTTGGCACCGTTGCTACGGAATGTGCATGTAATTAGGATTTTTCTATTTTAGTTCTTTGATATGTGTATTTCCTTGTGACGAACTAAACTAGAAGTAGAAAATTGAAGATTGAAGAAGAATATCTGCATGAAAAGGTGAGTTCTTTTTCTAGTATTTTCAATTCCACCCTCTAGTTAGGCTTTTCACATTAGAGACAACTAGGAACTAATAAAAATAATTTCTCTTGTTGACCCTAATAAAATTCACCATCCACTTGAATAACTGTTAAAGAAGATAATAAATTCAAACAAGAGCTCTCTTTCTCACGTTTGTTTGATTGTTGACCCTAATTAAAAAATATTTTCTTTTTGCATCCTCTTGTAGTTGCTTTTAATTTTTAGGGTTTGCATTGCATATAGTTAGTAGGAGTTCACCAAAGTGATTTGAGCACTCAATTGAAAATACTCTTAAGGGCAAAAATCCTCTAATCAAAATAAGGCGAGGGATTTCATCACCCTTTCCTTAGCCCACAAATCACTAATTCCTCACTACATTTAACATTTGTGTTTTGGTCAGTCACTGAATGTTAGAACTCAGTATACAATCGGTTAATTGAACTGCACTCGTTCTTGTTATGCAGATCCTTCTACTTTATACATAAAGGAACAATGAATCATGTTTTTCCTAAGAATATCAGCTCTAGAGGACTAAGTGCATGACCTTATTTGGGAGACTTCGTAGATGAACTTAGGCTTTTAATTATGTTGCAAGTGGAAGTTGTTCGCAAGAGAATTATTATAAACTTTTCATTTGCTAAGTGGACAAATACATAATTCATCATATGTTAGATCTGTAGCAATTTAATGAATCATTTGATAATTTATAGTGAATTCTGCTAGTCAGTTGGCTAATGGCCCATTTTATGTAAAAACTTAACTTTTTTGCTCCTGTTTAATAGATCATCAACGAAAGGGATCACTGTCAGGGGTGCTTTCGGTTTGCTAAAAGGTACAATTTTTTTCCATATATATATACTCTCTCTCTCTCTCTCTCTCTCTCTCTCTCTCTCTCTCTCTAAATGTGATATCCATAACTTTGACTCTAAGGGCACGTTCACGGCTCTGCATCATTTTTGCTCTGTAAATAGGACTCTATTGAATGGTAATCACAATTTTTTCTTTACTGTTGTATATTTCTAAAGTTCAACGAATTGTTATATTTTTAAGTTAAAAAATTTATTTGCTATTTACAACAGACGATGTCATGGGAATTAGACACTACGAAACCACCTAGCACCAACTTATCTTTAACATTCACCAGTCAGAATGATGGAAAAGACTAATTTCCAAGAAAAAACGCACGTAACTATAGAAAGACAATGTATATTCTAATTCTAGATCAAACTTCGTTATGAAAAGTAATATTTGGTATGATAAGCCAAATTATTGATGGAGTGAAAGCTACAGATTGTCACTTGTGAACCATGACTAGGTTTTGAGACTGGCAGCGCGGAACAACAGGGCTTTGAGAGACTAATGTTCATTCAAAATTTTAAAACTTACAAATTACAAAATTTTAAGAAAGTAAATATGTGAACTCAACTCTATTTACCCCATACAAAGAACTCTAAATGTATGTATACAGTTTGAATATGTATATCTTCATTTGCTCCATAGATTGTCTACTTATGAATTCCGTTCATATCAGGATTCTTTTGTTGCCGTTTCTTTAATGAATTTTTTTTTGCAGTTTCCTTACCACATACTTGGACTCTTCTTTGTGTTTGTTTGACTTCTTAAAGGACTGTACGCCACCAAATTATGATCGTTCGTGCTCTCTTAACAACAAATGCATGTAGCATCTTTGTTTTTCCCCGCTTCCTATTAGCTAAACTTTACATGCATGTACTACGCTCCCAATTCTTCAACTTCTAGATTACATAATATACAATCTGCCACTGCTTGTTAGTATGTACATTTCTTCTACTAACTTTGTGCTAGACATATAGTACTCTTTGGAATAGGCATATCTAAATATCTTTTTTGTGGAAAACAATAAGAGAACACAATGTCAACGTGAACAGAAAAAAGATTAAAACAAAATGAATATAGCAGAAAATGGTATGCCTCATTCTGAGGAGAAAATTGAAATGAAAAAAGGAAGAGAGAAGCTTATTATATAAAAAATTAAGTAGAAAGAAACTGCACTACTTACTATGGTTGCAAATCATAGCCAAACAAATAGAGAAAGAAAATGAAAGTATAATGCATATCAAAATTCACAAGCAACGCAATATAAAAATGATGACAAAATATTATTGAGGGACCCATCACTGCAACATCCTAAAGCCAAAAAAGTCAAAATGGTATTCCCTCTGCTACGAGAAAGAAAAAGCAATGTAAAAAAAATGCCAACATCATACATGAATTCAAATAAGAGAATGTACGCATTTTGCACAGTCAAAGACCTCTAATGATGAAGTAGGTATAGGAAAAACCACTTACATGCTTCGGCATCTTCGAAAGAGGTTAGTAACTGGTGTAAGTTTTTTTTTCTACTTTAAGCATAAAGACGGAGAGGAGTAAGTCCATTAAAATAAATGCACGTTGCAGGGTCGACTTCAACTGCAAACAATATTGTTCTACAATATGACGCTTTTGAATCCATGTCTTAGTCATGCGTCAGGAAAAATGTGAAGAAAAAAAGAACAAAGTTACAAGGTAGGCAAATTTAGAAGTTCCTACGCTATATTACTTCTGAAAGCTAAATAATAGAATCTTTTATAAAATTTTTATCTAGATTATCTTGTTGTGCCTCTCGAGGCACATGTTCTACCCACAACACCCATGTAAACATTGTGATGTGAAAAGATTTCTTCGTGAACCTAAAGGCTTCTGCTGTTCTGAGGGACAAAAATCTTATTAGCTATAAACGACACTCCAGATGACATCCATCAATTATACACTTCAAATTCGACCAGCTCTATATTATTCCATACATATGTTCACACTTACAATAACTCATTTGCATTCACATCATTTGGTGTTCAATATGACAATAATCTATGCAAAAGAAACAAAGGCATTTACACCTATACAAGGCCAATTTTATCATTATATTAATAAATTACTACCAGCGGATAATCATCCTGCTTATTTACAATTATATTTCTATGACAGTGAACATAAACTTGAGACTGAATGAATAGCTTCAAATGCTCAAATCCGAAATTTTAGTGCAACTTATTGAAATTCTAAAATGAATATAGCAGAAAATGGTATGCCTCATTCTGAGGAGAAAATTGAAATGAAAAAAGGAAGAGAGAAGCTTATTATATAAAAAAAATTAAGTAGAAAGAAACTGCACTACTTACTATGGTTGCAAATCATAGCCAAACAAATAGAGAAAGAAAATGAAAGTATAATGCATATCAAAATTCACAAGCAACGCAATATAAAAATGATGACAAAAATATTATTGAGGGACCCATCACTGCAACATCCTAAAGCCAAAAAAGTCAAAATGGTATTCCCTCTGCTACGAGAAAGAAAAAGCAATGTAAAAAAAATGCCAACATCATACATGAATTCAAATAAGAGAATGTACGCATTTTGCACAGTCAAAGACCTCTAATGATGAAGTAGGTATAGGAAAAACCGCACTTACATGCTTCGGCATCTTCGAAAGAGGTTAGTAACTGGTGTAAGTTTTTTTTTCTACTTTAAGCATAAAGACGGAGAGGAGTAAGTCCATTAAAATAAATGCACGTTGCAGGGTCGACTTCAACTGCAAACAATATTGTTCTACAATATGACGCTTTTGAATCCATGTCTTAGTCATGCGTCAGGAAAAATGTGAAGAAAAAAAGAACAAAGTTACAAGGTAGGCAAATTTAGAAGTTCCTACGCTATATTACTTCTGAAAGCTAAATAATAGAATCTTTTATAAAATTTTTATCTAGATTATCTTGTTGTGCCTCTCGAGGCACATGTTCTACCCACAACACCCATGTAAACATTGTGATGTGAAAAGATTTCTTCGTGAACCTAAAGGCTTCACTGCTCGAGGGACAAAAATCTTATTAGCTATAAACGACACTCCGTGATGACATCCATCAATTATACACTTCAAATTCGACCAGCTCTATATTATTCCATACATATGTTCACACTTACAATAACTCATTTGCATTCACATCATTTGGTGTTCAATATGACAATAATCTATGCAAAAGAAACAAAGGCATTTACACCTATACAAGGCCAATTTTATCATTATATTAATAAATTACTACCAGCGGATAATCATCCTGCTTATTTACAATTATATTTCTATGACAGTGAACATAAACTTGAGACTGAATGAATAGCTTCAAATGCTCAAATCCTGAAATTTTAGTGCAACTTATTGAAATTCTAAAAATAAATCCTTACACAAATTTCTTCTGCAGACTAGAAAATGTACCAAACTCAGAAAAAAAATTAAATTATTATCAAACAGCAACCTAATTTAGACCAAGGTGTGTATAATATGCCGACAACATCGCAGGTGGCTGCAATATGGGTTGAAAATGATAACTTAGAAGAACATAGAGGGAGAGATATTACTATTTATAATCATGTTGGCCATAGTTGCAAAGTATAACAATACTATGGGTTCTATGATCCTCTGCAATATCCCTTATTATTTCCTCACGATGACACTGGATGACATCAAGGAATAGAGAAGATTATAAACAAAAAGAAGAATGTGATTAAAAGTGAGCAGTCTGTTAGTGCAAACCAATTTGTTTCCGCATCTGAATTAATAGAAAGAGAGAAAAAAATAAGTCTTCTACTTTTTTTCATCTGCTTGTTTGTAGTTATAGTATCTATTATGTTACTTACAAAGTTATTATTAGCTATATTTCAATATCAAAAGAAGGACAAGGGAAAAGAAAAATAGTGTCCTGCCGAAAATACTACTGCTACAAGTTGCAGATACAACCCAATATAAAATATATTTTACTACATTCAAGCCGTCTTTTGCAACAATATGTTGTTGATATGTATATCAAACTCGAAATATTAAGATTAGATTATTTTCGTAATAAACAACAAGAAATCAGGGCTAAACTTTATTTAGGAATTATTGACAGTGTTGCCATGGGAGAACACCGAGCATCTAAAATTGGAAAACAAATAATCTTACTAACATCATTTATAGGCGGACCACGAGATATGAGAAAGTGTTACATTGATGCAATAAACTTAGTTCAACAATTTGGAAAACCAGATATATTTCTAACAATGACTTGCAATCCTACTTGGCAAGAAACCAAACAAGAATTAAGATTTGCTGACGAAACACAAAATAGGCCTAATTTAATAGCACGAATTTTTAAAGCAAAACTGGAAGAACTAAAGTTTGATCTTTTTAAGAAGCAAATTTTTGGTCTCGTTGTAGCTTATTTATATTTTATTGAATTTCAAAAAAGACGATTACCCCGTGCTCATTTCTTAATTATTTTAAAATCAAAGTACAATCTAACTTCCCTAGAGTCTAATGACAAAGTTGTCTCCGCTAAACTTCCTGAAAGGGAAGAAAATCCTCACTTATTCTCCACCGTAGTTAAACATATTATACATGGACCATGTGGAAAACTAAATCCAACTAATGTTTGTATGACAAAAGATGGTTGCTGTAAAAATAAATATCCGAAAAACTTCTACTCCTCGACTACACATGGTAAAAACTCATATCCAATATACAAACGATGAAATGATGAAAAAGAAATTAAAGTAAGAGGTGCAACTTTGGATAATCGATGGGTAATACCATATAATCCTTGTTTGCTTGCAAAATTTGACTACCACATCAATGTTTAAATATGTTCAACAGTTAAGTTAGTGAAATATTTATATAAATATATATAAATAAAGGTCATGACCGTGTTGCTTTTCATAGAGCTTCCTATGAAACTCCAAATGATATCAACGAGATAGATCAATATTAGTCTGGTAGGTGGATATCTCCACCGGAAGCTATGTGGAGAATTTATAAACTTGCTCTAAATGAAATATCTTCGCTATCCAAAGCTTGCAATTACATTTGGAGGAAAGCGACTTATAACATTTCAAAAGTTTGATAATTTAAGCAACATATTAAATTATGATTTATCAATAGAGACAATGCTTACTCAAGATTTTATATGAATTAAATGAAAAGAATCCAAAATTTTACTATACAAAGAATTCCTCGAGAGTTTGTTTGGAAACAATTCAAAGTTATTGACTTCGGACATAGAAAGAATATTATTGGATGAATTGTTACTGCTAATCCAGTTAAAGGAGAAAGATATTATCTATGTGTATTATTAAATCATATTAGAACTGCTACGTCTTTTGCTAATTTAAGATTTGTGAAACACAAAATAGGCCTAATTTAATAGCACTAATTTTTAAAGCAAAACCGAAGAACTAAAGTTTGATCTTTTAAGAAGCAAATTTTTGGTCTCGTTGTAGCTTATTTATATTTTATTGAATTTCAAAAAGACGATTACCCGTGCTCATTTCTTAATTATTTTAAAATCAAAGTACAATCTAACTTCCTAGAGTCTAATGACAAAGTTGTCTCCGCTAAACTTCCGAAGGGAAGAAAATCCTCACTTATTCTCCAATCGTAGTTAAACATATTATACATGGACCATGTGGAAAACTAAATCCAACTAATGTTTGTATGACAAAAGATGGTTGCTGTAAAAATAAATATCCAAAAACTTCTACTCCTCGACTACACATGGTAAAACTCATATCCAATATACAAACGATGAAATGATGAAAAGAAATTAAAGTAAGAGGTGCAACTTTGGATAATCGATGGGTAATACCATATAATCCTTGTTTGCTTGCAAAATTTGACTACCACATCAATGTTTAAATATGTTCAACAGTTAAGTTAGTGAAATATTTATATAAATATATATAAATAAAGGTCATGACCGTGTTGCTTTTCATAGAGCTTCCTATGAAACTCCAAATGATATCAACGAGATAGATCAATATTAGTCTGGTAGGTGGATATCTCCACCGGAAGCTATGTGGAGAATTTATAAACTTGCTCTAAATGAAATATCTTCTGCTATCCAAAGCTTGCAATTACATTTGGAGGGAAAACAGCTTATAACATTTCAAAAGTTTGATAATTTAAGCAACATATTAAATTATGATTTATCAATAGAGACAATGCTTACTCAGTATTTTATATGAATTAAATGAAAAAGAATCCAAAATTTTACTATACAAAGAATTCCCTGGAGAGTTTGTTTGGAAACAATTCAGGTTATTGACTTCTGGACATAGAAAGAATATTATTGGATGAATTGTTACTGCTAATCCAGTTAAAGGAGAAAGATATTATCTATGTGTATTATTAAATCATATTAGAACTGCTACGTCTTTTGCTAATTTAAAACTTGTGAATAACGTCAGAGCTACCTCATTTCATGAAGCAGCTTTGTTGCATGGATTGCTAGAATCTGATAATAGTTTAGAAAATTGCATGCAGGAAGCATCGTTATATCAAATGTCTTGTAGTCTAAGACAACTATTTGCAACTATACTTGTTTATTGTGATCTAAAAAATCAAAAGGACCTGTGGGAAAAATTCGAATATGCTATATCAGAAGACTACAAACATGTTGACAAATTTACAACAAATCAAATAAGACATAAAGTACTTCGAAACATAAATTAGATACTTGAGTCCATGGGAAAAAATATAACCGATTATAGCTTTAGCAATGTAGATGTTACTAATGATGAAGATAATTGCATATGTAAAGAAATAGAAGATGAAACAAACATCATTGTCTCTGAAAGGGATCTTCTTACAATATCAAAACTGAACAAAGAACAAAAGCATGCATTTGATATTATAACCCAAAAGATATTCTCAAATACTCTTGCAGTTTTCTTTGTAGATGGTCCGGGTGGAACAGAGAAAACTTATCTATATACTACTATTCTCGCCATTGTTAGATCAAAGGGACTCATAGCATTGCCTACTGCATCATCTAGAGTTGCAGCATATAATATACCCTACTCAAGAACAACACATTCCAGATTTAAGTTACCCATTAATATAGATGATGATACTACTTACAATATAAGTAAGCAAAGTGGGCTTGCTAAGTTATTACGTGCTGCAAAAGTTATTATATGGGATGAAGCTACAATGGCAAAATGGCAGGCAGTAGAGGCTATTGATGAAATGTTGAAAGATTATATATAAATGACTGTAAATTACCTTTCCACGGGAAAGTAGTAGTATTCGGCGGTGATTCCTGACAGGTATTACCCGTAGTTCCTAAGCCCACAAGAGAAGAAATAACAAATACTAGCTTAGCACAGTAAAAAAAATATGGCCTATCATGCAAAAATTTAGATTAACCGAAAACATGCGTGCTAAATCTAATCCCACTTTTAGTGCCTTTGTACTACGCATTGGTGATGGAGCAGAAAAGCTTATAAAAATGATATGATCAGACTTCCTTTTACTATGATTGTGCCTTGTCTAGATGACACAACTTCTTTAAATAAACTAATTGAACATGTATTTCTAAATTTACAAAATCTTATCTGCTCTCCTAAATGATATTAAATCGAGCAATACTAACACCTAAAAATAACAATGTTAATGATATAAATAACTTACGTGTTGATGTATATAATCACAGTCACTAATCTCCGTGTGAGCTTAGCTTGAGGTTGAAGATGACAGGGATCCGCTCACTCCCCCGAATACCTAGCTTTGAGTTGGGCTGTTCTTCCCCCCTGCACAGGTAGAAGCTCGTGAGAGGACGGGGCTTGGCTCCCCCGTTGTACCTCCGACGATCAAGTCAGTGTTTTGAGCTTGAGTGGAGAAAAAAATGAACAGTAAGAGTTCTTCATTCAAGAGTGCAGGGGGAGAGAAATGGCTTACCCTTGTATTGAGAATAGTTCCTTTTCTTTGTAGGAATGAGAGAGGGCAGTTTGGTCATTTCAGCATTAGTTTTACACATGTCAGCTTATGTGTGGAAAGAGTCACCATTGATTTGATGTGAGGTATGGGGAATGGCTACAAAAGCCATGTGGTCAGCACAGCGCCATTAATTGTGATGTTGACTTGTTGTTGGCGCGGGGCTCAAGGCCAACCATTAAAGAAGGAAGATCAGAGTAATGTTATCAGAAGCGTACCGCCCGAGGGTCAGAAAGGTGCAGTCTACTGCCGTTGCAGATCTACGCAACGCTACGCTAATCGTGAGTGATGGCACCGTGAGAAGCTGGGCCGAGCATCAGAGTGCCGCCCGGATCAGAGGCGAAGTCGGCCGCTATAGCAGATCTACGCATAACGCTTCGGCGGGCGAAAGCACTATAGCAAAGGGCCGAAGTTATCAGAAGCGCCGCCCCGGACCGAGAGGCCAGCCAGAAAGCGTATCGAAATGATAACGCCTTCGCTATCCGGGCGAAAGCACTATAGCAAAGGGCCGAAGTTATCAGAGGCGAAGTCCGCCAGAGGTGATCTACGCATAACGCCAAGGCCGGCCGCTAATCGGGCGCATATTACCGTAGCAATCGGCCGAGTACTGTAGCAAGCCGTCCGTGGGATCAGAGGCGAAGTCGGCCGTGAAAGGACGACAAACAACGCCTTTCGCGTCGGCCGAGCACTGTAGCAAAGGGCCGAAGTTATCAGAGGCGAAGTCGGCCGCTATAGCAGATCTACGCATAACGCTTTCGCCGGCCGAAAGCATCAGAAAGCGCATATTACCGTATGAAGGCCGAACACCGCAAATCGACGGACCGCTGCTCGGCCTACGCATCAGAAGCAGCCGGCTCCATCAGTAAACGAGAGGCTCGGCATCAGAGCGCATTTGACGGCTGTAGTAGCCAAACACTTGTGAGAGCAGAGAGATCCTCTTTGGCCCTGAGTTGGGTTCGTGTCGATTTTCATACGTGGATTAATAAAAATCTTTTGGGGTACCAACAAGAGGCCCCTTTCACTTGGATGCCGCTTAAGCCGGTCCCAGTGAAAGTTCGACTCGACTGGGAGGTTCGACTCGACTCGGGAGGTTCGACTCGACACAGGAGGTTCGACTCGACTGGGAGGTTCGACTCGACTGGGAGGTTCGACTCGACTGGGAGGTTCGACTCGACTCGGGAGGTTCGACTCGACTGGGAGGTTCGACTCGACTAGGGAGGAGGTCCCACTCGACCAGGAGGAAAGTTCGACTCGACTGGGAGGTTCGACTCGACTCGGGAGGTTCGACTCGACTGGGAGGTTCGACTCGACTGGGAGGTTCGACTCGACACAGGAGGTTCGACTCGACTCGGGAGGTTCGACTCGACTGGGAGGTTCGACTCGACTCGGGAGGTTCGACTCGACTCGGGAGGTTCGACTCGACTCGGGAGGTTCGACTCGACACAGGAGGTTCGACTCGACTCGGGAGGTTCGACTGACCAGGAGGAAAGTTCGACTCGACTGGGAGGTTCGACTCGACTGGGAGGTTCGACTCGACTCGGGAGGTTCGACTCGACTAGGGAGGAGGTCCCACTCGACCAGGAGGAAAGTTCGACTCGACACAGGAGGTTCGACTCGACTAGGGAGGAGGTCCCACTCGACCAGGAGGAAAGTTCGACTCGACTGGGAGGTTCGACTCGACTGGGAGGTTCGACTCGACTGGGAGGTTCGACTCGACTGGGAGGTTCGACTCGACACAGGAGGTTCGACTCGACTCGGGAGGTTCGACTCGACCAGGAGGAAAGTTCGACTCGACTGGGAGGTTCGACTCGACTGGGAGGTTCGACTCGACTGGGAGGTTCGACTCGACTGGGAGGTTCGACTCGACACAGGAGGTTCGACTCGACTCGGGAGGTTCGACTCGACTGGGAGGTTCGACTCGACCAGGAGGAAAGTTCGACTCGACTGGGAGGTTCGACTCGACTGGGAGGTTCGACTCGACTCGGGAGGTTCGACTCGACTGGGAGGTTCGACTCGACTCGGGAGGTTCGACTCGACTGGGAGGTTCGACTCGACTGGGAGGTTCGACTCGACACAGGAGGTTCGACTCGACTGGGAGGTTCGACTCGACTCGGGAGGTTCGACTCGACACAGGAGGTTCGACTCGACTCGGGAGGTTCGACTCGACTGGGAGGTTCGACTCGACTGGGAGGTTCGACTCGACCAGGAGGAAAGTTCGACTCGACTGGGAGGTTCGACTCGACTGGGAGGTTCGACTCGACTGGGAGGTTCGACTCGACTGGGAGGTTCGACTCGACTGGGAGGTTCGACTCGACTGGGAGGTTCGACTCGACTCGGGAGGTTCGACTCGACTGGGAGGTTCGACTCGACACAGGAGGTTCGACTCGACTGGGAGGTTCGACTCGACTCGGGAGGTTCGACTCGACTGGGAGGTTCGACTCGACTCGGGAGGTTCGACTCGACTGGGAGGTTCGACTCGACTGGGAGGTTCGACTCGACTGGGAGGTTCGACTCGACTCGGGAGGTTCGACTCGACTGGGAGGTTCGACTCGACTGGGAGGTTCGACTCGACTGGGAGGTTCGACTCGACTGGGAGGAAAGTTCGACTCGACTGGGAGGAAAGTTCGACTCGACCAGGGAGGAAAGTTCGACTCGACTGGGAGGTTCGACTCGACTGGGAGGAAAGTTCGACTCGACTGGGAGGTTCGACTCGACCGGGAGGTTCGACTCGACTAGGGAGGAGGTCCCACTCACTGTGGAGGAAAGTTCGACTCGACTCGGGAGGTTCGACTCACTGTGGAGGAAAGTTCGACTCGACACAGGAGGTTCGACTCGACTGGGAGGTTCGACTCGACTGGGAGGTTCGACTCGACCTGGGAGGAAGGACTGACTCGACCAGGGAGGAAAGACTGACTCGACCAGGGAGGAAAGTTCGACTCGACCTGGGAGGTTCGACTCGACCAGGGAGGAAGGTTCGACTCGACTAGGGTGGAGGTCTGACTCGACCAGGGAGGAGAGTTCGACTCGACCTGGGAGAAAGGTCCGACTCGACCAGGGAGGAAAGTTCGACTCGACTGGGAGAAAGGTCCCACTGACCAGGAGGAAAGTTCGACTCGACTGGAGGAAGGACCGACTCACCAGGAGGAAAGACCGACTCACTGTGGAGGAAAGTTCGACTCGACCGGGAGGTTCGACTCGACCGGGAGGTAGGTTCGACTCGACTAGGGAGGAGGTCCCACTCACTGTGGAGGAAAGTTCGACTCACTGTGGAGGAAAGTTCGACTCGACTGGGAGGTTCGACTCACTGTGGAGGAAAGTTCGACTCGACCAGGAGGAAAGACCGACTCACTGTGGAGGAAAGACCGACTCACTGTGGAGGAAAGTTCGACTCGACCTGGGAGGTTCGACTCGACCAGGGAGGAAAGTTCGACTCGACTCGGGAGGTTCGACTCACTGTGGAGGAGAGTTCGACTCGACTGGGAGAAAGGTCCCACTCACTGTGGAGGAAAGTTCGACTCGACCAGGAGGAAAGTTCGACTCGACCGGGAGGTTCGACTCGACCAGGAGGAAAGACCGACTCACTGTGGAGGAAAGTTCGACTCGACTGGGAGGTTCGACTCGACACAGGAGGTTCGACTCGACCAGGAGGAAAGTTCGACTCGACCGGGAGGTAGGTTCGACTCGACCGGGAGGTAGGTTCGACTCGACTGGGAGGAAAGTTCGACTCGACCGGGAGGTAGGTTCGACTCGACCGGGAGGTAGGTTCGACTCGACACAGGAGGTTCGACTCACTGTGGAGGAGAGTTCGACTCGACCGGGAGGTAGGTTCGACTCGACTCGGGAGGTTCGACTCGACTCGGGAGGTTCGACTCACCAGGAGGAAAGTTCGACTCGACTGGGAGGTTCGACTCGACACAGGAGGTTCGACTCGACTAGGGAGGAGGTCCGACTCGACCAGGGAGGAAAGTTCGACTCGACCTGGGAGGTTCGACTCGACCTGGGAGGAAGGTTCGACTCGACCAGGGAGGAAAGTTCGACTCGACCTGGGAGGTTCGACTCGACCAGGGAGGAAAGTTCGACTCGACCAGGAGGAAAGTTCGACTCGACCGGGAGGTAGGTTCGACTCGACCAGGAGGAAAGTTCGACTCGACCAGGGAGGAGAGTTCGACTCGACACAGGAGGTTCGACTCGACTGTGGAGGAAAGTTCGACTCGACCTGGGAGGGAGGTTCGACTCGACTAGGGAGGAGGTCCGACTCGACTGTGGAGGAAAGTTCGACTCGACACAGGAGGTTCGACTCGACTGTGGAGGAAAGTTCGACTCGACCGGGAGGTAGGTTCGACTCGACTGGGAGGTAGGTTCGACTCGACTGTGGAGGAGAGTTCGACTCGACTAGGGAGGAGGTCCGACTCGACTGTGGAGGAAAGTTCGACTCGACACAGGAGGTTCGACTCGACAGGAGGTTCGACTCGACCGGGAGGTAGGTTCGACTCGACCGGGAGGTAGGTTCGACTCGACTGTGGAGGAGAGTTCGACTCGACCTGGGAGAAAGGTCCGACTCGACCAGGGAGGAAAGTTCGACTCGACCGGGAGGTAGGTTCGACTCGACTGTGGAGGAAAGTTCGACTCGACTGTGGAGGAAAGTTCGACTCGACACAGGAGGTTCGACTCGACCAGGAGGAAAGTTCGACTCGACCAGGGAGGAGGTCCGACTCGACTGTGGAGGAAAGTTCGACTCGACTGTGGAGGAAAGTTCGACTCGACTGTGGAGGAAAGTTCGACTCGACTGTGGAGGAAAGTTCGACTCGACTGTGGAGGAAAGTTCGACTCGACCAGGAGGAAAGTTCGACTCGACCGGAGGTTCGACTCGACCGGGAGGTAGGTTCGACTCGACCGGGAGGTAGGTTCGACTCGACTGTGGAGGAGAGTTCGACTCGACTGGGAGGTAGGTTCGACTCGACTGTGGAGGAAAGTTCGACTCGACTGGGAGGTAGGTTCGACTCGACTGTGGAGGAAAGTTCGACTCGACTGTGGAGGAAAGTTCGACTCGACACAGGAGGTTCGACTCGACTGTGGAGGAAAGTTCGACTCGACCGGGAGGTAGGTTCGACTCGACCGGGAGGTAGGTTCGACTCGACCAGGAGGAAAGTTCGACTCGACCTGGGAGGTTCGACTCGACCAGGGAGGAAAGTTCGACTCGACCGGGAGGGAGGTTCGACTCGACTAGGGAGGAGGTCCGACTCGACCAGGGAGGAGAGTTCGACTCGACCTGGGAGGAGGGACTGACTCGACCAGGGAGGAAAGTTCGACTCGACCTGGGAGGTTCGACTCGACCAGGGAGGAAGGTTCGACTCGACCAGGGAGGAGGTCCGACTCGACCAGGGAGGAAAGTTCGACTCGACCTGGGAGGTAGGTTCGACTCGACCAGGGAGGAAAGTTCGACTCGACCGGGAGGTAGGTTCGACTCGACTGGGAGAAAGGTCCGACTCGACTGTGGAGGAAAGTTCGACTCGACTGGGAGGTTCGACTCGACTGTGGAGGAAAGTTCGACTCGACCAGGGAGGAGGTCCGACTCGACCTGGGAGGAAAGTTCGACTCGACCTGGGAGGAAGGTTCGACTCGACCAGGAGGAAAGTTCGACTCGACTGTGGAGGAAAGTTCGACTTCGACCGGGGAGGAAAGTTCGACTCGACTGTGGAGGAAAGTTCGACTCGACTCGGGAGGTTCGACTCGACTGTGGAGGAAAGTTCGACTTCGACGGGGTGGAGGTCCGACTCGACTGTGGAGGAAAGTTCGACTCGACACGGGAGGAAGGACCGACTCACTGTGGAGGAAAGTTCGACTCACTGGGAGAAAGGTCCGACTCGACCAGGGAGGAAAGTTCGACTCGACTGTGGAGGAAAGTTCGACTCGACCTGGGAGGTTCGACTCGACCTGGGAGGTTCGACTCGACCAGGGAGGAAAGTTCGACTCGACCTGGGAGGGAGGTTCGACTCGACCAGGGAGGAGGTCCGACTCGACCAGGGAGGAAAGTTCGACTCGACACAGGAGGAAAGTTCGACTTCGACACAGGAGGTTCGACCCGATAATTGACAACCCGTAGGTTGGGTGCCTAGGACTTACGTGGCGCCTAGGTCTTACTCGGCAAGGCCGATCTCTGTTTTGAGGCAAAGAGCAAGGCTGAGTCGGCTCACGTGGGAGCGGCGACTCTGCAACTGACAACCCGTAGGTTGGGTGCTTAGGACTTACGTGGCGCCTAGGTCTTTCTCGACAAGGCCGATCTCTGTTTTGAGGCAAAGAGCAAGCTGAGTCGGCTCCGCGTGGGGCGGCGACTCGCAATTGACAACCCGTAGGTTGGGTGCCTAGGACTTACGTGGCGCCTAGGTCTTTCGGCAAGGCCGATCTGTTTTAGGCAAAGAGCAAGCTGAGTCGGCTCACGTGGGGCGGCGACTCGCAATTGACAACCCGTAGGTTGGGTGCCTAGGACTTACGTGGCGCCTAGGTCTTTCGGCAAGGCCGATCTGTTTTAGGCAAAGAGCAAGCTGAGTCGGCTCACGTGGGGCGGCGACTCGCAATTGACAACCCGTAGGTTGGGTGCCTAGGACTTACGTGGCGCCTAGGTCTCTTCGGCATGACCGATCTGTTTTAGGCAAAGAGCAAGCTGAGTCGGCTCACGTGGGGCGGCGACTCGCAATTGACAACCCGTAGGTTGGGTGCCTAGGACTTACGTGGCGCCTAGGTCTTTCGGCATGGCCGATCTGTTTTAGGCAAAGAGCAAGCTGAGTCGGCTCACGTGGGGCGGCGACTCGCAATTGACAACCCGTAGGTTGGGTGCCTAGGACTTACGTGGCGCCTAGGTCTTTCGGCAAGGCCGATCTGTTTTAGGCAAAGAGCAAGCTGAGTCGGCTCACGTGGGGCGGCGACTCGCAATTGACAACCCGTAGGTTGGGTGCCTAGGACTTACGTGGCGCCTAGGTCTTTCGGCAAGGCCGATCTGTTTTAGGCAAAGAGCAAGCCCGAGTCGGCTCCGCGTGGGGCGGCGACTCGCAATTGACAACCCGTAGGTTGGGTGCCTAGGACTTACGTGGCGCCTAGGTCTTTCGGCAAGGCCGATCTGTTTTAGGCAAAGAGCAAGCTGAGTCGGCTCACGTGGGGCGGCGACTCGCAATTGACAACCCGTAGGTTGGGTGCCTAGGACTTACGTGGCGCCTAGGTCTTTCGGCATGGCCGATCTGCTTTTAGGCAAAGAGCAAGCTGAGTCGGCTCCGCGTGGGGCGGCGACTCGCAATTGACAACCCGTAGGTTGGGTGCCTAGGACTTACGTGGCGCCTAGGTCTTTCGGCAAGGCCGATCTACATTTTGAGGCAAAGAGCAAGCTGAGTCGGCTCCGCGTGGGGCGGCGACTCGCAATTGACAACCCGTAGGTTGGGTGCCTAGGACTTACGTGGCGCCTAGGTCTTTCGGCAAGGCCGATCTGTTTTAGGCAAAGAGCAAGCTGAGTCGGCTCACGTGGGGCGGCGACTCGCAATTGACAACCCGTAGGTTGGGTGCCTAGGACTTACGTGGCGCCTAGGTCTTTCGGCATGGCCGATCTGCTTTTAGGCAAAGAGCAAGCTGAGTCGGCTCACGTGGGGCGGCGACTCGCAATTGACAACCCGTAGGTTGGGTGCCTAGGACTTCGTGGCGCCTAGGTCTCTTCGGCATGACCGATCTGCTTTTAGGCAAAGAGCAAGCTGAGTCGGCTCCGCGTGGGGCGGCGACTCGCAATTGACAACCCGTAGGTTGGGTGCCTAGGACTTACGTGGCGCCTAGGTCTTATGGAGTCTGCTCACATGGGCGCGACGACTTGGTAGGCGGATACGCTCCTTGACTCGACTTAACGTGGTTGGGCAACCCGTCTTGACTTGGCGAGTAGGGTGTGGTTACTTAATTGAGTTGGATCACCGTCACACTAGGTGAGAAGGGTTCCTTGACTCGTCCTAAATGAGAGGGAATACCCTAACTCGCCTTAGTGAGAGTGGTAGGTTCGCTTGACTGAGTAAGCTGGGTCGCCTATCTCAACTAGGTGAGAAGGGTTCCTTAACTCGACGTGGCGAGAAGGGTTCCTTGACTCGACCTAGCAGGAAGGGTCGCCTGAACTACACCCAGTAAGGAAGTTACCTCGACTCAAGCTAAGAGAGTGGGATGTCCCGACTCGTGTTAGGTGAGAAGGACGTACCTTGACTCATCCCAGTGGGCAGGGTCCCCTAAACTCGGCTCCAACAAAGAAGCTACCCCGACTCGACAAGTGAAATTGGGTTGTTACAACTCGTTTTTAGCGAGAAGGTCGATTTGATCTGTTGTGACGAGTTGATCGCTAAGACGCTCCTTGTACAATTTAAGACAGAGAATAATTGTCAGAAGCAAAATTCTATTTATATAGAAAGTTCTTGAGCAAGATTTACAATGCAAATTCATTGAAAAACTTCTGTTGGTGATTGACAGCGGCGAGGATGGCATCTGTAGCGGGCAGTCGGCCTTTGTAGCGCCGACTTAGTTCTTTAGCGGATCGACTCACATCCTTATGCTGATGACTTCGGTCCTTAATAGTGCCGAGTAAGAATGCCCCGGAAAGAGGTTGAGAAGGTGGTCTTTGTAAGCGCCGAGTCGGCTCTTATGCGAAGTGATCCTGCCATGACATCCACCATTTTTGGGCCATCTGAGATCGTTTGTGGCTCCCAAATTGCTATTTACTGTACTTGAACTGATTGGGTGATCTTTTCAGTGGAGTCCTGGGGTTAGGCTTGAGTAGTGTAGCCCAAGGGGTAGGTTTCCAAACCTGAAAAGATCACCGGCCGCATGCTCAGATCCAGGTATGATTGCTCGAAGAAGAGAGAGGCCCCACGGTGGGCGCCAAACTGTTGATGTATATAATCACAGTCACTAATCTCCGTGTGAGCTTAGCTTGAGGTTGAAGATGACAGGGATCCGCTCACTCCCCCGAATACCTAGCTCTGAGTAAGCCATTTCTCTCCCCCTGCACTCTTGAATGAAGAACTCTTACTGTTCATTTTCTTCTCCACTCAAGCTCAAAACACTGACTTGATCGTCGGAGGTACAACGGGGGAGCCAAGCCCCGTCCTCTCACGAGCTTCTACCTGTGTAGGGGAAGAACATTGACTTCGAGCTAGGTATTCGGGGGAGTGAGCGGATCCCTGTCATCTTCAACCTCAAGCTAAGCTCACACGGAGATTAGTGACTGTGATTATATACATCAACATTACTCATTAATAGATTTCCCGGAGAACCTATTATATATCATAGTTTCGACAAAATAATTGATCCTATAGAACAAGATTAACATGAAGACTTTTTAAATAGCCTAACTCCAAATGGACTTCCTCCACATATATTAACCTTAAAACCAAATTGCCTAATTATATTGCTAAGAAATATTGTTCTGTCAGAAGGTTTATGCAATGAGACACGCTTAATTTGTCGTCACTTTGAAAAAAAATGTTATTGATGCAGAAATTGCAATTGGACATCAATCTGAAAAAAGAGTATTTCTCCCAAGAATTTCTCTATAACCAGCAGAAAGTGATAAATATGCAATTCCATTCAAAAGAACATAATTTTCTATTCAACTATGTTTCGCGATGACGATTAATAAAGCGCAAGGACAAATATTAGACTATGTAGGAATTTATCTTCCCTAACCTGTTTTCTCATATGGACAACTATATGTTGTGCTATCACGCACGAAAACTTCTAACTCGATTAAAATACTTATAAAACCAGGTCCAAATAGCTCAACTAAACATTGCACAAAAAATATTGTCTACCAAAAAGTATTGAGCCCTGCAAAAAATGACTAATTTTGTTTTTACCTCATGCATGTGTATCATATGAGACCAAACATCTATTTAGGTACATCCTGTTCTTCTCTCCTATCTAAATCATATGCTTTACTTACATGAAACTTGCATCTACGTTATGACATTGGTAACAAGTTACCCTTATTTTTCGTACTAACTGAATAAGTTTTATAATCTAGAAAATGGCTTCAAACTACAAATCCATTAAAGACATTACTCCACATACAAGAAATTGGACTACGAAGGTGATAGTCCTGGAAAAATCCTTCCCTCGCAAATTAAAAAGCACATCATCAAATACTTCTTGTGAATATCAAAGATTAATGCTTGTTGACAAATAGGTATAAAATTTTTGTCTCCTTTCCTTCGTATTTTTCTTTCCACATACTGAACTACATTGCAACATCTTCAGGAGATAATTTTTATATTTTTTCTCAGAAAATACTCTTTTTATTTCGCTTTCAATTTGCACTATCTTTCATCTTCTCTCAACAAAATAGTAACCTGGTTTTCATCTAATTCTGACTATCAACAATAGATGTAGAAAAAATGTTCCAAATATCCATGTTTTTCGTAGTCACACGTTTCGTATGGCATCACTTTTTGCCCGTGAAATTGGTCTATCTACTTGTGTTGAAATTTTTTGTTACTTACGTTGGCCTATCTACTTGCATAGAAGTTTTTTCTTATAGAATTGCACAAGAACTATTCTTAACTCCAAGTTGTCCTTATTTTTAACATCTATTTGTAGGGCACATGAGTTCAGGCCACAATATTTGAACCTCATATCAAACCGTTGGCGGGCACACTACATTTGTTGCAACACTACTGTATCTCCAACGCCATTCTAAAACATATAAAAGAAATACATCGTGTTGCTACTCATGAATTTCCATGGATTATTAGTACCAGAACTCCCATTACTGAGGTCCCTAAACATGAAATAAAAAATGATGTCATAGCTGCCCCTTTTGATTTTCTCCCATATGCGATGCTTGAAAAAAATATAAAGACTCTGAGTCACATGTGGGTAAGATGTCTAAATTACTATTCTAATTATTGTTCCAAATTTTTATCAAATCTACATATACTTAACAGTTATATTTCTTTTTGCCAAGACATATTGGGAGCAGTCATCGATGCATTCCCACAAAAACAATTGCACATCAAAGAAACGCAGTCAACAGTGCAAGAAATCATCCTTATTACGAAGAGTATGCATCTACACTTTACAATAAAGCAATCTCTTTTCAATAGCAGCTTAATCTTTCTATTGTTTACAACGTAGGTTGAAGCCAATCATACTAACATTGTGGGATGATTTCGCATTGAGCGAAGGAGCAACCATAATTGAAACAATTCAAACAAAGCCTATCATTATTGTAACATGCCTAAAAGTTATTTTCTACAATGGTACCATCTCCTACACCTACTTTTCCACATAAACGCTACTGCTCCATTGCAGAAATAACTTATATTTCATCCCGCTAATTTTCTATAGGCATGTCATTATCTACCAAAGCTTCAACGACATTTCTCATAAATTCACATCTTCAAGAGGCTGTCACATTGTATAACTGGTAAAATTATTAGTTTATAGTCGGACAAATTGTTGCAAAATGGTATATTCAATATTTTACCCCCTGTATTGCAGGGTAACAGAAAATGCCGAGACAATTGAGACTATTATCACTGATGAACCTTATATATGCATTGCAAGTAGCTCCAACATGGCACTCCATCAGAGTTTATTCCAATTGACATGTTGCCAATAGCTTCTGCCAAGATAATGACCCACTTAAAGTTATTAACCATAATCAATAAATTCAACCTCCTGATGAATCACTATTAAATAAAAATGATAGTTTCATCCAAGTATCCAACATTAACATCTAAACATTACTAAATTTAGGTGTTAATTTTTCTAAAATCCCCTGATCTTTGGGGTTTCTTCCAAATAACTCCCCTAAACTATTTTCTCTCTGATCACATATATTCTTCTATTTATATATTTTGCTGCATCTTGACACTCCATGCAGAATGCAATGTTTCTTATCAAAGCATTTGCAACAATGTCAAACCCACACCAAAGGTTTTGGTTCATGAGTTGTAACCACTGCTGGAAAACTATTCACGCAGAACATGGATGCAATTCAACTGTAGAAACTGTAACCGTCAGGAATGCATCGCAGAACTGAGGTAGTACTAATTATCGACCTTCTTTTGCCATTATTTTCATCCATTTTGTTAATTCCACACTTCTTTCTTTGTAAGCAATGTTGTTTGTAAAAAGCTGGTTGGTAACGCATGAAGTAATTATATTCATTGTCATAAAACAAATATTCACATCCTAAGACCCTATAGCAAATCAATTTCTTATATGCTAATCTTATGTAAATGAAAAAAAAAATATTGATCTTATGTAAATTATTAATTTTAATACCAAACAATAAACATAACATATGTACATATAGTCGTGTTCACGTACCTTAACTTTAACAAATTTCTTGTGTCCCGCACTCATACCTGTGGCATACAACTTAGATTAGAGGACACCATTTTGTATGCAAGTATATATTTCTACTAATTTTCTATACACGTGCACACGCGCATACATGTGGGGTGGAGTGAAGAAGAATGTTTACATAGATTCTATAAACGAACATTTGCATTATAGGCATGGAGACATGGTACAGATATTATATTATTTGGTCTGGTACTGTCACGACCCCAATTTTCAAACCTAAAAGGAACATTGGCGCCGGACTAAACCTGTGAAAATATCCTCTAAAAATCTACATTCATCAAAAGACCACCAAAATAATCTCCTCGTTGAATTAAAACCAACATCAAATATTCTCTATAATCTAAAAGTCGATATTAATCCAAATTAACTTGAGATAATAAATATTCCTCAACTTGAAATAAAAGTCAACCAAAAAGAAAATATTCCATTATTACAAAACTTCCAATTATAAGCTACATATCGAAGACTTTATTCAACCTTCCCTAGAAGAAAAAGTAACAATCAGAATTTTATTTCCTTGCTCCCTTCTAATAATTTAGGAACCACCAACTCCACCTAATCTGAATCTCGAAAAGAATGAATATAACACAATGAGTTCACAACTCAATAAGTGGATATATTTATACATTAAACACCGGTTTTACAAAACTCAAATATTCGACAAATGATAAGCAAAATATTAAAATAATAGATAATCATCAATGAACTCTAATACTTGATGCAAATATTTGAAAACTTAAAAATAATGGAATGGAAAATAAGAGGGCACGCCTCAATGAGGTCAACACTTAATACCCCGGTTGACACGGTATCCCCACTTTTATTAATCCCGTGGTACTAGGATAAAGAGACCCAAAACTTGGGTTTAGCGCTAAAAATAACCTCATAGAGGCACATTGAGCCCTGTTTAGATGGCTTACTTATCCCCACATATACCGGTATATTGATTTGAGATGCATATGCTTTAAGAAAATGAACAAAGTTCATATGTCCAAATACATTATAAATAATTGTCATAGGCCAACCAATAGTATAATTAATCAACCACATATGCATCTCAACTTACTCTTGAAAGACATGATTGTCAACAAAGAAACTAAGCATACGCTTATACCAACATATCCATGTGCATCAGGTCCAATCAACAAATGCTAATAAATCACACAAAAGGATATTAGCCATCGGGAACAATCATATCGTAATATAATTTTATATGAAAAGTCGCGAGTGTAAATGGATAAATTCACCACTTACCACAAACCGAAAGACAGTGAAATACTACTCACGATGCCTCCTCAGAGTCACTCAAAACCCTAAAGAATACATATAAAATAATCATTAATACTGCACATATGTACTCAACCATCTTCATCCATTAACTAACTATTAATAGATCTGCTAATTTTTCTAAAATCCCTGATCTTTGGGGTTTCTTCCAAATAACTCCCTAAACTATTTTCTCTCTGATCACATATATTCTTCTATTTATATATTTTGCTGCATCTTGACACTCCATGCAGAATGCAATGTTTCTTATCAAAGCATTTGCAACAATGTCAAACCCACACCAAAGGTTTTGGTTCATGAGTTGTAACCACTGCTGGAAAACTATTCACGCAGAACATGGATGCAATTCAACTGTAGAAACTGTAACCGTCAGGAATGCATCGCAGAACTGAGGTAGTACTAATTATCGACCTTCTTTTGCCATTATTTTCATCCATTTTGTTAATTCCACACTTCTTTCTTTGTAAGCAATGTTGTTTGTAAAAGCTGGTTGGTAACGCATGAAGTAATTATATTCATTGTCATAAAACAAATATTCACATCCTAAGACCCTATAGCAAATCAATTTCTTATATGCTAATCTTATGTAAATGAAAAAAAATATTGATCTTATGTAAATTATTAATTTTAATACCAAACAATAAACATAACATATGTACATATAGTCGTGTTCACGCATCTTAACTTTAACAAATTTCTTGTGTCCCGCACTCATACCTGTGGCATACAACTTAGATTAGAGGACACCATTTTGTATGCAAGTATATATTTCTACTAATTTTCTATACACGCACACGCCAAGATACATGTGGGTGGAGTGAAGAAGAATGTTTACATAGATTCTATAAACGAACATTTGCATTATAGGCATGGAGACATGGTACAGATATTATATTATTTGGTCCGCATCACACGACCCCAATTTTCAAACCTAAAAGGAACATTGGCGCCGGACTAAACCTGTGAAAATATCCTCTAAAATCTACATTCATCAAAAGACCACCAAAATAATCTCCTCGTTGAATTAAAACCAACATCAAATATTCTCTATAATCTAAAAGTCGATATTAATCCAAATTAACTTGAGATAATAAATATTCCTCAACTTGAAATAAAAGTCAACCAAAAGAAAATATTCCATTATTACAAAACTTCCAATTATAAGCTACATATCGAAGACTTTATTCAACCTTCCCTAGAAGAAAAAGTAACAATCAGAATTTTATTTCCTTGCTCCCTTCTAATAATTTAGGAACCACCAACTCCACCTAATCCCGAATCTCAAAAGAATGAATATAACACAATGAGTTCACAACTCAATAAGTGGATATATTTATACATTAAACACTGGTTTTACAAAACTCAAATATTCTGACAAATGATAAGCAAAATATTAAAATAATAGATAATCATCAATGAACTCTAATACTTGATGCAAATATTTGAAAACTTAAAAATAATGGAATGGAAAATAAGCAGGCCACGTCTCAATGAGGTCAACACTTAATACCCCGGTTGACACGGTATCCCCACTTTTATTAATCCCGTGGTACTAGGATAAAGAGACCCAAAACTTGGGTTTAGCGCTAAAAATAACCTCATAGAGGCACATTGAGCCCTGTTTAGATGGCTTACTTATCCCCGACATATACCGGTATATTGATTTGAGATGCATATGCTTTAAGAAAAATGAACAAAGTTCATATGTCCAAATACATTATAAATAATTGTCATAGGCCAACCAATAGTATAATTAATCAACCACATATGCATCTCAACTTACTACTGAAAAGACATGATTGTCAACAAAGAAACTAAGCATACGCTTATACCAACATATCCATGTGCATCAGGTCCAATCAACAAATGCGAATAAATCACACAAAAGGATATTAGCCATCGGGAACAATCCGCATATACGTAATATAATTTTATATGAAAAGTACGCAGTGTAAATGGATAAATTCACCACTTACCACAAACCCGAAAGACAGTCGAAATACTACTCACGATGCCTCCTCAGAGTCACTCAAAACCCCTAAAGAATACATATAAAATAATCATTAATACTGCACATATGTACTCAACCATCTTCATCCATTAACTAACTATTAATAGATCTGCTAATTATACTAAACCCTCAAGTTTTATCCCTAAATATAACTTGCTTAGTATATTGCTTATAAGATATGCTGCTTTATTTCACCTGTGGGACGTGCAAAAATTGATAGCACCAGGAAGTCTCATACTTAGGAAAAGAGATAAAATAAAGTTTGGACTTGCAGGTTTTAGGAACAAGATGCAATCATTTGACTATATCAGATCATGCAGCAAGTTCTGAAACTAAACGTATAGTTGAATGGTACCAAGCAGCAACTAGCTTTGGCCATTGTTTTAGGTTGAAAGAGGGATAAATCTCTCAAATAAAAGATCAATGCATACTCTAATATCCATATATTTCTCAAGAAAGGATTATACCTTGATTTCTAATCCTGATCGCCACACCTCATCGAGATTTGACGCCTACGGTTTTCTCCCCCCTTTTTTTCTTTTTTTTTTTTTTAAGCCGCAGCTTCTCTGGTGGCTGCCACACTTAAATACAAGGTTAGGGTTTACTTAATCTTTTTTTTTCCTTTATATATTATGTGCTAATATTTCCATAAACCCCTCATCAAATATTCTTTTGCAGCAAGCCACTTAACAAGTATAAATATGTTACTATAGTTACTATTTTCTTTCTTTGCATAAAAGTCCTCTTGCAAACTCATTTACAAATTAATATAGTTAATCCAATATTGTTTAGATATTTCTTTTAACTATTAATAATGTAGATTTATTGTCATTAGAAAAATTAGGGATATTACAGGTACTTTCAATTGGTTGCACCTGTAACTCTCAGAATTGCAGAACACTTACCCATACATTGTAGAAATGAAGACATGATAGCAGGACATATTATCTAAGCATGTATTTCCAATTTATTGGAGTTGTAAGTTTCAGCATTACGGTACTCTCTACTACATGTAACAAGTAGATCAATTGCACATAGGCCCAATTTTAGCCAAGGGTTTCTTTATGGATTGGAGCCTAGATAAATAGTACTTGTGAAATTTTGACTTTTAACAACACTTAATAGAACTTCGTGTACAACTTTATTCACTCTCTGAATAGGCTAAATTTTTACTTTACGCAAGTGTCAGCATGTGCAATGCTCAATCCGTAATTTCAACACATAGCTTATATTTAGATAACTATTCTAGGTGTTGTTTTAACATACAGCTCCATGATATCATTGGCTCCATATCTGCTACTGTCTTCGAGAGGAATGCTGAAAACCTATTCTCAATCACGGCTTTACAACTCATGCAAAACACTAATTACCTCCTATTACTAGGATACATTCTTTTATTTACACTCATATCTATGACCTTTATATTAGAAAGGAGTTGTTAATTCTGCTTGTTTTGGTGACCAATCGACAGAAAAAGAGTACTACATTCAGTTAAAGAATGATTTCTCCAGAACACAAGATACAAATATTGAGCAATACATGGTGACCAAAGTTCTACAAGAAACTGAAGGCAATGAAGCTAAAAATATAACGCAACGTAGTCTCCCTATCGCATAGGTTATCATACTTTTGGATTCTCTAACTTTTATAAGACAATACTGATACTATTGGGTTGTTAACTAATGGTATACATACTGCCTATGTGTGTGAGGTTCTGAAATGTTAAGCTCCACGCTGGAACAAACTACACTATATCTGTATAAACTATGTGTACATTAATCTGTATACAGTTTGAATATGGTAATCATCTTTGTTGCCTTGTATATCTCCACCTGTGTATACAGTTTGAATATGTATATCTCCCTTAAAGTATAAACTATGTGTACATATATTTGTACCTTTTTGTTACACATATTTTTTCACCTTTATGCAAAACACAGGTCTCTATAATTTTTTGCAGCCTTTTTTCCACAGGCACGTGCATCGCACGTACCTCCTTCACTAGAATAATAAAGGTAGATTAAATTCCATAAAAATTCATATCTTTCTTCTCTAGCATATCTCTACTTTAATTTATTTCTTTTCCATTCAAATTTATCATTGATTATAATATTTTTTTGCACTTTTGTACCCTTATTATCTATTTTATTAAATAAATATACTTGCTAATATCATTTGTTTTATGAATTTGTAGGAAATAAAGAAATTATCAAATAAAAGCTCAAAGAAGCCTAGCAAACCTCTACTTGGATATTAAAAGAAGCCTAGAGGAAGCCCACAAAGCCCAAAAGCCCAAGAGGAGTCGAGTCGATAAGTCAACTCAAGAAAACAAGAATCTATTTTTTTTTCTCAAAATAAAACCTTCATATTAAACTAGGAGAGAAAATACAATGAAAGAGCCTCACCACGAGAGTATGACTCGTACTTAATCCCAAGAGCTTCAAAAGAAGTGAGACAATCCTCACTTTGTACATGATATAAACCAAAATATGGGCACATGACATTATCGCTCTTGAACAAAATACAAAAAAAATTACATTAATAACAAAAGAGACTTGACTACAATGGGCAGCAAGGGATATGCACAAACCGAACTGAATCTCAACTTGAAGAACCACCTCTATAATAACAGAAACCCTTGGCATCGTGGACAATGAGTTGTTGGATGGAGACTGGGAGCTCCTGCAGATTATAGAAGAAGTGAAGTTCTCTCAGCTGGTGACCCAACTTAGACAATTGGTCAGCCACAAAATTTTCTTCTCGGTAGCAATGATTAACTGATATATTAGCTTGTTGTAATCTATCATGTATTCGGTTCCACACAGCATGGAGTTTCCAAATGGGACATGCTTTGCCAATGGAATTCACTAAAGTGTTAGAGTCAGACCTGGCATTGGATGGTTGTAAACCCAACTCAGAAATGAGGTCAGCTCCCGTTGAAAGTGATAGAATTTTAGCCTGAAACAAAGAACCAGCCCCAGCAGGACTAGCAAATGCCGCCAGGACCTCGCCAGAATGGTCACGAATGGCTCCACCATAGGAGAACAATTCTGAGTTTAATATGATTGAGCATTGCACATAGGAGCCCAGCGGTGGAGCTTTCCAGCCATAGGAGAACAATTCTGAGTTTAATATGATTGAGCATTGCACATAGGAGCCCAGCGGTGGAGCTTTCCAGCCATAGGAGAACAATTGTTTGACCTTAGGGTCTCTGGGAGTGATGCCTAACATTCTGAGTGAATCCATCCCATAGATAGATGATTTCATCATGGGCTTAACCAAATAGTCCACATATTGCAAAGAATCAATAACCACAAGTCTAGCATGTAGGAAGCTTTTAGTCATGCCCCCATATATGGCATTGTTCCTATAACTCCAAATTTGTCTGCATATGGCAATGCATGCAAGTCTACCCATCAGAGATAAGTGAGATTTACCTGAACATCTCTGGAACCACCACTTTATTCTGGTTTATATATTTTGTTGAGGCCAATACGGCATTGCAAATAGCACACTGAATTAGGGCCAGAGAGAGTGAGCTAATTCACTCTTAATAAAAAGATGTTCCAAGGACTCCTCTTCATGTTGAGTACAACAGATGCATTTGGAGGCAAGGGAGATTCTTCTTTGCTTGGCAATGGAATCAACAGGGAGGATTTTATGAAATATCCTCCAACATATAAGCTTGGAGCTAGTGGGCATGACTGTCAACCAAATATCATGTAAGAGCTAGTGGGCATGACTGTCAACCAAATATCATGTAAGGTAGAATGAGTTCTCTTACAGTCTCTAATTGAATTCCAAGCAGATTTAGTAGAGAATTGGCCAGCCTTATCAGGTATCCAATGCTGTATGTCATCATTCTCAGATAAAATAGGAGTAGAATCATACAATAGTTGAACAAGCTCATCACCAAGGGTTGGCAATAGAGGAGAAAAATCCCAAACACTATCATAACAAATATCATTGAGTTTAACGTTGCTATCCAGAAAATCATCTAGGAAATCAAAGTTAAACTCAAGATTCCAACAATCATACCAAAAGGATAGTTCACCCTTACCCACCGTCCATGCACAATGATCCGCAAATACCGATGCAACAGACATGATATCCTTCCATTCCCGCGAGCATCGTAAGGGACCCTTCCATAGTCGTAGAGAAATTGGAATGTGATATTTTGCTTGCATAAAAACAGCCCAAATGAATTGAGAGGAACATAATTGCCAGTATTGTTTCAGCAAAAAGGCAATTTTGATGTCACTAAGAAGTCTGATGCTGAGACCTCCTTCATCAACTGGAAAACAGAGCTTTTTCTAGCTTAGCCAATGTCTTTTCTTGCCAAATTCTGAGGATCCCCAGAAGAATCTAGCAAAGAGGGACTCAATTTCCTTGAGCACATTCTTAGGGATAGCCGTGGCAGGTAATAAGTGTATCGGCATACTTTACAAAACATTTTGATTAGGATCAGTTTACCCACGGGAGATAATAATTTGGCATGCCATCCTTGGATTCTAGCTTCGATTCTATCAATTAAAGGTTGGAAGATTGCAGATTTTCTTTGGCCAGGCCCAACAAGAATTCCCAAATACTTGAAAGGAAACGAGCCCCTAGAAAACTTTGTGGTGTTGCGTACCACCCTGACCAGAGAAGGAGAAGCTCTATCAACAACAAAAATTAGGCTTTTGTTCAAGTTTAATCGATGACCAGAGCAACTCTGATATTGCTCAAGAACACACATAATTTTGAGGAGGGTTCTTCTTGCTGCATTAGAGAAAATAATGAGATCATCAGCAAATAACAAGTGTGTAGAGCATACAGCCTTGGTAGATCAAATAAGTCATCAGCTATCATCACTTGATTGAGCTTATAAATTATATGACGCACTAAGCGATTAGCTAATCAATTAGCTAATTGATAAGGTAATGGATTGGTTGTTAATGTTACAACTTTGATGTTAGTTGTCGAGGTTATGAATTGGTTGTTTAGGTTATGGATTGGTTGTTAAGGTTACTGGTTGGTTGTTAAGCTTACAATTTAGTTGTTAAGATTAAAAATTAGTTGTTAAGGTTACAAATTAGTTGTTAAGGTTACAGCTTAGTTGGTATGATTACAGCTTAGTTGTTAAGGCTACAGATTATTTACAAACTATTTATGTCTTTTATTTTGGTTTTCAGACAAAGGTTGTATCGTTGTTATGCCCTAAATCAAGCTTCACTCCATACTATGATTTCATGCATTATTTGATCCAACTTATGGATAAGAGTCATTTAGATTCCTATGAAGATTGTGTTTTCCGGCACTACATCTATTTTGGCCCCTCGGTTTTTGATCTTCCCACTTTTGAATATGTTATGAGCTAGTGGGACTCGAAAAAAAAAGAAATTGATCTTTATAGATTCAAAAACTAGAGAAGGCTTTAAGTGCTCATTCAACATTGAAAGGATTATAAACCATACATGGTTCACAAATGAGGGGGGTTTTGTTGTCCCCAACTGAGATCGAAATAATCACATTTGAAAAAGGTATTTTATCAAAAATGAGGATGATAGTAAGCCTCTCCCAGCACCTACTAGACATCTATGTTGAGGATCTACTCATGAAGCTCATACGATCTATGAAGCGAGATAAAGTAAATGACTTTGTCCTACTATAGATCATGTATCAGCTGAGCATGATCTAGTATCCCAGCAGTGTTTTTGGGATCCCAGGGCACTTGTTCAACTTTGTTGATAGTATTGAATAAATAAAGAACACTGCTTAAGGGACCCATATTTACAACGAGATACACTCAGTAATTGAAGCTGCATTGAGGGGTCCAGGAACAGGAAAGAAACTTTTATACCTGCAAGGGTGTACCTAGCTTATGTCTGTAAGTATTCCTATTATTTATTGTTATGAGTAATGACTAGATATTAAGCTTATTTCTTGGTTGTGAAGGTTATTATTTTGTTGTTAAATATAGTAATTAGTTATTAAGGTTAGATCTTAGTTAATTAATGTTACGAATTAGTTGTTAAGTCTACAATTTGGTTGTTAAGTGTACATCTTGGTTGTTAAGGTTTCAGATTAGTTGTTAAGATTGTCGATTGGTTGTTGAGATTACAGAGTGGTTGTTAAGGTTATAGATTGATTGTTAAGGTTACAGATTAGTAATTAATATTTCAGATTGGTTGTTAAGGTTTCAGAATTGTTGTTAATTTTATTGCTTAGTTGTTAAGATTCCTGCTATTTTAAAGGATTTATAATCTTCTATTTTTCTTGTGCGATTGTGGTATTATCAACTCACTGGTATGAAGAAGCCAATAATTGGGAGTACGTCAAGGCCTCCTCTCACAAATTGGGTGAGACTGAGAGAAGTTGGGGGTTCACTAAGGACGACAACTATTGAAGCTATAGCTCCACAAGTTACGATAAAGCTTCCAGAGATACGTGAACAAGTTTCAAGAGAGGAGAAGGTTTTTAGAGAGCCAGGGTTAGCCTTGCTGGAGAAGGAGAAGATTGATATTGGTAGGTCACGTAGCCCAAGACAGGTTATCCCCAAAATAAATATTAGAAGGGGATCAGAAGATGTTAATAATTTTCCTGCATCGGTAAGCATTGTAGTTGTTATTGATTAGTTGTGAAGTATATCTCTTAGTTGTTAACATTATCTCTTAGTTGTTAAGGTTTTTTTTTATTTTTTACTAATACTCTATCTGTCTATTGCTTAGGTTATTTCTCAGAATATTGATGAAGCCGTCAGCAACATGATGAGGCAATTGATCAACTACAATTGCCTCAACAACTAAGATTATAGAAGAGAATCACGATGATCAATCAAAGATTACATCGCGATATGGAGAAAAAAAATATAAAGAACAAAGATCTTTTGACCAAGACAAGATAGCTACTCTCTCTACAGAAGTGACACGGCTGAACCAGGAGTTGAGGATTGCAAAAGGAAGAAGTCAGACTTCATATAAGAAAGTGGCGCACAAGACAGGGTTGCAGAAGGAAGAAGTGTCGAAGACTGAGAAGGTATCCAAAGTGATGGAGGAGCAAACTACCACAGGTTAGCTAAGTTTATTATTAATGGTAGCTGATAGCTGTTAAGTATAATAATTGGTTGTTAACTATACAGATTGGATATTAAGGTTACAGATTGCTTGTTAAGTTTATAATTTTGTTGTGAAGTTTATAGATTAGTTGTTAAGGTTAGAGTATTATTGTTAATAAAATAGATTGGTTGTTAAGGTTGGAGATTGCTTATGAAGTTTACAGTTTAGTTGTTAAGGTTATAGCTTTATTGTTAAGTATATAGATTAGTTATTAAGGTTAAAGTGGTAAAGCTTACAGTTTAGTTGTTAAGGTTATAGCTTTGTTGTTAAGCATATTAATTAGGTTAGAGATTAGTTGTTATGCTAGTTTCTTGTTAATTATAGCTGGGAAAATCTTAAGTATAATTAGTGGTTTTTGTATTGATTGTTAATTAATTATTTTTTATGTCAGACACTCCACCAAAGACAGGCACTCCACCTGACATGGAGATTGAGAAGAAACTCCCTCCACAAGAGGTAGATTTTATTATTGACGATGGAGGAAATATGATCGAGGATGATGAAGTTTCTCTAAGTTGTAGGATGGAGGAAATGAAAAATAATAAGAGAAAGAGGAATACAATTGTAGCATAACCTCTAAGAGAAGAAGAACCAGAAGACAGGTTAAGCCTTCAAAACATGTTGTTACCACTTACATTGAAGAGAAGAAGAAGGCAATTAAGCGAATGTGGGTGAAAGATAAGCCAATTGTGGGAAAAAGATAAGCAAAATGTGGGGGAGAAAGATAGAGTTGAAATGGGATTTGATGAGGATATGTCGCCTGCCAATCTACATGGTCATCCCCTTGAAATCTGGGAAACTTTTATTATTCTCCTATGCTGGAGAATGAAGAAAAATATTTGGGAGATTTAAATATTGGGATTTCCTTTCCTCGAGGCTTCAAAATCAAATTTTATGATGAGTACCCCATATTTCTGCATAATCTTAAGATCTCAGAAGATGTTGCTACCAAACTTACAGAAGAGAAGAACAAACTTCTCAATCATTTCTATATTTACAGGTGCAACAAGTAAGTATTTACCTCGTATTTCAATTGCATTGTTTAGTTGTGAAGGTTATCTCCTGATTGTCAAGGTTATCTCCTAGTTGTGAAGGTTACCAATTGATTGTTAGGGTTACAGTTTTGGTTGTTAAGTTTACATCACAGTTGTTAAAGTTACATATTAGTTGTTAACTATACAGATTGGTTATTAAGGTTCCAAAATAAATGTCAAGAATAATATTTTATTGTTAAGGTTAGCTATTGGCTGTTAAGGGTTATTAATTATTTTTGCAGATTATTTGAAGTGTACAGATCTAAATGGTCATCTATAGACAGATTTGAAGGGCTTAACATCCTACGTGGTGGTCGACTTGATGATTCCGTAAGATTCATAATTATACCATAAATTTATACTTACTAGTTATATTCAAAATAATTATATATTATTTAACATCTTCTAGGTTACTGAAGCACTGATTGACACACTACGTGAATGGCTCGATATGCCTCAGAAAGAAGCATTAGCCAAAAAATCTGGACTTGTCTTTGTATATTTTTGCATAAGTATTTATATGTGAAGGAGGTAGGTTTTTTTTAATGTATGGTAAATGTGTCTGACAAGTTTCATTTGTGATTACAACACAAAATACATGCCAAAGAAATTGTCTACGAGGATGCTTATAATCTTTTTGTCAAAAATTTCATTAAGGCTGGAGTTAATATTCTAATAGTGCTCATTGTCCAACATGATCATTGGCATCTTCTTGAAGTTGATCTGCAACACAATGTTGTGAAACACTATAGCTCCTTAAAAGACCGATTTGGACATAGGGAACATGTCTTCCTCGTATTTAAAGATGCAATAGTTCTATGTGAAGAACAAAAAGGATTGCAAGTTTTCTGAAACTATAGCTTTTATAATTTTTATTCATTAATTGTTAAGTGATTTTATAATAAAACTGTAAACTTAATAGTGCAATTGTTAAGGTTACAGTTTACGTGTTAACTTTAGAGTCTGGTTGTTAAGGTTAGAGAGTAGTTGCTAAGGTTACAGTTTAGTTGTTAAGGTTAGAGAGTAGTTGCTAAGGTTACAGTTTAGTTGTTAAGGTTATTACTTAGTTGTTAACTATACGATTGGTTATTAAGGTTACAGTTTAGTTGTTAAGGTTAGAGAGTAGTTGCTAAGGTTACAGCTTTGGTTGTTAAGTTTACATCACAGTTGTTAAAGTTACATATTAGTTGTTAACTATACGATTGGTTATTAAGGTTACAACGTAGTTGTTAAGTTTACATCACAGTTGTTAAAGTTATAGCTTAGTTGATAACATTACAGATTAGTTGTCAAAGTTACAGTTTAAATGTTAAGGTTTGTGTTTTGTTAGTATGGGGAGTTAATGTTGATGATTTTTATTGCTTTATATATAAATATGATTGCAGTATTTACGTGTATTGTATATAAACACTATTCTTGAAGGAAAAGATGTCATGCACCTCACGCTAGAAGATCACTCTACATGAGTCATATGAGGAAAGCTAGCCCCTAATTTACTAATTGAAGGAAGAAAAAAGAAAAAACTCCAAGATAAACTTGACTATGATGTTTTGGAAAGATTTGTCTGACTGTGTTAAAAATAATTTTAAATGGCTCTCAAAACACTCTTAATTATTGTAAATATTATGAGATACTTGTAACTATTATGCTTGTAAATATTTTTTATTTATGGCCTAACTAATGTTCTATTCCTTTATGACAGCTAAACTTTTACATTAATAAATAATTTATAACTTTCAAAACTAACCAATAATGTTAACAACCAATCTGTAATGTTAACATCCAATACATAAGGTTAACAGCCAATTCAAAAGGTTAACATCCAAAATAAAATATTGACAACTAACTCTACAAAAGGATAACATCTAACACATAAGATTAGCTACTAATACACAATGATAACAACTGACTCTAAACCTTCATAACTAGATAGGCTCGTTCCACGTTGCTCGATTGTGACCTTCCATGTGGCATCAGGAGCACTTAATAGGCTGGGTATTCAGTGACCAGTTATTCCTTCGTCTAGTACATGATCTTCCACATCTTTTTCTAGTAAGAGGACGCTTTAAGCGACGGTCTTCTAGTGGTACAACACGCTTCTCGTAATCTGAAATAAGAAATAGGATTGGTTCATAACTTCTTCTGAATGCGTCAATAGTCATAAATCAATCACAATAATTATAAATATCTTGTCCCATCTAAGTAATTGCGACACAAAAGTGCTTGCAAGGAATGTGCGTGATATCCCAAGACCTGCATGAACACGTCCATTTCTTCAAATCTACATGGCATGTTTTATTTGATTCAACCTCCATCATGTCTTCTGTTAAATGTTTAACATGTAAGCAGCTTTCTTGACGAATATTGTCTCTCAATACTATCTCAGCTTCTGGACATAAGTATCCAGTCCATTTTGCTGCCAAAATATTTCTATCATGTATGCGCTCCATGATGTGATTGCGTATCGTCTCCAACAAAGGTAAGATTCATAACGTTCATGCCTTTTTTATCCAACTATTGAAGGACTCAACAATATTTGAAGTAACATGGTCATATCTATAAATCACAAAAAAAAACTCATAAGTTTGATGACTAATATGTAACATAAATAACTAATGTGTAACTTAGCAACTTAACTATAATCTTAACAACTAAACTGTAACTGTAACAACTAATGTGTATCCTTAATAACTCAACTGTAACCGTAACAACTAATGTGTATCCTTATCAACTAAACAGTAACCTTAACAACAAATGTGTATCCTTAAAAACTAAACTGTAACCTTAACAACCAACTCAGATATTTAACAACTAACTTGTACAGGTATCAACTAAAATGTAACCTTAACAACTAACATATAAACTTAACAACTACTCAGATGCTTAACAACTAAACTGTAACCTTAACAAATATGTTGTAACCTTAACATCTACGCTATAAACTTAACAAGTACGCTATAAACTTAACAAGCAATCTGTATGGTTAACAACTAATCAGAACTATAACAACTAACTAAAAATTAGTAACAAACTAAATTAAACAATATCATACCTTATATCAAGGAAATAAGCATTTGTCCACCTCTCTGAGGAGTAATTCATTGCAGTAACATAATTCCTTTAATCTATCAAAGCCAATTCTTTCATGTAATCTTTTCATTCCGTAATTTTAAACTTATAACCCGCGAATTGTAACAAGTCACCCAATGTTTGAGCATTATTTGCTTTATGTCCCAACTCCTCCATCTTTTTTTTTAAAGTTTTCGACTAGATGGAGAACACACCTACAATGTAATGTATTTGGAAAGAAATCTTTGATTGCTACTCTGATACCCTTGTCGACATCAAAAATTATGACCAGTTGATGTCGGGGAATGTAAGAATTTTCTCTATAATATAGTATGGACCACACTTCTTGTAAGAACCACTTTTAATTTTCCTCGTTCACTTGGTCGCATATGCAATAAGCAAGAGAAAATATTCATTGGTTACCATCATATCTTGTGGCACTAAGTAATATACATTTGTACCGGTCTTTAAGAAATGTCTCATCCAAAAATAACAAAGGCCTACATCCATCAATGAACCCTCGAATACAAGTATTATAACTTATGAACAAACACCTAAACCTGCCGCCATCATCATCAATGGCAATACAGCTTCCTAGATTAGTGGCTTTAACCATGATCTTATACTTGTATAAATATAACAAGTAATCATTAATATTAACATCTAAATTGTAACATTCACAACTAAGATTTATACTTAACAACTAAACTTTAAACTTAACAACTATGTTGTATACTTAACAATTAATGTAAAAACTTAACAATTAATCTGAAACATCAACAACTAACATGTACACTTGACAACTAAGCTGTAAACGTAACAGCTGTCATGTAACCTTAACAAAAAAGTTATATACTTAACAATTAAGGAGTAAACTTAACAACTAATACAAACATAACCACTAATACAAATTTAAAACAACACAGCTATTTTACCATCTTAATGAATCATAAGCCTCATCATCATCACCGAATAGTTCAAGTTGTACTCTCTCTTTACTATGCCACACTTTGCTGTAATTAATCATGATGTCGAACTGTGAGAGTAAGTTGTTCTTGATATCAATTGGCCGAAGGTCTGGCCTAATCTTCAGAACATATTGTATTTGAGTTGCAATGAATTTGCGTGATGCCCTTGATTTACCAGCATTAGCTCCATGTTGACCGCAAGTGCGAGTAGCATGGAATTTCTTTGTAGCCATAATCGAGCAATTTTAGAGTGGGAAAGCAAATAACATCCAAGGGCATTTCTACGTGTCCTTGTATCGGTAATGTACTCTTATATGTTTTTATTCATTATGGTAAAAATCATACTCGAAACTTTTTGCAATTGAATAGTATTGAAGTGTTAATCTAACATCAGCAGCACTATTAAATTTCTGTCCCTCCTCACGTATGGCTGTGTGCCACTCAACTGGGATATTGGTCTAGTTGTTAATCATGTTATCGATCTTCATGATAGTGTCGCCAGTAGGATTATCATTAGGAATGCGCTAATCATTACATGATTTGGTCGATGAATTTGTGCAATGGGAGTTTTCATCGATTATCCTGTAAAAGTGAGAAGACACTTAAATACTTAATAATTAACTGTAAACATTAACAACTAACTACAACGGTAATAACAAACTCATAAGGCTAACAACACATATGGTTAACAACCAACTCAAAACCTTAGCATTTAATTATTAAGGTCAACAACCAACTCATAAGATTAATAATCAACTCATAAGGTTAACAACCAACTCAAAACCTTAATAACTAATAATTAAAGCTAACAACCAATGCACAAGGTTAACAATCAACTCATAAACTTAATAACGAATGGTTATAGGTAAGGACCAACTTTTATGGTTAACAACCAGCTCATAAGATTAACAACCAACTCAAAACCTTAACAACTAACCAATAAGATTAACAACTAACTTATAACCTTCAACATCTAGTTACTATAATTTTAGGAAAAAAATGTTAAAAATGCGTTTGCTTACACATTTTCTGGAGAACTTTTGGTGTTCTGAGAAGTTGAAGCATCTGCAGCTGCTGTAGCATGTATATTAATGTCCGTAAATCCATTACAGAGACAATACTCGAACAACAAGCTCAAGTCCTCGTCATTGTCAATTGCAAAACTAAACTTTTTTTCCCTTTCGGATATGAATTTCAATGAAAGATATTGAATATTAAGCCTTTGGGACACTTGATACTTCAAGCTAATGATTTCTGTAGAGTCATTAATAGCTAGGAAAACACCCTCACCCTCTCGGTGCTTGTTGTGTTTGTAACCATGCAAAGAAGGGATCTTTCGTCATTATTAAGAAAAGTAGTTGAAGAAGTAAAGATGATTTACGTGGAGAATTTAATGGTCATAAGAGAGAGAGAGAGAGAGAGAGAGAGAGAGAGAGGGATAGAAGATGCTTGTAGGAACCAAATTGGAGGGAACAAGGTTTTTTCCCTTCAAAACTCCATTCTAATAGGCATTTAATGCACCACAATGATGGAAAATCAAGCTACATCATCTCCATTTTTTTTCGATTTTTTTTTTTTGCAATCGCGTGTATATGTGAAGGGTATTTTTGTCTAACCATGTTTATAAAGTACACATGTAGGATTAATTTGAGCTGGAGGGGGCTAAGGAGAAAACCTATTAGCTTTAAGGGTGGTTTTGGGGTGTTGAAAAAATCTTGGGGGTGGGACGAATTATGTTCCCCATTTTGAGGGCTAGAAGCAAATTTCCTTCAATGAATAATAACCCATTCCTTCACCCTTATCTACCCTCACAAAGAATTTCTATAGAGTAGAATAGATGTTGGTTTCACTCTCTCCTTTCTCTATATTAAAACATATAGATTCATTTAAAATAGTATTTGAAATAAGATAAAGTAATGAGAATAATAATAAAACTTGAATTTATGCATATTTGCTAACCACATATACTTCTAGTTGTTAATCATGTTATCGATCTTCATGATAGTGTCGCCAGTAGGATTATCATTAGGAATGCGCTAATCATTACATGATTTGCTGAGCGTAGCAGCTGTGCAATGGGAGTTTTTCATCAGGATTATCCTGTAAAAGTGAGAAGACACTTAAATACTTAATAATTAACTGTAAACATTAACAACTAACTACAACGGTAATAACAAACTCATAAGGCTAACAACACATATGGTTAACAACCAACTCAAAACCTTAGCATTTAATTATTAAGGTCAACAACCAACTCATAAGATTAATAATCAACTCATAAGGTTAACAACCAACTCAAAACCTTAATAACTAATAATTAAAGCTAACAACCAATGCACAAGGTTAACAATCAACTCATAAACTTAATAACGAATGGTTATAGGTAAGGACCAACTTTTATGGTTAACAACCACCATAAGATTAACAACCAACTCAAAACCTTAACAACTAACCAATAAGATTAACAACTAACTTATAACCTTCAACATCTAGTTACTATAATTTTAGGAAAAAATGTTAAAAATGCTTGCTTACACATTTTCGGAGAACTTTGGTGTTCTGAGAAGTTGAAGCATCTGCAGTCTTTGTAGCATGTATATTAATGTCCGTGAATCCATTACAGAGACAATACTCGAACAACAAGCTCAAGTCCTCGTCATTGTCAATTGCAAAACTAAACTTTTTTTCCCTTTCGGATATGAATTTCAATGAAAGATATTGAATATTAAGCCTTTGGGACACTTGATACTTCAAGCTAATGATTTCTGTAGAGTCATTAATAGCTAGGAAAACACCCTCACCCTCTCGGTGCTTGTTGTGTTTGTAACCATGCAAAGGAGGGATCTTTCTGTCATTATTAAGAAAAGTAGTTGAAGAAGTAAAGATGATTTACGTGGAGAATTTAATGGTCATAAGAGAGAGAGAGAGAGAGAGAGAGAGAGAGGGATAGAAGATGCTTGTAGGAACCAAATTGGAGGGAACAAGGTTTTTTCCCTTCAAAACTCCATTCTAATAGGCATTTAATGCACCACAATGATGGAAAATCAAGCTACATCATCTCCATTTTTTTTCGATTTTTTTTTTTTGCAATCGCGTGTATATGTGAAGGGTATTTTTGTCTAACCATGTTTATAAAGTACACATGTAGGATTAATTTGAGCTGGAGGGGGCTAAGGAGAAAACCTATTAGCTTTAAGGGTGGTTTTGGGGTGTTGAAAAAATCTTGGGGGTGGGACGAATTATGTTCCCCATTTTGAGGGCTAGAAGCAAATTTCCCTTCAATGAATAATAACCCATTCCTTCACCCTTATCTACCCTCACAAAGAATTTCTATAGAGTAGAATAGATGTTGGTTTCACTCTCTCCCTTTCTCTATATTAAAACATATAGATTCATTTAAAATAGTATTTGAAATAAGATAAAGTAATGAGAATAATAATAAAACTTGAATTTATGCATATTTGCTAACCACATATACTTATATTTGTATGCATTAGTTACTTGCTATGATAATAAGTTACTATTTTTTTATGGAACTTAGAATTAACTGTTAATTATAGTTACAAGTAGAATTTGTGTATTTAAATGTCATAATGATTTATATATCCTTAATATATGTTTTTTCAAATAATGTTAATTAGGAAACGTCAGATTATAAAATAAGGGCATCCTTTAGAATGTAAACTTTAAACTGAAAATATATAATAAGTTGAAAATTAGATTTATATTTACACTAAACATAATATAGATTTGATGAAATATTTTATGTATAAATTTTTTTTCTTTCATCTAAATTTATGCACATGAATTATGCACGTTATCTTGGCTAGTTTGTTAAAAAAGAATAGTGATCCTTTTTCTTTACAAAAAAGTTTCATACAATTACTGTGGGCAATGTTCTTAGTTAATTTTCAACCTTACAAATAATAAAATACATAGCATGCACAAGGCGCCGTCATATTTTTATCACTTTCAGTATACGCGTCTCCTTCTTTACCATTATGCCTTCAACTCATTTTGTTACACTTTCCCTTGGACGACTACTAAAATTAACCCCATTTGGACTATCTGCATGAAGGAGATCCACAAAGATATCTTTGTCAATGACTCTACTAATACTTTTCTGAGTCCAACCAAACCATTTTTCCCCCTCCATTCAAATGAATGACTTCCATAGTTCTTTTTGGTAATATTGCACAGGGTATGTGCATACCATCATATCACTAGACGCTAAAAAACTACAAAGAGGAAGGTAACAAACTGTGTCTTCTGGTGGAAAAGCAAGTCCACTAGGTGAAGGCTATGAACGTCAAGATGCAGTTAAACACTTCTCTTGAGAATTTATCTCGTCAAATTTTCATCTATAGGCTTATATTGTGAGAAAAGAATGAAAGAAAAGAATGAATGAAATTTTATTAAACCGTAAACGCCACAGAAAGGGCTCTTGAACAAATGATACATCATTGGTTATGTTAGAACAACACTTTGCTTGATAAATAAGCAAAGGTTGACTATAATTACTATAACGATCAATGAATGATTACATCAATGATAAATATAAAAGAAAATTTTACAAGTTTACAACAAAATTTGCTAAAAGATTTAGAGACTCATGGCTCTAGACGTTGTTTCTGTTTCTCCTGCTACCTCCTTTTCAGAGCCACCAATAGGAGCCTGCAACAAGGTCAGGAAAAAAAAACAGTATTAGCTTCACAATCAAACAAAATGATCAAGGTTTCTTTTTTGCTTTTTCCTTTTTTTTAGAGGGTGAAGTTTCATGCTTAGTAAAAGCTTACTAGTAAATAATACGAGAGCATATTACTGTACCAGTGAATCCTTCCCTGCGTTTACGGAGAGATAGTGATCTAATGCACCATCTCCTCGAAGAAGTTTAGCTCCACAACCCGGTCTATCAAGGGAGCCAACAGACTCTTCATCCACCATGACTGCATCTACTCGCTCACTTCCTGTTTTTATGTCTGGAATCTGCATGCAAGCACATCAAAAAGGGTAAATACCAAAAGACAAGAACAGGAAATCCACCATGAGCTATGTATGCTAATGATCACAAAGTACTGTGTTTATACTTCAAACGGTCAATGAATTGACCATGCAAAAAAGACTTGGGCTTGAGTTGTGTATGTCAATTTTTTCAAAGTGTTCGGTATGGCTAACAGTTAGCGGTCTAAGTCATGGAAGTCATCACGCAATTAGCCAATGGATATTAGTTTCATTCATATTTCAAAGCTATGATATTGGTGAAGAAAAGACAATTTTGAAAAAAATAAATAAATAAATAAAGTTTGGGTTGGTTTCGAAGTTCCTTAAAATATGACGTTTTAGAAGGGTATCTGGATCTAGAATTCGACCAGACCAGTTTAGGTCCAACAGATGCTATTCAAGCTCGAGGCTGGAAAGGACTAAGTTGACGTGTCTCCAAGACATCCAGAACCCAGGATATAGAGAAGATACTTTCCAAATGTCTAGTTCAGGTCATGCGAAAGACGATTCAACACTTGGGTCATTAATCTACCCAGATAAAGTTTCATATAAAAGATAAGAGAAAGAAAAATAAAATTTGGCCCACAAACCTCATACATGGCTTCCATGAGAATACTTTCCAAAATACCTCTTAAACCCCGTGCGCCAGTGTTTTTAACCGTGGCTTTTTTAGCTATCAGCCTCAGGGCTTTCTCTGTAAAATGTAGTTTAGTCTGCATGGGAACATTGATCCAAGGTAAGAAGTTGCTGAGTCTCAAGATGAGAGAGATGTGAACAAAATACTCACATTATTCATACTAAACAATTTCCTGTATTGTTTGCCAAGAGCATTGTTGGGTTCTGTAAGGACCTGAAATACAAGTCAAGCTCCATTAAATTTGTCAATACAAAAAGGTTTTAGTAGATCATGTGTGTTTGCATGTGTATATTAGGGAGTAATCAGGCCCAGCCTAGTGTTACTGGGCCCTAACCCCTATTTAAACTCATCACTCTTTCTTATCTTTTCTAATGTAGGACTATACTCACACATGAATATCCAACAATCTCCCCTTCAATTGTGAGTATAGTTCAATCTTTCAACGGGATTCACTAACTTCACCTGAACCGGCAATCTCGAGTTGATGGGCCTTAAATAAGGGCAAGGAACCAAATTTACATGGAAGTGGGTTTCTGTGAGCATGCATGCAATTTGTGCCATATGCATGTTCGTAAAAAATATTTTCAAAATTTACATGGAAATACTATTTACTCTTGCCGACTGGCATTCTGTAGTGGTGCCTCAGCATTTTAACACTTGTATCCAACAAACTAAATGTACTAGATCTAAAAGAATTTCTATTAGCCAAATTAATCAATAGTTGATGTACTGGAAGACATAAGTAAAGATCATAGACATGCTTGGAGTGGCAGTGTAAAACACATGGCAATGAGGATTCCTTAAATAATGAGGTAAACAAGAAGACTGAAAATAACCTACTTAAAGGAGATGAAAATGAGATACTTCAGTAAACATTACCTGAACAAGTTGATCCTCGTTCAAAGCCAATAAACTAACAAGTATTGGAAATCGTCCAATAAATTCTGGTATGAGGCCATATGAAATGAGGTCACCACTTTCAACCTACGGAAAGAATAATCCCATTCACATAAACGTATCTAAGAGAAGACGGAAAGAAAAACAAAAAATAAAAGTTGCTTCATGAACATAGAAAAAGTTTTTCATACCTTTAAAAAGAACATAAAAAATGAAATGCTAATTTAATTGTATTATACTTTTGGCACTAATACTAATATTAGATGACAAGGTGGCCTCCCTAATCTCATTACCAATTTCAAGACAAGTAGAGGACTTTTCCACCATTTATCAAGAGCAAGTACTAAAAGTAGTACAATAAGCACAACTCTATAAGTATAAGAAATGTAGACTCAAGTCACTTACGGATTGCAATAAGGATGACGTCACCATAGCATTTTTTGGAGTGCCAGTTCTCATATTTGCACGAACTGGTGCGCCAAAACCTATGGAAGAATCTTGTCGTCTGTTGCACATCAAAAAATTAGGGCTCAAAAATACACCAAAAGCTACTGTTTATTCAGAGAAGCCAGCTTCATATGTCGAAGAACATGAAAATGTGTTACCTTTCTGAAATGGTCTTGTCCAAGTCAACAAAAGCACCACCACATATAAAAAGAATATCTTTCGTATCTATCTGCAGATCAATACAATAGTTGGTTAGAGCAGCAGAGCAAAATTATGTATCTCATTACCATCTGTAACATTAAAATTATGTTCATTTCTTATTATAGATACAATAATAACAAGGTTTATCTCTTATTATATAGCTACAACAAGGTTTGTAATGTAAGGAAATAGACCTTAACTTCAAGTTCGGCAGTTTCTCATGAACTAATCACATACAGTTACATAGAATTTAGCAATCTGCACTTTACTTGCCTATTGAATTGTTATCAGTATAACCGTTCTCAGATCAACAAGAAAAGCCGTAGTGCTGCATATCTGAGTTGCATGACATTAGTATAAACATGAAACTATCCTGCAGCTGATAGATTCAATAAACTAAATCTTTTAGGAAGAGGGGCTGAGTGTTGTGCTTGCAGTCTTGGAACATTTATCAAAAGTGTATTGCCAACTTTAGGGCATGTGAGATCAAATGGAGATCTATCTACACTGGATATACGAGTAGATACATAGTTGCAAAAAGCTGGCGATAAAAAATGCTTTGCAGAAACAGGGCAACATAAAACTCACACAAAAAAACAAAATAAAAATATATTAAAGAAATGCTATAAGCCCATAATATTTTGAAAAGCATATTTATAGACGCGAATATAACATCGCGTGAATTGGAGTTGAGCATACACAACTAAGAATCAGATTCATTGAAGGATGATATAGTGTAGGGTTGAGATAAAACCAGTTTATCAACAGTGCAACGCTCAGTAGCGGTTCTGTAGTAATTATTGCCAAATTAGAGAGGGGAAGGAGGAATGCTTCGCTGTGGGATAACATTTCTTTTGTAGAGATATTTCTTGAATCAAGTGTAAAGGGAGAGATACAGGTTTTTGGTAGCGTGATGGTTTTCACAATAAACACTATTCAAATTGAGTATACGAAGGTAAGTAATCAAAGTTCAAAATAATCTCAATACTTGCATAATTTGAAGTTATTTTGAACCTATAGAAATAACATTTATATAGTAACCTACAAATACAACATAATAAGGAAAACAAATTCTTGTCTTATTGTCTTAGGCTTATGGAAAAGGGAGAAAATAGAGAGGGGTTTTTTTTTTGGTGGATTGGGGGGGGGTTCAAAAGTTTATACAGAAGGGAACAGTAGGACATGATTATCCATGAGTTAACAAAACAATGAAGAATTAATTAACATAGAACACTTAGCAAATAGTATGACTTGATAAACAAATAGAGATCAAGCTTAAAGTTTTCCGAAGAGTACGAAATCGCAATATTTGATAAAATATAAAACCTTTCTAATATGTAGTACAATATTACCTGTACACTGTCACCACGTCCATGCTTCCGACCACCCTTCTCAGGAATTGTGACTATCTGTAAAAGTAAGATAGAGATTAAATTCACAGCAGATATCTATTTGAGAGTCCCACACAGAACAAACTGCCTTGTAACAATTTTACTCTCTGAAACTTTGATATGCCACTTCTGTTGTTTCGTCTTAAAAATGAAAGAAGAATAACAATATGAATATTCTTGGGTCAAGAAAAATTAGAAAAGCCTCCAGTAACTCACATGAGCTAGCAAACTTAAGGGCTCAAAGTTTTGCTTATGGATAACTTTCTAGTCAATTACCACTGGATGTAATAAAATCCTCAACATACAGTTCAGACCAAAGAAAATAATTATAGGAATTTAGGGAGATTAAGATTCAAAATTGTAAAACGTTTGGTAAAAGGTTTACTAAAAGTTCTTCTAGAATTGGTCATACATATCATATAGAATTCAAGTTTAGAAAAACAACAACAACAAAGCCTTTATTCCAGACTTTTGTGGTCCGCTAATACAAGTTTAAATTATGGCTTCTGCATTTCTTGTTTCAGTGCTGACTAAATGGAAACTTGATTTGCTTAAGGTAATAAGCAAAAATCATAAAGAAACTACCACATACTTTGGCATCCTAATATGCACTAGATATTTAACAAAATAATAAAATATCACGTGTAGGTATGAAACCATCCTGTCATGTCTGGACTAATAGACCATTGTCTTGAACATTCGACGTGCAAACCCCTTAAATTCTTTCTTGTTTCAACTAAAATAAATATTTAACTATTAAGCAAAAAAGGAAAGAGGACTCATGACTCACAGTTCCTTCAAGCATCTTCAGTAATGCCTGTTGCACACCCTCACCAGACACATCTCTGCTAATGTTTAGGCTTTCAGCCTGAAAGTTCCAAGTGTTAATGGTTGATGCTTATTTGAAATGTCAATATTTGACAACACATGTAACTAATATTATGGAACCTTTTTAGTTATCTTGTCAACTTCATCAATGTACACCATGCCTTGTTGAGCTGCTTGCACGTTGAACTCAGCAACCTAGAATATATGATGAAAACAGTGAGAGTTGAAGAATAAACATTTTAATTGATATGAAAATACATCCAACAACATTCAAAGATGAGATACAAGGAATGTTTTTAAGAAATATAAAATGGCTATGACATAAAGGAGGGTGATGCAAGAACTAATATTCATATTATTTTTTATTTTAGGCAAGTAATATTAGTATTTATCTTACATATACTTAATCCTAAAGAAGAAAAACCTCGATGTGTTGCGTAATCAAATATCTGACGAGTAGGTTAAGATTCAAAATTCCAACTGTAATAAAAGCACAGCTTTGGAAGATCAATCATTTCCTTTTGAAAATTCAATATGATCTTCCTGAGGAAAATGTCCTAGTGCTCAAACTGTTTATCTAAGACTTTGCCCAATCTAACAAAAGATTGCCATGCTATCACCACATCATATGATTCATATCTGTGTTCTACTCCTTGATAGTTTTGACAGGCTTTAAGAAGAGTACAACTGTTGAATGTTAATACCATAATGCATCACAAATTTCCCCGACTTAAAGATACTAATAATGGTTTCGTCTCCTAAGACCACAACAAAGTGTCAACATAGATTACTACTTGGAGGGATTAATGTAGCATCATCAAATCTACCCTACAAATCTATTCATGAAAAATAATCCAAAAGTTATCTCCGAAAATTCTTTATAGTGCTCTTTGAAACTGAAACTTACAGAATGTCTCACAAAAACTCAACAAATGGACAATGCAGACCTATGACTATTGGGCACTTCTAAATCAGCTAGCTCAGCAAGTTGAAACTTCCTGATTTCAAGCCTTATCCTCAGGTCAGGACCCACATTATGTCATTCCCCATGTACAAAATCAGTCATGCAAAGTCCCCACTAGTAGCAATTTCTAATTGTGAGGTCCCCACAGGAATCTAGTCCCAGTAGGTACTCAAGAAGCAAGAACAGTGCGCAGGATTGAGCTTCTTATCAGCAAGTTAACATCTCAAATACATGTCGGCACTTCCTACAGCATAATTGGATATGTGAACCATCTGGTAGAACTACTTTGTTAGCTTTCTTTTTCTCCATCCTCAATTTGAAGCATCTACAAATGTCATCTTTCAAAAAGAGATCCTTAGTTCGCGAGGAAGATGAATTGTCACAGATTTGTGAACATTTGGATGAACCACTCTTGAGGCATTTTTGTCACCTCAGATTGAACTTGCCAAAAAAGTCTATTCTTAACTTTGCCTAAAACGAGTAATGAGACTAAAAATATCCAACAGAGGTTACCAAGAACCAAAACCATAATGAAAAAAAAAGGAAAAAAAATCATCTTTATCTTTATCCTTTGTAATACAAAAACTTTTTCCGGATGAAAGGAACAGGATGCTGGCCAAACCAAAAGAATTACCCAAAAAGAAAGGAATGAAGGCAGAATGAGCCGAGGATTGCAGGATTTTTTGTTTTTTTTTTTCTTTCTAACATTGGAAGACTAAAAGATCTTCATGATAACAACTTTTTACATCTTGAGCTAAAAACTTCAACTTTGAGATTCTTTAAGGCAGTTGGAAGGAAGGGGTCAAAGAAATGTCACAATAGAGGGTATTGCCATAAATGATAGAAACAGTTGACAGGAAGGGGGTCAAGAAGACAGTTTCAGATCATGCATGATATATACTCATCGAGACAGTAAGTAGTACAAAAGTTGAGCTATCAAATCCAACTTTAAAAAGTGGAAGCGCAAGGCGAAGTGTTAGACCCTTTATTGAAACGAGGCGTAAGCTTCAATGCATGAGGCGTAAGCCTCATGAGTTTAAGCATTTTAATTTTAAAATCTATAAAATTATGAACATATAATGTATTGTGGTATAATAATTTACAAATAGATAATAGATACATTCATGTCCCAATTAGTAAATAAGAATTAAATATGTGAAGTATAGATGTAAATCACAATAATAAGCTACATCCACAATAAATATCTTATTTATACCCACATGGTCATAGTGAAGATACATAGATGCAATTTAATGTTAGCAAAATATCGTTTTATGTCTTCCTATCTTGTCTAGAGTGTGTGCCTCAAAAGAGAAGCGCTTTATAAGCGCGAAGCGTGTACTTCAGTTATGCTTTAAGCGATGAGGCGTAAGCTTCAAGGGATAAATAGCTTCACTCTTGAGTTTTAAAGCGTTTACCCTTCAAAAAGTTTTGAAGCAAGTTTTAAAAAATATTTTTCAAACATTGATCAAATCTGAAGAAAGTCTAAGAACGTAAATTTCTGCTGAAGTCACTAAATTTGTAAAAAAATCTAAAAGCATAAACTTTGTTTCACATGCTTAGCGTTTGTTTAATATATATTGTTAGTCCATAATCCATCAACTCAAAGAATTTAAATTTCTGATAAAGTCACTAAATTTGTAGAAAATCTACAAGTATAAACTTTCTTTGATATGCATAGTCTTTACTTAATGTATGTTGTTAGTCCATAATCCATCAGCTTAAACCTTAAGGTAAATTGGTTGTATGCATGGTTGCATGGTAACAGAGAACCAGGTGATTCGGATGTTCCGGTTCAAACCTCAGCAACATGGTTGCTTTTCCAAGGGAATCCTTTCTATGTTCCTTCTTCATCTGGAATTCTAAACCTCGCTAAACATTATTTGCTTTATTTTGGGTAACTAATTGACAGGAAAATGTTTTCTTGTTAATCATAGTCAAGCGAAATATGCACGCAAGAGTTTATTATGTAAACTACATCTCATAATGTAGAGCCATCACTCAGATAACAATGTTTAACCAACAACAGGAAATCAGCCAGTGAATATGTACAGGAATGTTGGAAATCATACCGAAAGCAACTTATGCAATATTGACTCAACATCTTCTCCAACATACCCTGCCTGCATGATATTCACCTTCTATTATTAGTAAGCATGGCCAGGCCAGATGAAAAAGGGAAAGACTGACCTCAGACTGGCAACTAGAAAAAAAACCTAGACATATCAAATAAATTCAGATCAATTTTTTGTGAATTCTAGTACACTGGATGCAAATCTTCCTTTCATTTTATTTATTTGAGAAAAAGACTAATCTTGAGGTAGTGAAAACCTAAGATCAAATCTATTGAAGGTCCAAAAGCACGTGTGCATACCGCTGGACACAAATCAAATTGAGGACAAAGGTGTTTGCATTTGTTTAAAATCTTCAATTTGAATCCATGTTCAAATATCCTTTTCTGAACTTCTTTGAATACGATTTAGTTCTTTCACTATTCAGAAAACTTTAATTTAATATTAAAGTATATTTATTTAATAATTTATAATTTATAGTTTATGAATATTAAAATATTTATTCGAAAAATCAATTTCAGACTCTTTAAGCATCTCAAAATTAGTATAAAACTGAAAGTAAAATATAATTCGTTAATATTTGATAATTTATCTGATCAACTTCCAGCCCTCGGTAGGATGTGTAAAAAGATGAATAGAGTGTGTAATGATTTAATTTATCGGACGAAAATGCAACGCATAAATGTGTAATTAATTATCAAATGAATCGAATATGCATCTGGTTAAATTCTATTCATTTAAGAACCAACTAAAAATTATTTGTTTAACGTTAAATAAACTATCAAATCAAATGTAACCGAATAATTAGACAAACAATTGATGAACTATTTGCTGATTATGTAGTTCATTTCCACCACTAGGCATACAGTGGGCAGCTGCAGAAAGGTTACTTGTCAACAAATGAAACACTTGTCACCAGATAAACTCCTTGGATCCACCAAAATAAAATAGGGTTTTCGCAATATTAATCCCCCAAATCTTCATATTTTGATATTAGTCCCTCAAATTATTTTGAAATTAGTCCTACAAATCTTCATAGTTTGAACTTAGTCCCCCAAATCCCTTTAAAGTGTTTAGAAATTGGACCCTCTAGTTAGCACCTGTAGGTTGAAAGATTTGGGGGACAAATTTCAGAACACTTGACATATTTTGGGGTGTAATTTCAAAACGCGTACATAGTTGGGGGACTAATTTCAAAAACGGAAGAATTGTGGGACTAATTCTAACATACTAAAAGATTTAGGGGACTAATTTCAAAATATGAAGATTCAAGGGACTAAGACCAAAATACGAATGATTTGAGGGACTAATATCCAAAAACCCCAACGAAATAAAGATAGAAAACTTTAAATGTTTGGAAAATCATATCTATTTATATGTAAGAAGGCAGCCTAGAAATCATATATATGGACTTGCCTGAGTTAAAGTTGTTGCATCTGCAATAACAAATGGCACATTCACGAAGCGAGCTAATGTCTTCGCAATTAATGTCTTCCCTGTCCTTACAGATAAAAATGGAAACTGGCAAAAGTTAGAACTGCAATGTAACATATTTCCGGAGAGGATGAAATTCAAAAATGTCATGCATGGTAAGGTAGCAGCAACCTATCAATATTTAAAATCAAAAGGCAAGCATTGTACCTGAGCCAGTTGGACCCATCAGGAGTACATTACTTTTATCTAGCTCAACATTCTCATCGTCTTTGCTTTGAGAAAATTGGCCTGAATCATCTGCTGACCTGAATATCGAACCAGTATAGATTCAATTAATCAGAAACAGATCCAACTATGAAAATAGAAGTTCTGAAAACCTAGAATTGCATGTACCAAGATTTATATAATTCCTTCAACATTTAAATGTCAATAAAATCAATAAGAGGGCAACCCACACTAGAAACTTACACAAAACCGAGTAGATAGAAGGGTCATACGCAAACTAACCCTTTCTGTAAGGATGCATGATAGATTCTCTTGTAATGATTGTAAACAGCCACAGATAGCACCTGCAACAACAGTTTCAGTGCAATAGCTAAGATAAGATTCAAAAGAACAAAAGATATGCTGAAGAGTTGAGTTCTTATATCACTCAGAAAAGACCAAGGACGTTGGGAATAGAAATAACCTTACAAGACAAAAGCAGGAATATATGATGCAATGTTTATAATTTTCACTACCGAACATCGATGATTAACAGTGAGTATAGATATGATCGCTGTAAACATCAAAGCTCACAAGTTCTAGCTAAAGTATGAAAGCAGCATTGTGGCTTCAGATCTCAAAGATAGTAAGTTCTTTTTTCCTATGGAAGAAGGAATTTACAAATAGATTCTATATAAATTCCACAGACTGAAATCTAGATGGTGAGGAAAAAAATCAAATAAAGAGGATTTAATGTATAGATGGTGAAAAAATGGTACTTTTCAATAAAACAGAACTATCAAAAGTCAACATGAGAGCCAAATAATGGGATGAAAGAAGCTCAGAATAGAAGCTCACGATTAGGACACAATAGATTAACAATAAATGAGAGCCAAAGCTTATAAATAAGGAAAACTTGTATTTTTTTCTGTAATAATACGCCTCTTAGCGCATTTCTGCAATTAAATAACAACAATATAAAGAAAGACCTCAAGGTGTTGCTGATCAGACGATAGAGCATGGATTTCCTTATAGTTAACCAAATATATTTTGAATAATTTGCAACTTAAAAATCCAACGTGCGTGCATTTCAAAAAAATTCTCACGCAATCTCAATGAAGGTCGAGTTTCACTAAGCGAACTTACAAATCAGAAAGAGGAGGTTCCCTTAACAACTAACCCTAACCCTAACCTAGGTTCCAATATGGAGTTGTACCCATACCTGACACGTGTCATACCCATACCCATACCTGACACTTCTTGGACACTCCTTGAATATATGCATATTTATTCAGACTTGTACTCAATTATAAAACGCATGTTTAATTTAAAACACTCATCATACACTTCTTTAATATATATCCTACACCTCACATCCATTTTTGTAACTTGTTGGATAAGGGTCGCGTTTGTTTGAGCCTTAAAAACTACAATTTTAACGAGTCATTTACATATATAGCCCCAAACTATGATTATATCCCGTGAGTTTCAGCCGTGTCCCTGTAACCTACATTTTACAAATTTGACGTGTCAAGTACCCATACTCGTACCTACACCCACACCCATACGTGCGACTTAGATTTGCAACAAATAATAAGACAAATTATTTGATCATTGATTTTACCAATCAAAAGGGAAAGCGTCAATTGTTTTATATGCCCAAAGGTTAATTGTTTCATTTGGCATAAATTGGTTCCTAAAACAACAACTACAATGGACGATCAAAATTGAGGGAACTAATGTTGAAACACTCAATCCAACTTACAAAGAAAAGGTATTTCCTTACTCATCCTCTACTAGGCTCAAAATTAAACCTAATGTGATGGAAAACAAATTCCCCTTGAACAAACTCAGTAATCAAAATCCTTTTAAACTAAATATATACATAGATAATTTAGCTATCTTCCTCTCAACATGCCGAACAACCAAAATTCAATGAAGAAAAAAAACTGACATAGATTCGGCTAAAACTACAAATATATACTATGACTATGCTTGCAGGAATGAAAAGTAAGAGTTGTTTGGATTTTTTCAATATTAGTTCTCCGAATCCTTCATATTTTGAAATTAGTCCTCCAAATATTTAAGTCTTTTGAAATTGTTCCCCCCAAATCTGCACATTTTAAATTAATCTGTCATATCTTTCAATTCTTTTGAAATTAGTCCCTCTAGTTAGCACCATGTTGAAAGGTATGGGGGACTAGTTTCAAAACATTTTAACATATTTGGGAGATTTATTTCAAAATTTGAAGATTTGAGGGACTAATTTCAAAACGCTTAAAGATTTTGGGGACTAATTCAAAATATAATGATTTTGGGGACTAATTTCAAAATACGACACATTTGGGGAACTAATATCGAAAAAAGTCTTCATTATTATATCATTATTATTGTTATTTTGGAAACATTATCCCTCCGATCTACTTTAAACCTTCTTTTTAGCTTATGTATGGCATGCAACATCACCTCTATATCAATACTATCAAAAAATTTAACAATTGTTTGGTTTGAATGGGTAAATTCATCGGGGATATGACACTAATCCTCTCATACCTGATCCATGGCATTAAATGTACACCAAAGGCATCGCAACCATTTGATCCATGCACGAGTTTCGAAGTCCAATGATCCAAGGGTTAATGTCCCTTTGGTGCTCATTTAATACCATGGACGAGGGCCCTCCTCCCATATGCCACTTCACCTTCAATCCCATCTCTTCTCTCTTTGCCAAATCCACAACCACCCAATCATCTCTCTCAAATTCCCATACATTGCACGGGTAACAAACTAGTAAATGAATAACTTGCACATTCCCAAGAATTCCCAATCCAACCTTTCTCAAACCATTTTATACAAGGAGGGCAAGTTCAGTAATCTAACCCTGTCAGTTGAAGGGGGAAAAAGTTACCTTCTTTGCTCTGTCCTGTCCAATGACAAACTTATCCAGGTCCTTAACAATCTCCTTCGGCGTCGGCAAATTCTTCCCCAAATTCGCCCCACCGCCCCAACTCTCATTCCCCTCCTTCCCATTGCCCCCATTCCCTCCCCTCCTCACCTTCACCACCTTCATGCTCGCCACCCCAACCATCCCATCCTCCAGCTTCACCGTCAGCCCATTGCTATTCTGTCCCGGCACCGCCGGCAGCATCGGCCAGTCCTTCGGCGGCTCGCCGGACTTCAGTGCCTCCCAAAATCCAGGACTGTCCTTCCTCCCGATCTCAACGAACGTTCCTCGAGAAGGCAACAGCTTGCTGGGCTTGAAGAAGTAGTAGGTTTTGCAATCAGAGCAGAGGTTGATCACAGATTGGGGGTGAGGGGAGGCCACGAGGTCCATGCTCTTCGAACAGCGAGGGCAGTTGGATTCGGCCTTCGATCGGCGGTATTCGGTGGGTCCGGAGCCTCCGCCTCCGGAGGAATCGGACTTGAGGCGACGCTGGAGGTGGTGGTGGTGGTGGGAGGGAGCGGAGAGTGGACGGAGGAGGCTGGTGTGGGTCTGGGTGTAGATCGAGCGGTGCAGATAAGCATTTTCGAGGGCCAAGATTGCGTTTTTACGCAGTTTATGGAGTTGGGAGAATCGAGACATGGCGGATTAATGAATTCAAGAGAAGAGGAAGAAGAAGAAGAAAATGGGGAGGAGATTGAGGGGGAGAGAGAGAGAAAAATAAGAGGAGTGTGGGTGAATTAACTGTGAATGAATATGGCTTTGTAAGATCCACCCAAATGTGGGGCCCACAGGTAAGATGTACTTAGATAGGGGTGAGTCTGAGGGTGCAAATGGGGGAGGGGCCAAAGAAAGAGGGATTGTGGATTAAATTAGGGATAGGAGACGAACGAGATCCGAGTTTGTCGTAGGAGGGATTGAGATTTAGGAAGTGCTTTGTGGGGGGTGGTTGATTATGACCGTTTAATTAATGAGGTGGGTTTTCTCTCCTTGATTGTGTGCTATTTGACTTGCGGACTTCGTTTTCTCGTGATGACTTGGATAACCGTCAATGGAGTGGGGATGGACGTCCTAGAATTTCGCAAGAATGGATAAAAAAAAAAAACAATCTACTACCTATATAACTGCAAATCTCTTGGAGTACTGTTCATTGTACAGTATTTTATTGGGCCCCACTTGCTGCCAGCAGCTACACACAATCTTGACATTCAATTTCAAACAGCGGGTCCCTCTAAAATTGCTCCAATTCAAATTTCAAAAAGCCCCTATTTCTTCTCTCTGTCTCTCTATCCCAACAACTCTCTCTCTCTCTCCAAATTCCAGACCTAACCGACGACTCCTCCACCCCTCCCCCCTCCTCCCCCTCTCCCACTCTCACCTCTCGATGAACCCTCCTGCTTAAACCCTCACGATAAAATTCTCCGAGCGCCAATCACTTCCGCTTCAAATTCGGCGACCGACCGGCCGACCACCCCCACCGACCACTGAGCCGCGAAGTCGCCACGATCGAACACCTTCGGCAGATTCTCCGCGAACCACCGCCCTCCCTCGTCCTCTCTCACAGTGCCCACGTCCTCGAGTTCCTCCGCTACCTCGACCAGTTCGGCAAGACCAAGGTCCACTCCCTCTCTCCTTTTTCACCATCTTCTAGAGTTTCAGGTCGGTGAGCTTAAGCAATTTCTAGGCTTAATTTCTAGATCTCAATTATCACATTAATAAAGCAATTTCTAGGGTTTTGTAGTGGTTTTTGGGCAAAAATAAAATGATTCATTACGATTACTTAAAGTTTAGGGATTTTTGGTGGCTTGGAGGCTCATTTTCAGTAATTTTTCTTGAAATTTAACTTTTTTTTTTCAATTTTTTATTTTCTATTCGCTAACATTCTAGGGTTTGTTCTTGATCCCACAAGTTTATGTTGAATTTTTTTTAGGGTTTCCTTGAATAGAAAGCAGCAAATAATCAGAGGTGAAATCTGAAACTTTTCTCTCTCGAGTTGTCTAGCGGGAGAGGAGAGAAGGATTGGAGGTTGCATGTAGGTTTTATTCAATTCGAAGGGCTTTTTCTTTCTCATATAAAGTATTGGGGAACTTGACCTGAGATTATTGTGAAGTTCATGCCTTAATAATGTCTTGATGTGAGGATTTAAATCAGTGAGATTTTTGGGGAAATTTTGGTAAATTTGAGATTCTAATTTCTAGAGCTTTTATATTGCTTTGATTCTTTTATAATTTTTGTAAAATTTCAGCTATTTTTATTGTTGTAGATCTTCAAGAGATGTAATTCCTTTGTCATTGACGATCTGTTTTTTTGCAATGTAGCTGTTTTAGGATTTGCGGGGATTTTGTAAATTGAGTGTTGTATTGAATACTTCATGGAAATTGATAGACAAAAAAAGTACTGAGCATGAGAGGAGATGAAGATGTGCAATGGCAAACAAATAAACAAATAGGTCCAATCTTTTATTTTTTAAAAATTTTGTTTTGATTTGTGAGAGAGAGATTTCAAGGGATCCATCATCCTTTTTCTTCATTTTTTTTGTTTTTAATTTTTTAAGAACAGAGTATGAATCATCCTTTTTCTTCATTCAGTTACTATTTCTTTTTTCTTTTGAATATTAATTTATCATTGCTTTTGAATTATACAGCTTAGAACTTGAGTTATTGTATTTCTATTTTAGATATACATAAATATCAATTTGTTTTTGTATATTATCACTATTTATTTCATAGGAAAATTAATGTTAAGAACAAGTAAACTAATATATAGTAGTGTAGTTCAAAGTATGAATGTATTAGAGTGGTGAAAACTATAGCAGGGTCTGCCTTCGCACGTCCACTTGAAATGGTTGTCAATTGTCGAGAATAATTTCTAAGCATTGCAATGGTTCACACCCTCATAGAAGTTATAAACAAAATTTTTATTCTCTTTTACTTGGTGAACATGTAGAATAGAGGTAATCTGTATATTTAGGTCTTTTTCAAGATTTAATTATCATACATGTATATGCGTGTATTTTTTCTTGCTAACTTGGTCTGAATGTTCTGATTGGAATCAACTACCTACATAACTAAAGGTAAACCTCAAGTATTACTATTCATTATATAGTAATTTGTTGTGGATCCCGCTTATTCCCACTGACACATTTCCCTCACAAATGAAAAAAAAATAGATTTTGAAATTCAAATCTCTACTGAAAATAACTATTCTATCCTCAATTATGTTGATAACTATTCAAATCTCTACTGAAAATAACTATTCAAATCTCTACTGAAATAACTATTCAAAGCTCTCTGAAATAACTATTCTATCCTCAATTATAAGTATAGTTATTAGTAACTCTCTGAATAATTATTATATTCTTTTATTGTTCTTTTACTTGCACCAGATCTGTGTGTTAGATATACTTTCTCCTATCTTTGTTATTTGGTTGGATGTAAATTTGATTCATGGTACTAACGAGAATTTTTTTCCCATGCCAAGAAGAGACTCCTTCCACGGAGAGAATGATTCATACTCTCAGAAGTTAATAGAGTATCTATCACATGTTGATGAAGAATTTGGTAGCCTAATTACCAGGTAATTCTATAATTACTTCTGGTCCATACAATAAAAAAAATCAAAATACTCTACGGGATTATATGTTCGCTTATGCATTCTCCTTGAGCAAGAAATATGAATTTACTTAAGAATTAACTTCAATGCAGTGGCTGGTGAATAACAATTTCCATAAACATTAAAATTCTTTGCTTACTTCCTCCAGTTTATCTCAACAAATGCTTCAGCTTCTCAACCATGCTTTGTAGTACTTTCTGATTAAAATTATAAAATATTGATGTCTTCAGATATATATGATTTGTGTATTGAATGGATGCAATTTCAAATTGTACCATGCTTTTTGATTAAATTGGTGCCTAGGCTTAAAATGGTCTCACATAAGAATCAAAATCTGTAATTCTACTTGAAGCGTAACAGTTATAGGTGAAACAATGGTGAATAGTTATATTTTTATTGACATTTTTGCTGTTGAAATTTAATAATATGACATGTGTTTTGCCCTCATCTTAAGTTTGTTAGTTTATAGTGTTGAAGTTTAATAATATGACATGTTTTTTGCCCTCATCTTAAGTTTATTAGTTTATATCTGGTACTATATTCACAACCGCCTGCAAAAATAATGATTATTATCATCTACGAAGTCCTTTCAGATTTACATCTTTCATTCAATACTACATGACTTTTAGAAAATGCAATAAGCTGGAGGGTATGGGGTGTGTATAATCATATGACGGTCCTTGCATGACGTGCACACATAGTATCTTTTTGACTTTAGAATATGAATGTTTGGAGTCCATATAAGCTTAAAGAATGAAAATAGTAAGAATGGTTAGCTATTTAAATGTCTAAATAAGTAAAATCATGTCGTTATATATCAAATTTCATGGATATAATTGATTTGTAAAATTAAACTTGAGTGGTTATTGAATTATGCATAATGAAAAGGCTTGCAAACTTTGTTCCGTTTAATTTTGGAAAAAAACCACTAGATGAATAATAATTGGATAACCAAGAAGGAGAGTCTTTCATAATTTTATCATTTCACCCTATAATTTTTCAGTTTCACAAATATCAATTTCATAAGAATTCTTCTATGCATTCATTTCTAACTGAACTTAATGGTGGTAGATAAGATACATGCTAATCTAATGAGTTGAGTTTTCCATGTCCCTCATTAGTTAAAAGGAATATATTTAAGAGGAAAATTTTAAAAGTATGGCAGATTTTATTTACATTGGGTAATTATTTTTCTAAGATACACAATTTAGGAGTAAGTTTTTCTAAGGAAAAAGTTGATTCACACTTATGTATTGGGAGTAACTTTTGCAATTGTAAGTGTATTTAAATGTTGATTCACTCCTATGTATTGGGAGTAACTTTTTCAATTCTAAGGAAAAAGTTGATTCATTCTTCTAATGGTATAAAATAGAAACATCAAAATTAAAATTTTCTTATGCTTAATCATTCTTAGATTAGTTTTGAAATTGATCAATTTTTTCTTTTTATTTCAGATGGATCCCTAATGAAAGACTGAGCCCAAATTTTCACTCTTCTAATGGTATAGAATGGAAATCCTACAAAGCGCCCTTTTGATGAATAAATCATTGATCGATTTGAGTTCAAGGTCTTAATACCTTTTCTTTCTCTTATGAATAAGATAGGATACAAAGTATTTTATTTTTAATTATTTCATGAAATTTAAAGATTAAAGGTATTAAATAGCATGTTTACCATTACAATGACTTTCTAACTTTAATCATCATTATACATCATCAAGTATTATATACTTTTTCTTGGTATTTTCAGCAAAAAATTTTTTTTTTTTTTTCTGTTTTCAACATTTATACAATAGTTGAAAGATGTAATGCATAATATGACTTATGATTAGTATCTCAAACATCTGAGGAATCTGCCACACAATGAAATTTAACACAAAATCAGCTAAGAAATCTCAAACGACAAAGCCTTTCTCCTTTAAACTAACCCTCATGCTGCAAGAGAGATTATCATCTATAAATATATAACTTGCATGATATCCTCTCCATTTCAAGTTCTTAATATATGGATTCCTTTAATATCAGGTACTTGAATATGTGATACACTTAAGAGCTTGGGATCACACAACTGGTATGTGGACTTGGACGATAATCTTACATGCTCTACAAATTAAAGACATTCAAACTTGAGGTAACACATTTCACCATTTTGTAACTTGCAACCTCTTATGTTCTATATATTTTAAGTCTCATTATCTTTTTCTTTTGTCATGACTCTGTAAATTACTGTCATATAACCATACGATGCCATCGAAATTGCTCAATAAGACCCTATATTTTCTACATTGCAATTTAGATCCATGGTGCTACCAAAGTTTGGAAAATGGTCAGCCTCAAGGTTGTGTTCTTCTTTGCAAGGTGAGTATTAGTACATTAAACTTTTATAGTTTATTGGTGTAGTAATCAATGTTGAAATTGGAAGCTTTGTTTAGGGTCTCATTGTCCCCCTTTCTAAGGTGAGTGTTATTATTACCTTTATCTGTTATATTATTATCATTGTAATGTACCAAAATTGTATTTTTTATTTAGATGGTAAGAAAATTATTGAGTTTATGATCTATGATGTTATGTGTACTTTGTAGCTTGCATTTTCCATAGCGGGACATCTTTCCTTGCAAAATATAGATGGCAAAATAATAAAATTAGAGCTATGTTTTATGATTTTGTAAAATTTCATTGATTGTTATGGGAAATAGAGATTTTAAGGGATTTGGGGGTTTAATTTGTCTTTGTAGTTCTATATAGTAAACTTTTGGGTGACTTTAGAGTCTAGATAAGAAGCGGTTTAGATTTGCAAGAACAACTAGGAATTTAATGCTTGATTTTCTTGCAATTAGAAGTAGAGTTTGAAAATTATTTGGATTCAAGTCCCGTAGCTAAGTCTAATCCTCTTTCTTATTAATTATTTTGTAGGTAGCATATATTTGATTGACATGTAATTGTGGAATAATCTTGATATCGCTAGGTGCTCATCCTTATGTCATCATCGTCTTCATTTTGTCATCATCATCCTTATTATTTTGGTCGCTCTTTTACTTTCCTTTTTTGTTTGATATATTTCTTCTTATGGCTTGACTCAGGGATCTAAGATAAGCAAGTGGAAAGTGATAGTCAGGAATCTTCCGTTTAAGGTATTACATTGTTCTGTTTGTTTCTACCTTTTGCTATCTCCCAATTCCCAACCGCACCTTTTATGAAGACAAAGAATGACCAAAGCTAAAGTAAAATTAAAATGCAGGTTAAAGTTAATGAGATCTGAGATATTTTCTCCTCTCGCAGATTTGTCCGATGTATACAATCCACATGTTTCGAACAAGGGTACTAGAAAACTCATCTCTCTTTCTTTTGATCGATTTTTAATGCCACAAGATTGATCCCTTATGTCCTTCGGGTTGTCCAAAGGTTTTGCTTTTGTCTCTTTTCGTCCAAGAGGGATGCTGAAAATGTATGGTTTGTGATCATTCAATAGTCTTGACAAAGTTTTGAGTGACATTAAACTTTTATAGTTTATTGGTGTAGTAATCAATGTTGAAATTGGAAGCTTTGTTTAGGGTCTCATTGTCCCCTTTCTAAGGTGAGTGTTATTATTACCTTTATCCTGTTATATTATTATCATTGTAATGTACCAAAATTGTATTTTTTATTTAGATGGTAAGAAAATTATTGAGTTTATGATCTATGATGTTATGTGTACTTTGTAGCTTGCATTTTCCATAGCAGGACATCTTTCCTTGCAAAATATAGATGGCAAAATAATAAAATTAGAGCTATGTTTTATGATTTTTGTAAAATTTCGTTGATTGTTATGGGAAATAGAGATTTTAAGGGATTTGGGGGTTTAATTTGTCTTTGTAGTTCTATATAGTAAACTTTTGGGTGACTTTAGAGTCTAGATAAGAAGCGGTTTAGATTTGCAAGAACAACTAGGAATTTAATGCTTGATTTTCTTGCAATTAGAAGTAGAGTTTGAAAATTATTTGGATTCAAGTCCCGTAGCTAAGTCTAATCCTCTTTCTTATTAATTATTTTGTAGGTAGCATATATTTGATTGACATGTAATTGTGGAATAATCTTGATATCGCTAGGTGCTCATCCTTATGTCATCATCGTCTTCATTTTGTCATCATCATCCTTATTATTTTGGTCGCTCTTTTACTTTCCTTTTTGTTTGATATATTTCTTCTTATGGCTTGACTCGGGGATCTAAGATAAGCAAGTGGAAAGTGATAGTCGAATCTTCCGCTTAAGGTATTACATTGTTCTGTTTGTTTCTACCTTTTGCTATCTCCCAATTCCCAACCGCACCTTTTATGAAGACAAAGAATGACCAAAGCTAAAGTAAAATTAAAATGCAGGTTAAAGTTAATGAGATCTGAGATATTTTCTCCTCTCAGGATTTGTCCGATGTATACAATCCACATGTTTGAACAAGGGTACTAGAAAACTCATCTCTTTCTTTTGATCTGATTTTTAATGCCACAGTATTGATCCCTTATGTCCTTCAGGTTGTCCAAAGGTTTTGCTTTTGTCTCTTTTACGTCCAAGAGGGATGCTGAAAATGTATGGTTTGTGATCATTCAATAGTCTTGACAAAGTTTTGAGTGAAAATAAAAATTATCTTAGTAGCGATACTTTCCTTTTCAGGCCATAAAAAATATCAATGGCCGAGTAGTTGCGAAAAGATCTATTGCCGTGATTGGGCTGTCCAGAAGAAAATTTATGTTGTTGCTACACAATCTACCTCTTTACGAGATGGTGAGTTATACTCCTTTCATCTTCAGTATTTTCCTTTAGCTTTTCATCTCAAAATGATAGTATATGTTGTTATGGTTGGAATTATTTGTCTATATTGCATGGATGCATGTATGTATGTATGTATGTATGTATGTATGTATGTATGTATGTATGTATGTATGTATGTATGTATGTATGTATGTATGTATGTATGTATGAATTTTTGTGACAAATTTAGTTACTTATGTTTGTCCTAATGCATTATCATTGAGTTATTGAGCTCATAGTGTTTGACGAAACGCTTTGAAAACACAAAGCATAAAAAATTGTCAATTTTAAAATAACAATAAATCTAGATTTTAATTTACAAATTTTAGTATATTTAACAAAGAGGCCTAACCCGTCCAGCGGACGGGATAAATACTAGTGATTTTTATTCACACTAGGTTGGATGCACAGACATATTACACGTGGTCTGATATCATTATTATTTCTTTTAGGTTTATTTCTTTATTATAACTTCATTACAAAATAGTTTATGTTTATATAAAATATATTGTAAAAATTATTCCTGATCTTTACACTTTTCTTGATAAAACTCATCAATATTATTATTTTAAAATATGAAATGACTTAAATACCTAGTGCAATAAAAATAAATCTCCCAAAAATTAAATTTGAATTATCTAATTAAATTTAGATTAATTTCTAACTAATAAAACTAAAAAGTTTGGATGGTTAGATGGAAATTCTATCCCTTTTATTGGTGGTTGTGGACTAGCATTGGTGAGGATGATATTACAACAAAGTGAATCAATTAACTTTTAATTTATAAATAAAAAAGTTGGGAGGGCTTAGATGAATATTTTTTTGTAGTTGATTATTTATCTGATAGGTTCCTATTAGGAGAGGGGTACATGAGTAAAGTTTGCGTACATAACCGACCATGCTTTATAGGATAGAAACTTGTTTGATTATAGGATTTTTGACTGAGGCCTGCACTTTCAAATAAACTAATACATAGATCGACCATGGATAAAATTAGTTTAGAATTTTTCATTTCATAATTTTATCACTTGTAAATAGCACACATTTCATATTTATGTTCTTATTAAACATATTAACAATGACAACATAACAATGTAATAACCAAAAGGATCAACGGTTTTTTGTTCAGGAAAAATTTTCTCATACTCCCACTTTTAAAGAGAGTATGATATGATATGATATGATATGATTTTCATTGGTGATTATGGACTAACATGGACGAGGTCAGCAAAGTGGATCAATTAACTTTTAAATTATAAATAAAAAAGTTTGGAGGACTTAGATGAATATTTTCTATAAGAAATTATTTATCTAATAGGATTCTTATTAGGAGAGGGGTACATGCATAAAGTTTACATACATAACCGACCATGCTTAAGGTAAGTCCATGTCATAGGATAGAAACTTATTTGATGATAGGAATTTTAACTAAGGACTATACTTTCAAATAAATTACAAATACATAGGTCAACCATGGGTAAAATTAGTTTACGATTTTTCATTTCATAATTTGATCACTTGTGAATAGCGCACAATTCATATTAATATTCTTATTAAACATATTAACTATGATAGGATAACAATGTAAATAACCAAAAGGATCAAGGATATTTTTGTCTAGGCTCCTACTTTTAAAGAAAGTATGACTTCAAAATAATTCCCTAATAAATGACGCTTTCAATCTATTTGTCACACCCCGGGCCCGCGGGTCCGTTGGTGCGATGTAAGTCCTGAGATCCACGGAGTGCAACACGTGGTTTGGCTCAATCCACTGTCAAAATTTGCTAGCCAATGTTACACTTGGCTCTCAAGACCCATCATTTAAACCATTCAATCACTCAATCAATATCCGATGTGGGACTAAATCTTGGGGTATCACAATCACCCCACCTTAATTGCGCGATGTCCTCATTGCAGCATGACCGATGAGCATGACAATTGGTCCATTGCAATATCACCACCAGGCGATGTGGACTCTAGAGGTGGCTCAGCATGACCGATGAGCATGACAATTGGTCCATTGCAATATCACCACCAGGCAATGTGGACTCTAGAGGTGGCTCCTACGGGCTTCTAGAGGTGGCTCCCACCACACTCACGCGGTGTAGCACTTAGTCCCGATAGCACTTAGTCAGGATTCTAGAGGTGGCTCCTACGGGCTTCTAGAGGTGGCTCCCACCACACTCACGCGGTGTAGCACTTAGTCCCGCATAGCACTTAGCTCCACATTTCCGGCTGGCTAATTTCTCTGATAACATTTGTCACGCCGGCCCACGGGTCCATTGGACCGATGTCACCCTAGGACCCACTGTGTGCAACATGTGGTTTGGCTCAATCCACTGTCAAAATTGGCTAGCCAATGTTACACTTGGCTCTCAAGACCCATCATTTAAACCATTCAATCACTCAATCAATATCCGATGTGGGACTAAATCTTGGGGTATCACAATCACCCCACCTTAATTGCGCGATGTCCTCATTGCAGCATGACCGATGAGCATGACAATTGGTCCATTGCAATATCACCACCAGGCGATGTGGACTCTAGAGGTGGCTCAGCATGACCGATGAGCATGACAATTGGTCCATTGCAATATCACCACCAGGCAATGTGGACTCTAGAGGTGGCTCCTACGGGCTTCTAGAGGTGGCTCCCACCACACTCACGCGGTGTAGCACTTAGTCCCGCATAGCACTTAGCTGTGGATTCTAGAGGTGGCTCCTACGGGCTTCTAGAGGTGGCTCCCACCACACTCACGCGGTGTAGCACTTAGTCCCGCATAGCACTTAGCTCCACATTTCCGGCTGGCTAATTTCTCTGATAACATTTGTCACGCCCCGGGCCCACGGGTCCATTGGACCGATGTCAGTCCTAGGACCCACTGTGTGCAACATGTGGTTTGGCTCAATCCACTGTCAAAATTAGCTAGCCAATGTTACACTTAGCTCTCAAGACCCATCATTTAAACCATTCAATTACTCAATCAATATCCGATGTGGGACTAAATCTTGGAGTATCACACTGTTACTTTAAAACTTAAAGTAGGACTCTAAATCACTATAGCAACTACAGAGTTGATGATGCGGCCCAATCAAATAAATTCCCTTCTTCGCAGCATATCTCTCTAACTAAAAGTTTGAATTTTATTTTAGCACTTGCAACCGTGAGATCATGCCGCTTTTAATGCATCCCCATTATTCATAAAAAAAAAGGGAAAATTGTATCAAGGCCCCAAAAAAAAGATGAGATGTGCCCAAACCCCCCCAATTATTTTCCTTCTTTATTCCATTTAAAAGCCCCATCAATGTATTTCAATGTGTTTCAGCCCCTTTTCACACTTCACCATAAAATAACCCCACAAACTTCCGAAAATACCCCTTGCCTTCTTCTTCCTCTCCTCCTCTTCTGTCTCTTTCTCCTCTTCCTCTCCCCTACCTGCTCCTTTCTTCTCTTCTTCTCTCCTCCTCCGCTCCCCCTCAACCCATCTTTTCTCAAAAGCGATGCAGTTAGCCCTTCCATCGGATGTGCTCCCCTCTTTCTTTTCCTCTCCTTCCTCTCCCTCCCCGCTCGATTCATTCCTCCTCCTCTCCTTCCTCTCCTTCCTCTCCTTCCTCTCCTTCCTCTCCTTCCTCTCCTTCCACGGCCTCCTAGCCGATCAAGTCTCCGTCCCTCACCGTCTTCGATGACCCTCCTTCACGATTTGCACTTCTCGGCGTCTCGACTCCATCCTCTCCTCCTACTATCTCAGCGGCCTCCTCGTACTCCGCCGCTCCTCCTCCTCTCCTCTCCCTCCCCGCTCTGATTCATTCCTCCTCCTCTCCTTCCTCTCCTTCCACGGCCTCCTAGCCGATCAAGTCTCCAATCCCTCACCGGCGTCGGCCGATGACCCGCCTCCTTCACGAATGCATCACCCACCATCGCTCTCGATTGTAAAACTTATATGCATGTTTATATTGTGTTCTTGATTTTAGTTGTATTAATAATAGATGTAGATGATGAACTATACTTAACATGAAAGTTAACATGTTCAATGAAAAGTTAATAGGAAATACTAAAAGTTAACATGTTAAGATGAAAGTTAACATCAAACGTTAAAAGTTAACATGTTCAGCTGAAAGTTAACAAGAAAGGCCAAAAGTTAACACGTTCAGATGAAAGTTAATAACAAACATTAAAAGTTAACATGTTCAACAGAAAGTTAACGAGTAATATCAAAAGTTGACATGTTCAGCTGAAAGTTGAGCGTCTAATAAAAAGACGAGGACGGAAGAATCAAGTAGAGTCGACTAGAAGTTAAAAGCAGACTTAAATAGTTAACAAGAACATGAATAGCTCGATTTCATCTCAATGATGGGAGTGTTGTCGAGAATATCATCGATCTCATTACACTCTCACTAGGCGGGCAATCATTTGGGATCCTCTCGAAGTAAAAGTATTTCCTAAAGGCATTATGACTAATATCACTCTAGCAAATTAATAAACCGGTCGATTTCAAAGTCAACTATAATATTATCTTCGATATTTTATATTAACGACTTCATGTATAAGTTAACGTGTTCACTTAAAAGTTAACATAAAACCTAAAAGTTAACATAAAACCCTAAAAGTTAACATGAAACCTAAAAGTTAGCATAAAACCTTAAAAGTTAATATGAAACCCTAAAAGTTAACATGAAACCCTAAAAGTTAGCATAAAGGCTGTGATATTTAACATAAAGCTGTGATATCACGCTTTATGCTAACTTTTAGGGTTTTATGTTAACGTTTAGGGTTTTATGTTAATTTTAGGGTTTTATGCTAACTTTTAGGATTTCATGTTAACTTTTAGGATTTTATGCTAACTTTTAGGTTTTATGTCGATCCCTTCATTACTAAACCCACCCTTCTTCTAATCAAACCAAAAAGTTAGCATAAAACCTAAAAGTTAACATGAAACCCTAAAAGTTAACATAAAACCCTAAACGTAGATAATAAAACTTTCTTACATTCTTACAACTGATATTCCTTACATGTTTATCGTATATTGGCTATTCATTTTTATGTTAACTATCTCCGTTTATTGTTAACTTTCACCTAAAAATATTAACTTTTGATTTTCATGTTAACTTTCAAATGAAGACGTTAACTACCACTATTTGATGTTAATTTTACTAGAATATGTTAACTTTCACTAAAAGTTAACATGTTCGGATGAAAGTTAACCCATAGGAATGAAAGTTAACATGTTCGGATGAAAGTTAACCTATCTGAATGAAAGTTAACATGTTCGGCTGAAAGTTAACATGTTCTGTTGAAAGTTAACATGTTAAGATATAAGTTAACAATGTTAACAATGTTAACTTTTATAGTTCTTATTACATTCATTGTATTTTTTACATCATATATTCCATAAATTTTCCTCTACAACATATATTTATCGATTAAATTTGAAATCTTACATGATTATTTGAAAGATAACAGGAAAACCTATTAGTCAATATTTTCATCTGAAAGTTAATATGTTCGGCTGAAAGTTAACCTATACGAATGAAAGTTAACATGTTTGGATGAAAGTTAACCTATACGAATGAAAGTTAACATGATCGGCTGAAAGTTAACATGTTACGTTGAATGTTAACATGTTAAGATGAAAGTTAACAATGTTAACTTTTATAGTTCTTATTGCATTCCTTATATTTTTTACGTCATATATTCCATAATTTTTTCTCACAACATATATTTACAGTTTCACCTTAATTCTTACATGATTATTTGAAAGATAACAGGAAAATCCATTAGTCAACATGTTCAAATGCAAGTTAACATGTTAGGCTGAAAGTTAACTTTCACAACTCGTGGCACTTCCCATACAAATCACAATCAATTTAATCAGAATTTCAACTTTAATGGTTACATGTTAACTCTTCATGTCCTGTGTTAAGTATCACATCTATATGCTAACTTTGAGGGTTTTATGTTAACGTTTAGGGTTTTATGTTAACTTTTAAGTGAACGTGTTAACTTTCCTTCTAGTATGTTAACTTTTCTTATTGAATGTTAACTTTCACTGCTTTAGGTTAATTTTCATCCAAACTTGTTTAATTTTCAGTAACACAATATAAACATGCATACAAGTTTTTACAATCAACCAATTAGCTCCTGCACCACTACATTAAAACTCCCAGTACTTAATCTCTTCACAGTCTTTGAACCAAATTCAGGATCAACGAACCCCAATCCCTTGATCTTCGACATCATGAACTCAGTTCAATCCTCCCCCATATGCAGTGATAGAGTCATAGTCTTTGACGTCGAGCGATCGTCGAGGCGGTGGGGCGCGAGCGGTGAAGTGTGGTGTCGATGCGAGAGAGGTCGAGATGCACTCGAGATTGGGTGAGGTCGAGCTGGCGATCGGAGACTTGATCGGTGAGGGAGGGTGGGAGAGGAAGGAGAGGAGGAGGGATGAATCAGAGCGGGCGAGGGCGAGGGAGAGGAGAGGGGAGGAGGAGCGGCGGAGTGTTGAGTTCAAATCTAGATTTTTTTGGGTTCTCTTGAGCTTACAGGAGCTTGGGTTGAAGAAGAGAGGAGAGAGAGAGAGAGCAGGCAAGTTTTGGGGGAAGAGATGAAGGGTATAATGGGGTTTTTTAAAAAAATTCTCTCATTGATGATGTGGAAAGCTAAAAAGGGGCTGAATCACATCTACTTTTGTTTTTGGGGCTTCCTAACACAAAAAAAATTAAGGGGGGGCTGGGCACATCTATCTTTTTTTTTTGGGGCCTTGATACAATTTTCCCTAAAAAAAACGCTAATGTCTCATTTTCTCTCTTTAACTAAGATTTCTTCATTGCCTTTCCAACTTAGATCAAAATTGCACAATCTATTACTTCTTGCATCCGGAATCAGGTAGCCATGGAGTTCTTGCATTAATTTTAAACTAATTGCAAGTTTATGTTATAATCAATACTTCCTATTCTTTGCATAATTCGGTTTTCATCAAAGAATCCCTAGGTAACTCTTTAATTTTAGCACGTCTTCATGATTGTCTTTATAACATGATTTTTTCATTCAACGTCAACTGTGATATGCATAGATCAAGTTATTTATATTATAGATCATCTTAAAACATGATTAAAACTAAAAGTATATTATTTTAATATCAAATCACTGATACACAGAGAAAATTACTACTAATGTCGAAGATCAAGCAAATAATAAATAAAAAATCAAAGCGCTGACACACATAGAAAACTCCTACTACTGTTGAAGCTAGAAAAAAACCGACACAAAAAACTATGACTAATGTTGAAGATCATGCAAAAAAAGGGGCTTCATCCCATCGTACTTGATGGTTCACTTAGTTATGTCTTCAGTGTTGAGGAACCTCGCCAGTGTAGTGACTAATTTTTTCCAACGTGCTTGTTCTCCAATATCCCTTCATAACATTCATATCGTGTCGGTGTAGGCTTTGCACGGACCAGTTTCTCTTCTTTTTAATACGATAGAAGGGACAAATAAGACCCCCGGCCTGCGTTTGACCAAATAGATATTGTCCCTTGAATTAGACACTCAATCTTCTGAATAGCAATTTCCTCCATCTCTTCTTCTTCCGCAGCTGCTTCATCCCATGAATCATAACCTACAACATCTATGTCTTCAATCTGTATTATACATGATATTTATAATTTATTATGTTGTAAATGACAATTTGATTTCATTTTAACGAAATAGTGTTGAATTTCATAATTATCTCAACAATTGGTTATGTTGATTCCTCATTGTTGTTGTTGTACATGATTTTCCCCTGCTTCAGGTTGCTCTTCATGAGAGTTCTACAAATAAGTCATTGGAATCATAGTTATTATTTAAGCTAAAATAGTAACGAAAAAGTGTATTTAAAATTTTTATATTTAATAGAGGAAGTATTCATTTATAGGATATTATTCTAGCTTGTATATTATTTCTCCAAGTTTAAATATATTTATCATGATATTATATAAGCATTATTACTCCAAGTTTAACAATATTATTCTGGCTTGTATTATATTATTCTAGCTTGTATATTATTTCTCCAAGTTTAAATATATTTATAGGAATATTATTCTAGCTTGTATATTATTTCTCTAAGTTTAAATATATTTATCATGATATAATACAAGAATTATTAAATTTTAAGGTATTATGTGATAACTCTTCATGAGCACAACTTCAAATAATATTTTTCGATCTCCGTTATGTGCATCATAACAAGAATTCAATGAAATATACAAACCTGATCCCTTGAATTTGATGATTCTGCATCTATGGAAAACTATGGTAGTAAAATATGAAATATGTAAACCTAAATCCCTTGCATTCGATGATTCCACATCTGTGAGTGTAAACTTCCTCTTCATCTTAGGGATTCGCTAAGTAACACTACATAATAATTGATAACATAATACTATTAACAAATCCAGCTGTGGAGTTCATAACGGTTGATATGAACTTACAAAGTTTAGAGACAAGTCAATATCTCTCTTGCTTGTCTTAAGATGACCTACCATCTTTTTCTGTATATTTTAAGTGTGAATTTTTTAATATGAAACTATCCAGAGGAAATGAGCATTTAATTTCACCTAAATATTCTTGAAAAACAGATTCAAAAGTTCTGATGATATATTCGGCACATAAGATGTCTTAGCAGTTGCTCAATACATTAATGAAAAAATTTATCGCATCCATGTATATTAATATTTTGTCAATATTTATAACTGATAGCATAATATAAAGAACTAGAGTTCACTGTCCATATATGCCAATTTTATATACATATATTTAACTACATTCTACATAATATAATCACTATAGATGCCTCTTAAATCATATTTAATTTATATTGGATGGGGATTTTTTAATTTACATGAATTAAACATTATAGATCCTCTAAGCCTAAGGAAATGCAATTTAATTTTGTAAGGTGTGTTACATATTGGCAATCTGTCGCAATTAGTCAGGTTGTAAGTCATAATTCTTATCTTTTGTTTAATGTATAGTTACCTTTTCTGACTACTAATTTAAAAACTTTATGAAATTATAAACAATGTTATTAATATGTTATTATTCGTATATAAGGATTATACACTAAACGTAACACAAACGTCCTTAAAATCAATCATATTCTAAAACACATGCTACGACATAGAAACATAGGATATTTCATTATATGAGCACACATTTGATTGCATAATGGTACATAACAATAATAAATTCACTACTACAAATGCTCCTATTAGCAACAGTATCTTATTTAACTGTTGCTAGTATAACACACTAGCAACGATTATTGTGGTTTGTTTTTAGGGGTTTTTGTCTTTGGGCCCAATGCTTTACCTTGATTTATTTATAAACCCAACTATTTTTAACTGTACTTATAAACCCACAAAACTATGTGTATTTAACTCTAAACCCCAAAAGCACTAATACATCCAATATGTATACAGTATATACAAAAATAAATTATAAACCCTAAATTTACCCCTTGTCTTCCATCTCCTCCTCTCTGTTAACTTACTTTTTTTCATCTTCTCCTTGCTTCCTCTCTCTCTCTCTCTCCTCCTCCTCCTCCATCTCTAAGCACCTAGTATGTCTCCCTCTCTCAAGACCCTCCTCCTTCAAGATTCGTTCTCTGTCCTCTTCAAACTTCTCTCCCATCGCAGACTCTTCACCTATGGGCTTCCCTTCTCTCGACTCAGAGCTTGACAAGTCGGACCCATCTTAGTACCAGGCCTTGCTCAAGGGGGGTTAGCAGGCCACCTCAGTTCTCCAGGACATTACCACTCTGGTAACAAACTAATGGTTGTATAGTCTAATTTAGTTTCATGCTCGTTATGTGTTTGATGAAATGCCCATTTGGGATTTTTATTTCTTGGCTTGCTTGATAGTTGATTAGCTTGGTTTGATTTCACCCCGCTATGTGTTCAAAGTTGTAAGGAGAATGTAGTTATTATGAATGTTGAGATGAATCGAGAGGTATTATTTGGGCAACAATCTAATACCGTCCATATAAGGTAACTTACAATTTTGCTATACTTTTATACTTTTACCGTCAATTCTAAGGTTCTAACTTTCTTTAACTCTTATACATTTTTCTATGTAGAAATCCGTACATCCCCTCTATTGAAGAACATGCTTCTAATTCACAAAATTATTCGTCTTCACAAAACATGTCTCGGGAAGTTGGGAGCTCTAGTATGACTCCTCTTACATGGCACAATGCAATTAGAAGTGTTGGTCAAGATTTTGATGATGTTGAGCATTGTCGGCGGAGTTTAAGTAATTATTCTAGTGCACGAGGTTTTAACTTTGTCTTTGTAAAAAATAAACCCAAGAGAGTGACAGTAAAATGCAAGGCTGTAAACTATGAATGGATGGTTCATTGCACCATTCGTAGAGATAATGATCGATTCTATGTAAAAGAAATTTGTTGTTCTCATAGTTGTTTTGTGTAAGTGTCATACTTTTGGATCAATGTAAGATATGTGTTTGTTATGTGTTGATTGCTATTAGTTTGCTCAGCGTTTGTATAGTTGGGCTTTCTAGTATGAAACATAGTGTTTATCTGATGTAAAAAATGGTTTCTCAAGTTGGTTATTTTATAGTTGATTGCTAGTTGTTTCCATCACAACAAGTCTTGCCTCCTTATATTCTATTTGCAACTCAGGTTTTCTCAAGTGGTCTGTGATGAATAATAGTGTATTAGTTTTTTGTGTACACTTGATAACCAAATATATAAGTACAATGTGATAATCTGAAAGTATAGCGGGATAATATAACAATATAGCGTGATAATATGTAAGTATAGCATGATAATATGTAAGTATAGCGTGATAGTTTGTAAGTATAGCGTGATAATATGTAAGTATAGCGTGATAATCTGAAAGTATAGCGGGATAATATGTAAGTATAGCGGGATAATCTATAAGTATAGGAGGATAATCTGAAAGTTAGCGGAATAATATGCAAGTGCACAGTTATACCAAACACAACCAATCATACAAAATACATAACAAACACATATCTTACATTGATCCAAAAGTATGGCACTTACACAAAACAACTATGAGAACAATAAATTTCTTTTACATAGAATCGATCACTATCTCTACGAAGGATGCAATGAACCATCCATTCACAGTTTGCGGCCTTGTATTTTACTGTCACTCTTTTGGGTTTCTTTTTTTTATAAAGACAAAGTTAAAACCTCGTGCATTAGAATAATTACTTAAACTCCTCCGACAATGCTCAACATCATCAAATTCTTGACCAACGCTTCTAATTGCATTGTGCCAGGTAAGAGGAATCATACTAGAGCTCCCAACTTTCTGAGACATATTTTGTGAAGACGAAGGATTTTGTGAATTAGAAGCATGTTCTTCAATAGAGGGATGTACGGATTTCTAAATAGAAAAATGTATAAGAGTTAAAGAAAGTTAGAACCTTAGCATTGATGGTAAAAATATAAAAGTATATCAGAAGTGTAAGTTACCTTATATGAACGGTATTAGATTGTTGCACAAATAATACCTCTCGATTCATCTCAACATTCATAATAACTGCATTCTCCTTACAACTTCGATGTATATTGAACATTATCGAGAGATCATTATCATCACATACACGCACATAACTAATTTCTTGTGTGTGTGGGACTTTGTAAGTCAAGTGCATCATGTTTGCACTACAAGCAATTAGACTTTGCACCGCAACCGCCAAATCATTGTAACTCCCATTGACATTTAATTTCAAAAAGTGATTATTTCCTCTAAAATCCGTCAATGCACAATACAATTCTTCATCCACCTATATTTATCACAAAAAATAAACAAATATATGGAAAATTTCATCAAAGATAGACAACTAAAATAAAATTTAACTAACAATAAAATAAGTGGTTGAGAAATAATTTTATGAATAAAATGAGAAATTAATGTGAAATAATAATGTGAAATAATTAATGTGAAATAATTAATGTGAAATAATTAATGTGAAATTAATGAGTGGTTGACTAAAAAATCAAATTTAGCTAAAATTTCATCAAAGATAACAAATTTAACTAATTTTTATTATTCATGAATAATAATGTGAAATCATTTTCATGAATAAAATGAGAAATTAATGCTATAAATTAAGTAGTTGAGTAAAATGTAAAATTATACCTTAAATAAAAGTGATGAATATCCACCAAAATCAAGCAACCACACCCTTGCACTACAAGCGTCCAAAATAAATGGCATGTAATCTATCGCCATCATGAACCCAGACTCCATCTCATCAACCGTCTTCCCGATAACCCCTTGCACTACAAGCTCCACTGCCGCCGCCTCTGACGAGGCATCCAATTCCATATCCTCCAACTACAAACAAAATATCCAAATGGGCATTTTATCAAACAGATTCTAAGTTTGAAACTAAATCAAGCTAATCAAGCAAACAAATAAGTCCAAAAAACCCCAAATGGGCATTTCACCAAACAGGTAACGAGCATGAAACTAAATTAAGGTAATCAACAAAGAAGCAACAAACAAAAAAAGCCCAGTTTCGGCCTTTCATCAAACATATAGCGGGCATGAAATCAAACCAAGCTAATCAACTATCAAGCAAGCCAACAAACAAAATTCCCAAATGGGCATTTCATCAAACACATAGCAGGCATGAAATCAAACCAAGCTAATCAACTATCAAGCAAGCCAACAAATAAAAATCCCAAAATGTGCATTTCATCAAACATATAACGAGCATGAAACCAAATCAGACTATACAACCATTAGTTTGTTACCAGAGTGTTCATGTCCTGGAGAACTGAGGTGGCCTGCTCTCCCCCCTTGAGCAGGGCCTGGTACTGAGATGGGTCTGACTTGTCAAGCTCTGAGTCGAGAGAAGGGAAGCCCATAGGTGAAGAGTATGAGATGGGAGAGAAGTTTGAAGAGGGCAGAGAGCGAATCTTGAAGGAGGAGGGTCTTGAAAGAGGGAGACAGACTGGGTGCTTAGAGATGGAGGAGGAGGAGGAGAGAGAGAGAGAGAGAGGAAGCAAGGAGAAGATGAAAAAAAGTAAGTTAACAGAGAGGAGGAGGAGATGGAAGACAAGGGGTAATTTAGGGTTTATAATTTATTTTTGTATATACTATTTACATATTGGATGTATTAGTGCTTTTGGGGTTTAGAGGCAAATACACATAGTTTTATGGGTTTATAAGTACAGTTAAAACTAGTTGGGTTTATAAATAAATCAAGGTAAATCATTGCGCCTAAAAACAAAAACCCCTTGTTTTTATTAGAAACGGTTCTCTAATTAATAAGAATTAAATCTCTTCAAGAAGTATTAAATAAAATATCTAAAATCTTAAAAAATCCAACATGGGTTCAAATAGAAACTAAAAATTTAGGAGAAGATTTCGCTTAAGGGAATAAAGAGGGAGCAGTAAGCGCGACGGCAAAAAATTGGAGAAAAGGGAAAGTAAAATCGTACGGATGATTTCCCCTTGCGAAAAAAAAGAGGGAAGGATTAGGGATGCCAAAAAATTGGGGGAAAGTAGAGGGAATTCTAGGGCGCCTAAAATTGGAGAAAAAAGTGAAACGACCTTTTTCATATAATAAAAGTTTCATTCGCTGTTCCAATCCTTCATCAGGTGTTTTCCCCTCTCTTCTAATCTTTTGAAAGTTCGAATTTATTCAGAATTATTGATGAAAATTATCCGACTTTTAGTTATTGATTTCTGGATTATTGGGGAACCCGATTAGGGTTTTGGTGCATTCAGATCAGTGAAGAACATGTTTGATACCATTATGATTTGGTTCTAAAAATGTTGATTCTCACTTTTTTTATGTTTAATTATTAATTGTAGGCTTCAATCTTTGATTATATAGTACCTTTGTTTTGTTTTTTATAGTGCATTTTGAGAAGATTAATTGGGGATATAGATACGAGGAAAAGGCCGTTGTTCAGCATCTCCTTCAATTTTTTTGCAGGTAAGACTTTCATCGTTGATCCTTCTATCTTTTACCATTGTATGAATCTATTATATTATATGTCTAAGGGTATTTTCTCAAGTTATCGAATAATTGCTCAATATTTAAATTATAAAGCATAGTTGGACTTGTGTTGTTTATTTTTCCATTAATTTCGTGGATGTTCTGTTATCATGTAATACTATAGATACAACAATTCTCCTTGATCACCACCTTGATAAAATGAAACATAATCCTTCTCAATATCATTATAAATGATGAATGGATGTGCATAATTCCTAAGTAGCAAAAAGTATCATTCCTGGATATTCTCTGATAATCAATTTTTCATATATGCTAGTTTCATCTAAAATTTTTACTTAACAAGAGAGGAAGAAGTATCTACTCCAGTCTGCTTGTATTTATAAGCAGAAGAAAACTCTATTTAGCCATCGCTTTAATCAAACTGATTCAAACTGCCCAGGTAAGTAGCCCTTGCACTCATTTTGGTTGCCCAATATAATCTCTCATTACCCTTGATTGTTGTATCTCCGTTATGTGATATATAAGGCTAATGTATCCAGCTATCCAGGAATTGCAACTTTTATCATGCAATCCTTGTTAAGGCCTGTCCCGACTCCTAGCAAATACCCTACTCCTAGCAAATACCCTAACAGTGCATTCATCTATTATCTAATTGTAATTTCCTTTATCCAAAATCAAACTTAACAAGGACCTTTTTTTTCCTCAAGAAAACTAGATGGGATTCCATAAAGAAATCCGAGCCAAACTCATAAGGATCTTATGTTGTCTTTTGTTCTCTGTTAATGTAGAAGGAGATATCTAGAAATATACTCAATGCGGAAAATAAGAAACTCTGACATTGTTTGGGACAAAGTCTATGGCTTGAACTAAGTGCCAATTGGTAATTGATAAATAACACTATTTATTAACTACTTCTTCAATGCACACATCTAATTGTTACCTATTTAATTGTTTATATTCTTGTTTCTTTTTTCACCTGGCAGAGTTGGATCTTGAAAATTGTGACGAGTTTGGTGTATTTGCTAAGTTCCATAAAAGAAAGATGGGTCTTGGAGACTATCCACATGAGGATACCAAAGATGTTGTGTAAGTTTTATTTATGATTTATTTTTCATTATATAACAACACTTTTGGTAGGATATGATGTTTAATTTGTATATAGGAAAGGAAGAAAGAGATTTTCAAATGCAAGTTTTGCAAGGGATCATGACTGAGTCTCAAGCAATGGTCAAATTAAATGGATTTTTATTATTTGGCTCGAGGATATATTAACCATGATATAAATAGTTTTATACCGGTTACTCTGATGAATTAGATTGAGGATAATATGATTATTTTTTATTTACTCTGCATAATTGGTACGCCAAATGGTAACAACAATTAGAGTTGATATGAGTTATTGTTTACTTTATATGATTTGTTAAAACTACGAATTAACTACTAATTTAAATTTGAGATTTTGTACTTAAGGCTTGAGGTGTTCATTCATATAATGCACTGCGTTTGTTTTCGCACCTCATTTTAGCTAAACTTCTTCTGAGTGTTTTTATTCCTTTGTCTTGGGTATTTCGTTTTAAACAAGAACAATCAAAAAGTCCCAAAATGTTGAAAGCGCCTATCGACATCAAGCACGAGAAGTCTATGAAGTAGTTAGAGCAACTATGGTTCCAGATTCTTAACAATGATTTATGATGAGAGTTGTAACTTTTTCTTAAATATTTTGTAATTGATAACATGTTATTGGACTCATTAGCCAAAGTTGTATCAGACATTGTTATCAATTGATAGAAGAATTTTTCGTCCCACTGGAATTGTTGTCATAAGTTATCTTTGAAATAAAAGAATTCTTTTATGGAAATAACATAACTGGTGCAAAAAACAAGATTATCAATGGCACAAATATTTATTAAAATAACCAGCGACATATTTTATCGCTGTTTTATATTTATTAAAATTAATATTTTGAAATATTTTGCAACGGTTGTTTTCCGTTGTTAATAAACTTTAGCAACGGTTGGGAGTTGCTGACGTGGCTTTTTAAAACTTTTTATTTAAAAATCCTAATATCAACGGTTCTATAGTATAGCAACGGTTGTAAACCGTTGCAAAGAGCTAATTGCAACGACCTTATTAGTAACAGACTATTTGCAATGGTTTTAACCATTGCTAATGTATTAAAAATGGTTGAAACTGTTGCAAATAGGCCTATTTGAAACACTTTGAACTGTTGCTAATAGGGCTTTTTGTAGTAGTGATTAAACGAACATAAAATAACGCCTAATTTAGGTGACATGTATGTTGATGAATACACATGATGTTCATTAGTGTTTATTTTCTATACTTTGCTTTAATCATCTTTATTTATGATACATTAATATTCTGTCTATATTATAACTTTAACATGTTTTGATTTTCATGTGTAACCACTAAAATCTCCTTGTCACAAATTGTCACAGGTTATATATTTTAAATTGATATTTGATTTTAGCAAGCACTTAAATATTAGTTAGTGATCATATTGTGTATCATATCTGTGCATATATATTTATGTCATGTAAAATGTAAAATTCATATATAATAATACATCTACACATAACAATGAATACGTAATCAAGCCTTCCAAGATTGGAGCCAGTTTGATAAGTGAAGAGTCTGATAGATGTGAATAGAGTAATGTATCCAGTACTATATGACGGAAAAAGATCTCATTGTGCATAAGCTGAGATGTTAAGTGGTTAATCATGTGAACTCTATACAAACTAAAGGAGAAAAGCTAGCGCAAATACTAACTTCTTGATGGATCACTTCCTTCTCAATCACTATGTTCGTCAATAATAGCTCTCATTATCGCACTCAACTTAAACTACCAACGAATATGGAAGGTAAGAAAATAATTTAGAAACATGTTCTACCAGTTAATACACAGATGAGACATATGCACAATGATTAGAGTGGCTGAAAAACACTCAATCTCTGGGTTACTGTCCACATATTTAACCCCGGGTGGTACATTGTCTCTAAGAAACTCAAAAGGAAACCGAGGAGCAAACATAGGGATGCATGTTGTGATAACAACTATCACACCCAGTACACGGGAATGATTTAGTGGGCAGAATATTTATAGAACCGAAATACAGAATGTTCCATAAATAGCCTGTAACCCGTTCTGAAATATACATCCACAGTCACGCACAATAAAAATATACATAAAAACTATATGTATCATCACATCGACATCAAAATCACAGGAATAATAAGCAGAAATAAAAATAGAGATATAACAATTTGTCTAAGTATCATGTCCACTAGATAGATAACTTCAACATCAAAAAAGAAAATACAAGTCTTGCCTCAAATGCGGCCATCAAATCTAGATAGTGTATCTTAAGAACAATCTAAAAATATCTATTGTATCAAAATAAATAATTATCTACTATTATTTACTAATAACTACTACATGTCTCTAGTTATTTCCTCATAACCTACTTATTTAAGTAGGCTTGGTCTGCTGCAGTCGGACTCACTTCGTTACCTAAAGAAGGGGTCACAAACGGGGTTAGTTATAAGGTCTAAGCGAGAGAACAGCAAGAATCAATGATTAACTGATCAAATATAATCAAAAACTTATTTGCTATATAAGAAAGAATTATGAATCAAAGAAAACTGATCATAAGCTCAATAGGATATCTCAAGTTGTGTTGTGCATGCAACATAAATAAATATCATAAATAAAATTTTAAAGATATTAATTATATTTTTATTTGGATATGAAATGATTGATCTACTCGCTTAAGGTACTTACACATAACTAATACAAAATCATAAAAATAGGTACTCACGTAGGAAGATGTGATTAATACCATAGCTTATCCCCCATCCCGCTATTATTTAATTTGCACATGTAATTTTATGCCCTACAATCCACATCCTATGGCAGCCACATACAACCTAGGTAGTACTAATCAGAACAGTCTAGTTCAGGAATCAGCCACCTAGTCAACTCATGTATTAAGACTAACTACGACGAGGTACACTCCATAGGATATAAGTCTCTACACACCCGTTTACATGTACAAAGATTAGGTGTAACATCCTATTGTATCATATATAGCACAAACTAGTCATAACAAACGTCTGGAAACAAAATTAAATGTCTGAAATTACAGACAAGATGTCTATGTACACAAAATCAATATTAAAGTTTCTGTCAATCATGATCAGAAGTGTCCCATACCTAACCAGACATCTAAAACTAAGTTTAGACGTCTGGTATCTGAGCATCAGACGTCTAATCTCGAATAAGACGTCTAATGTCGCCGCCACCAGATGACTCTAGTCATCATTTCTGCTGCTATTCTCGATCCAATTCGGCTCGTTCTTCATCGTTTCGCCTCAAATCTTCTTGTGACTCTCACTAACAATGATAGGACATATATATACTTATTTTTAACATATTTCTACCATGTTTCTAAGATCAAACATCGAGAAACAAAGAGAACTAGGGTTTTGGGTTCAAAACCTATAACTTTTTAATTCTAAAGTTTTGTTTTGGATAAACCTTATTAGATATCATAAAAATCTACTTCAAAACAATAGAAATAACATCAAAAAAGAATCCTAATTGTTTAGCACAAATTTCTAGGGTTTTTAGAGATCCAATCGAAATCAAGAGAAAGATAAGTAAAGAAATTCCCCAGACAAAGAATCAAGTTAGAGAAACCCTTACTTGAGATGAAGATCATGCTCTCCTGTTGCGAATCTCCTCTCCCTAGCCTTCCTCTCCTATAGAACTCCTGAGATGAAGATCGTGCTCTCCTATTGCGAATCTCCTCTCCCTAGCCTTCCTCTCCTGTAGAACTCCTGCTCCCAAAAAGAAACGTTCTGAGAAAAAGAACAAGAACCCTAATTTTGGGTTTAAATAGGCTACGAGCCTATTTGCAAAATAACCTAATTACTTATTTCTTTTACTCTTATAACCCTAAGGGTTACATATACAAATCCCCTTTACATTTAGATCCAATTCAGAACTAATTCATGATTAATCTTTGAATTTCATTCTAATAAAGTTATAAGGAATCCCATCATATCGAGTAGGAATAAATATTTATTTTGCATAAATATCATCAATTAAATATATTATTCAATTGAATAATTTAGGGCCTTACATCCTACCCCCCTCCCTTAAAATAAATCTCCCTCAAAATTTCTAACTAGGATAGATGCGGACCTCCAACAAATCCGGATAATTCTCCACTATCGAATCCTCTCGCTTCCAAGTAGCTTCTCTGTGTAGGTACGAATTCTATTGCACAAGCACTAAGGTAATAACCTTATCCTTAAGGTGGTTCTCCCTTTGGTAACTGATAGAAATTGGGTGTTGAGTGTAAGATAAATCCACTCCGATCGTCAACTCTGAATAATCTAAGTTATGATTCTCATCGGGAACATACTTCCTCAACTGCGATATGTGGAATACGTTATGCACTCCTTGCAAAGACGGTGGCAACTCTAATCTGTACACTACCTTGCCTACTCGCTCAATCATATCAAAAGGTCCGATATACCACAGACTCAACTTTCCACGAGTACCAAAGCGAATAACTTCACGAGTCGATGAAATTCTAAGGAAATTGGATGAGTTCGGGAGCTAATAATTTCCTTTCTCCTACTTTGTCCCAATATAATGTTGATATACATTTCCTCCCATACAATGCCACAAATAGTGACATTTTAATGCAAGCTCGATAACTGTTGTTGTAAGAGAATTTTACAAGACGGAAATAATCTTCCGATGAACCTCTAAAATCTAACACACACGTTCGAAGTATGTCCTCAAATATCTAAATAGCTCATTCCGATTGTCCATCAGTTTGCGAATGATAAGCGGTGCTGAATTTTAATCTACGGCCCAATCTCCCTTGCAAACTATGTCAAAACTGAGAGACAATTTGAGTATCTTGATATGAAACAGTGGAAACTAGCACTCCACGAAGTCGTACTATCTCTTGCATATAACGGTCCGCCAACCATTCAGTAGTTTGCCTAACTGAAAAAGAAATAAAATGAGCACTCTTAGTGAGTCGATCAACAATCACCCAAACTGTATTATTCTGCTTCTAGCTCTTAGCCAAAGTTGTCATAAAAACCATCGTAATGCCAAAGTTGTCATAAAATCCATCGTAATGTGCTCCCACTTCTATTCCAATATCGACAATGGTTGCAATAAACCTGCAATCTTTTGGTCTTTTGCCTTCACTTGATAACACATGTGGCATTTTGACACATATTCAGTGATGTCATGTTTCATACCGTCCCACCAAAAGTGTGATTTCAGGTATTTATACATTTTCATTCCTCCAGGATGAACTGAAAGCATCAAACAATGAGCTTTCATTGAGAAATTCTTTATAAAAATCACCTGCTGGAACACACAAATAATTACCTTTCCTCAAAGAATCATCTCTATAAAACTAGATACCTTTCCTCTTGCCTTCAGGAGCTCTCTTTTTGACCTCAATAAGCTCTTCATCATTCATTTGCTGCTCCTTAATGCGGTCAATCAACGAAAGTTGTACCTGCATATTCATCATTTCTTCGTGACTATCCGGTAGAATAACTTTAATATCGTGATTCTTGATATCTGCAATTAACTCCTTCTACTTGGTAAGCCTCATTGCGCTCGGTGTTCTACTGAGTGCAATGGGTACAACATTCACTTTACCCAAATTATACTGAAGATTGATATCGTAGTCCTCCATGAGTTCTAATCATCTCCTTTGGTGCATACTCAACTCCTACTGAGTATAAATGTATTTGAGGCTTTTGTGATCAATAAACACTTCCACCTTCTCTCGTAAAATATAGTGCTGCCAAATATTCAATATATGAATCACTGCTGCTAACCCCAAATTGTGAGTAGGGTAATTCCTCTCGTGTGGCCTCAATTATTAAGAAGCATAAGCAATCACCTTTCCGTTCTGCATTAATACACACCCTATTTCGATTCATGAAGCATAAGCAATCACCTTCCCATTCTGCATCAATACACACCCTTATAAAGTAATTTCATCATTGGTGTTGCAATGCATGAATAATCTTTGATGAAACTTTGATAATAACCCGCCATCCTCAAGAAGCTACGAACTTCTCCTATGTTCGTTGGTGGCATTATCTTCAAGACTGCTTCCACTTTACTGAGATCAATTGATAAACCTTCAAAAGATATAATGTGGTCTAGAAAAGATACACTCTCTAGCCAAAATTCACACTTGCTCAGTTTGCCAAATAGACGTTCTCTTCGCATGATTTCTAATATCAACCGGAGATGCTTTTTGTGCTCTTCCAGTATCTTTGAGTAAACCAGGATATCATCAATAAATACTAGCCGAAACTGATCTAGATATTATGAAAATACATGATTCATAAGACTAGTGAAAATTGATAAAGCATTCGTCATACGAATGACATAACCAAAAGTTCAATATGCTCATAACGTATCCTAAAAGCTATCTTTAGAATGTCTTCTTTCTTCACCCTCAATTGGTGATAATCGGATCTAAGATCAAGTTTGGAAAACACAGTTGCTCCTGCTAGTTGGTCGAATAAATCGTCAAGTCTCAATAACAGATATTTATTCTTGATGATGACTCGATTCAACTCCTGATAGTCAATAAATATTCGGTCACTATCATCCTTCTTTCAAACTAGCAACACTGGGGCTCCCCAAAATGAAACACTCAATCTAATGAAGCCCTTATGAAGCAACTCCTCAATCTGAACCTTCAATTCTTCAAGTTCTATGGGTGCCATGTGATACGGTGGTTTCAACATAGGTGTCGTCCCCGGTATAAGATCAATGGTAAACTCAATCTCATGTTGAGGTGGTAATCATAAAAGAACATCTAAAATCACATCTAAAAACTCTCGCACAACTGGCAGAATTGGTTTCTCCTCCTTCGATGCTACGTCTCCTTCTTCTAAACTCGTGAAGCTTAATAACCCTTTCAGTACAGCACGATACTCTAATGGATCAACAAATTTACATCCCCCACGGAAAATAAATTTCAAATATTTATTCAATTTAAACACTACCCTCTTACAACGATAGTCAATACATGCATGAAAAAAACCTAACTAATCTATATCCAATGTGGCATCATAACCCTTTGAGTCTATCATAAGAAAGTTGGCATAGAGTTCTTACTCACATATCATTACGGGACACCTATGACATTCTCTATCGGATACTAAGGTACCACTACACGTTATAATATTCCAACTCTTAGATAATTTATGACATGAAATAGAATTATCATCAATAATCTTAGCAGGAGTGAAGCAATGAGATCCGCTAGAATCAAATAAAATATGTGCAGGTATATTACTAACAAGAATAATAATTGTAACCACATGATGGGGATAAAAGTATGCTAAGTTACAAGTGCACAATAATTAAATTATAGTATTTATAGATATCGATCCACGGGGAAGGAGAGTATCGTAAAGACAGTCCTATTTGGATTCTAGATTGTGTAGGAAACTAATGAGACGGTAAATAAAAGTGTGTGTGTTTTGGGTAGAGATTTATCACAAAAATAAAAGGCTAAAACAAGAGGAAAGAATGAGAGAAAGAGAAGAACAAAATAAAAGCAAATCAAAAATAAAATCAAAACAAGAAGTGAATGAAAAGATGGAGGAAATCAAGAGAGGAGAATAGAAATCTAGGATTGAATCTACAAGTTAATTTCAAATTTTATTTAAGAATTACTCTCTTTTATTCACATATTTCTTATATTTCCTAAATATAGACTATCAAATTACTTAAAATAAGCATAACATATCAAAATCATATCTAAAGAATATTGTCACTCATGAAAATAACTAGATAATAACCATATAATTGAATAAGCATAACCTATCAAACCACTCAAGAAAAGCATAGACTATCAAATTCTTTTTCTACCAATTAGTTCTGTAGTTGATTTCTACTAACATGATCATTTTAAACACAAAGAGAGCAATTCAAAAGCTAAAATAAAATTAAACTAGTTTTATCTAATCCTAGATTTCCTACAAGAATTAGCTACTCATATTATAAAATAAAAATAAAGATGAAAAATCTATACTAGAAAGCATTAAAGAACAAGAAAGTAAATCTAAATCATAAAGCAATAAAGTAAATCTACTCTACAAAACATAAAAAGGAAGAAAAATATACTACAAAGCAATAAAAGAGCAAGAAAATAAATCTACACTATAAAGTACTAAAGAAATCTACACTACAAAGCAATAAATCTAATCTACCAAACATGAAATTAAAAATAAGAAATAAAATCCTAAAATATTCAAAAACTAAGCGAGAAAATAAAAAGAGGAAATGAAGACTTACATTGTAAGGGGTTAGCCCTTGAGAAGCAAATCTTCATCACAAAAGGAAAAGAAAAAAATAGAAAAAGATCTAAAAAATTTATTTATTGCAAATAAGAAATTTATAATTTGGAAGGTCTTCTTAATTAAGAGTAACCCTCCTCTTTAAAATAGAGTTTATAAAAAAAAATTATGTCCTCCAAACCCTCACTCTTTACCCCTATTTATAGATTACACAAACCAACATTAGCTCTTGGATCAAACTTAGCCCCCAAGTTACACAATTTCAACCATTAATCTATAAATGTTAACTGGGTATCGATACAGCTATTGATACTACTATCGATACCACTATCAATACATGTATCAATATTGTATCAATATAGGTATTGATATCACTATCGATACAAGTAGCGATACATGTATCGATACCTCTTTAGTTTCGATTTTTTTACTGAAATTCTTGGGCTTTTTTGCGTTGGGCATCTATAGGCTTCTTTTGGACTTCAATCAAAATTCTTTTGGAATTGAAATAATCTTCATTTGAGATCTTATTTATTAAATTCTTCATTACCTACAGATTAAGATAAAAAAATATTATTAGTAGGTATATTTATTTAAATATAATGGATAATGAGGGTATAAAAGTATAATAAAATGTGATGATCACCACGTCACCAGCTTTTTAGCTTCCTCAGCAGTCAAGGCATAAGCATACGCCTGACCATGAGAAGATTTAGCCTCATACTTCCGATTCGCATTATTGTTCTACGCTCTCCTCTACTTCCTATTGTACGCCTTACCAAAGTGCTTGAATTGCTTTCCTTAGTAGGGTACAATTTTCTTGTTGTTCGCATGCTAATTCATGGGTTGCGCTGGTATAATAGCTTGGGGCTTAGGTAAAAGGTGGCCTTATTATCCGTAGTCCCACAAGTGTAGCATTTCCCTTGAGCCTTCTAGCATTACTCCATGATGTGTCCGTACTTTTCACAGAAATTACACGTCGGCTTAACCTCCTTCCTTGGTGGCTGCTATGTCATAATCAAATGTTTAGCTTGACCGCCATTATTGCCTCCTTTGCTTGCTAAATAACTCTGGTGTTCTGAAATTTCCTGCCTGAGTTCGCATTTACAGTTGCACCTTTGGTCCTATTTGATACTGCCATCTGCTTGAACAGTCGAGCCACCTCCAACGCCTCATTGTATATCTCCAAACTCTGCATGTCGATGTGAGACTTTACTTCATAGTCCAATCCGTTCAGAAAGTGTCTAACACGATCCTTATCGGTTCCCATCCATCCTGATGCATACCGACTGAGCCTCTTGAACTCGAAAGCATATTCATCTACCAATCGATTTCCTTGAAGTAGATCCATGAATTGGTGTTGAAGCACCATAAGTGTCGCTTCCTACATATACTTCTTCAAAAACATCTTAGTGAAATCCGCCCATGATACCGGTCCATTTGCACGAGCTTCTTCCGTCGCCAACCATCGTCTAGTTTGACTAACAAACTAGATATTTCACAATATTGACACCATCCGCATCGGGTACCTTGGCTGCATCCAAGAGTTTCTCGATTTCCTCAAGCTAGTCTTTAGCCACACTTGCTATACCAGCTCCAAAAAACTTATCAGGTTGCAATCTCCGAAAGTCTGTCATACTTTTAGCACATGGTGCACTCTGGTTCCCTTCACCTGGAACTGCCATTAATGATTAAGAGCATGATCAAGCTTTTGCTGAAGCAATGCATCGCGCCTCTCTTTAGCGACTCTCATCTCTTCCATCTGCTTCATGTGAAGCTCCTCTCATCATTCTTTAGCTTCTAACATCGCTCAAAGAACTGTTAAAAGCTCGGTTGAATCCTGTCTTTTAGTATTACTTGATCCTGCTCCCCTAGCCATGTCTTACATAGTCCTAAAGTATTATCAAATAAGGATAAGGATTCCAATGGAGATCAGAATCAAGGAATTGACAGTGTAATGCATTGTGTTGGACGTGATATTATGTTTGATTGGGATGTATATCTAGCTCTTGCTCTAATACCACTAAAACTCTATCACACCCCACACACAGAAATGACCTAGTGGGCAAAATATTTACAGAACCAAAATATGAAATACTTCATAAATACCCTGTAACCAATTCTAGAATATACATCCATAACCACGCACAATGTAAATATATATGAAAAGTATAGGCCTCATCACAACACCATCAACATCACAAGAATAAAAAGCTGAAACAAAAATAGAGATATAATAATTTGTCCAAGTATCGCATCCACTAGATAGATAACTTTAATAGCCAAAAAGAAAATTACAAGTCTTGGATCAAACACGGCCATCAAATCTAGATAATGTATCTTAAGAACAATCTCGAAATATCTATTGTATCAAAATAAACAATTATCTATTATTGTTTATTAATAACTACTGCATGGCTCTGGCTATTTTCTCATATCCGGCTGTTGATGGCTTAAATCACACAGTCAAATAAATGGAGGGTTTCGAATGAAGGAGGTCCACTAATTCCCTTTCAGAGATCTGGGATGATAGCTCCGTGAATTGACCTACACAAGATAGCGACTCGTGAGAGGTTGGGGTTGGGTTCCCCGATGGTCCCTCCGACGATCAAATTAGTATGTGGGTGAGGGGAGATTTATCAAAGAGACGAATCCTCTTTCTCTAGTTCTTAGTCTATTGGGAAGAAAAGCTTACCGAATTTTGGGAACTGATCGCATATTTATAGATGTTGCTGGGGGTATTCTGGTAATTATTGCTGGAAATGGAAATGAGCTGGCATTAGGAATAGTAATTGTCAACATGTGTCGGATGGTAATTGGCCGATAAGGATGAAGCATCCTGGAAAGTACCATGGTGTGATGTTTTAGTCAAAGAACTGTTGTGAGTTGATGTGTGATGATGATCTACAGGTATGGGGATTTGAGATGTTTTATCGCCTTCGATCCTAGGTGGTTGTGGGTCATGACATCCCGCGATTTTGGCTCGCCGCAAGAGCTCGCAACGCCGGGCGGCCGAAGGCGGCCGAAGGCGCGAGGCCGAGAACATCCGCATTTTGGCTCTGCTCGCAAGAGCTCGCAATGCCGCAAAGCCGAAGGCGCCGAGGCCGAACCACCGCTTTGGCTCGCCGCAAGAGCTCGCAACGCCGGGCGGCCGGTGAAGGCGCCGAGGCCGAACCACCGCTTTGGCTCGCCGCAAGAGCTCGCAACACCGGGCGGCCAAGAAGGCAACAGGCCGAGAACCACCGCTTTGGCTCGCCGCAAGAGCTCGCAACATTTTACTTCTCGAGCCGCCTGTTTGGCGGTCAACTTGTCCGCTTTTGGGCAGCTCTCAGTAGCAATCTTGCTTTAAAGGTTTTAATGGGGGAACTTGTCTGCTAATCTTCTAGGGGTTGCTGTTCTCTTAAGAAGGGGTTACAACATTGGCCCCTTTCTCTTGGAGCAGCCTATGGGCTGGTCCGAGTGAAATTACCACTGAGCCTGTGTGATGTGAGGCGCATTTAATGAGAAGGGATGCCGAGTGTCTTTTTGACAAGACATGGCTGACATCATTATCAATTTCTTACTGCAGAAATCTCATAATTTGTGCCCGATTGTGGGCTAATCAAGGCGTCGCACAGTGCCTCGATCGTGGGGGGGGCACTTAGAATTTCAGGATTGATCCAGGCCGTTGCAAGTGGGGCACGTCGACCGCTGGGATCCTGGCAGCTGTCCCTAGCAACAACCTATAAAAGGAGGTGCAGAGGGAGCGGGAGAGGTTTCTCAAATTTGTTTGTCTTCTTGCTTAAGCAACCTTCGATCTTCTTCTTCTTCTTCCTCTAACAACTAATGTGTGAATATGGCAAATTTTACAGCGCTCAATGCTAGGCAAGAGGTGCTGGCAACACTCTTCTCTAAGGCGACAAAGTCTCAATGGAAAGCTCTTCCCGCTCACTTCGACATTCCTAGGTCCTACACTTTGTCAGGACTGACGAGTTCCGAAGTGGTTTTTCAACACGGAGGGCGTCGAAACCCTCTCTATATCAAGCACTTAGAGTTCGGGCTTCGGTTTCCGCTCCACCCCTTCGTCGAAGAAGTGTGTAGGGCTTTGGGAATTTCCCTAGTCCAACTAAAGCCCAACGTCATTGCCGCTTTGATGGCGTATATCGTCATTTGTTATTGGTTAGGGCTCAAACCATCTTTAGCGGTGCTCAGCCATTTGGTCGCTATCAGAGTATACAAGAAGGAGCCACACTACCATTTTAAGAATACGACAAGTTTTAAGCTTGTCGAAGGGCTCCCTGACTCCATTAAGGACTGGAAAGAATACTTTGTATGGGTGGAAGGTGAGGATTTAGGACTACACTGCGCGAGTTGGCCAGAGTTGATCAAGGAAGACCTATAGGCCAAACCGCTATCAACTGCTGACGAGGACGCGCTGGCAAAGGTGAGATCGTTTGCTGGTTCCCGCAAGGTCAACGATATTTTTGACAACTCAGTCTTGCGAGTGGCGGGAATCTCATTAGTGGCGCCTTCAGCCTAGGATCGTGAGAGAGCGGACAAGCTAATCTGGGGCACGGATGCCAACATTGGGGGTCAAGGATTACTCGACCAGGAGCCCAAGAAGGTACTTCATCGAGGCCGCCCAAGTATCTTCGAGAGGACTCGCCTCTCATGACACCGACGAGAGGATCGGGGGTGCCGTCGTTGCTGACAATAGCTGCTATTTAGCCAGCTGGTCGGGGGGCATTGCCTTCTGTTCCCGAGCAAAGAGAGCGCACGAAGATGCTTAGTCGAGGCCCTAGGGGAGCAATTAGGGATGCCGGGGGTGACAGCGTCACTCTAGGTGAATCCTCGAGGGAGGACGAGAGGGGTCCTCGTCCAACACTTTCCCTGGGTACCCGTGCATCGGTAGAAAGGCTGTTGGTAATGCCTCTATGGGGGCAACTCAGCGGCATGGAAAGGAGCCGGGCACTGGGGGGAATCCTCCTGTTGGGGAGAAGTCCTTATTAGAAGATTTAGGCTGGCCTTTCCCTCATGGCTTTAATGATCTTGAGGGAGAAACTTGGGATCAATTGAGGTGACTATTGATGGGGTCGTCCAAGGTTGGTCTTAGACAAGAACGAGAGCTGCAGGTGGAGGATAGGTATGTGCCCACCCACTTTCTTAATCGAAGAACATCAGTTCTTGAATCTTGTGCGGCTCAGGCGACTGCGATTGAGCAATTTTGGCTTCCTCGAGATCGGGAACTCTTGGTAGGCGTTCCCGACATGGGTCTTCATCAGATTCTCCGAAGTTATCTAGTGCGGGGGGCTCTGGTGGAAGAGGAGGTCTTTCGACGCCTGAGTCGGGTTAGGGATCTTTATGGGAAGCTCCAGGCAGTGGCCTCTAGTACAGGGACTAATGTTGGTGCGGACTTGGAGAGAATCCTCCTGGAGTTGTCATCCAAAGAAGAGGAGCTTGTCACTTGGAAACATGAATTGGAGGCCAAGGAAGAGATAATTGAGGGCTTGAAGGCATCTAATGCTGAGAAGGCGGCTGAGCTCGACAGGCTCCGAGGCGGGATGTCAGGGAACGCTACGGAGATAGGGCAACCTCAGATCAGGACGAGTGAAGCGCTACTTGAAAGAGACCGTGCTCTGGTGCAAGTGGAATGCGAGCGCCATGCTGCTCAATTTGCCAAGCAACAATTGGAGGATGAGCAGATTGCTCATGGAAAGACTCGAGCAGAGACTTCCCGTCTGGGCTAAGCGCTCGAACGCGCTCATGCAAGGATAACTCATTTGGAGTCTACGTCATGGCGGAAGGAGGTAGTGGATGAATATCGGCTGGGTCTTATAGGGAGAGCTGAAGTCACTCTTGCTTGTAAAGCAGACTTTGACTACCTGTGGGCCCAACTTCTTGCTAAAATGAAGAGCGAAGGCAACCGCTTCCACTATCCTCCCCGCATAGCCAGTTGTGTGGAGGTGCTCGAAGTATTGAGAGGCAAGGTGGCACTCTGAACCTTGACGAAGAGGATGAAGAGTAAGTAGTCCCTGTTAAGGGAATCGAAAGGACGGATGGGGGTTCAACAAGTCAACTGGTGGAAGGGGTTCCTGCCGAAAGAGTTGAAAGGATTGACGGAGGTTCGCCAAGTCAACCAGCAGATGGTCACGACTTACGCTCCCAGTCGACTCCTCTCCATCCCATCACTTCTGAGCTTCCTCTGACACCAGGGGCTGATATGGATCTTTCATAGGTCTCCTTTAGGTGTATGAAGTTGAATGTGGTTTTAGCGACTTACTTTTGTAATCTGATAGGGATTTTTAATAAAGATTCTTTTGTCAAACTCGCCTTGGGGTAAACCGACTGGGCTTGCGAGTTTAAACCCATACATAATCTCATTTCTGTCTAGACGCTATGTTATTGATATAACTAAGTCGTCTCCACTTTAGGCCCTTAGGCCAAGCGGAATGCTCATTTACTTATTTGAATTAGATGTCAAGTAGTCGGCCGGCATCGCCGTTAGATGGTTTAGCTGCATGAACTGACTTGAGTGGGCCTCGGGCTACTTAAATACTCAGTATTGAATGTATTCATTTAAGGCAGGTGGGATGTTGCTCGAATAGACCTTTGAGCCTTTCATGATGTCACTGAAGGCTAGGGGTTCCTGTCACCTCGAATTCTGTGAAAAGAGGCATGGAGTAAAAGGGGGCAGCAACTCAATCTCCGTGATTTTGCTCATGTTTCGAGGCCCTTGAGAGCCGTTCATACGAATTTCGATCTCTCACTAAGATTGCGCCACATGTGGGGTCTGTCATTTATAAATATTGCACCGGTGCCACATAGAGCTTTTCTTTCGCTTTCTCCAAACCCTAAATCTTCTTCATCCTTGTTTCTTCCGTGCTTCCGTTCTTCCTTCTCAGGTTCGCATTAACTCCAATGGCTGCTCAAGCTTCTTTTTTCGTCCGCAACGAAGCTAGGATTGAGTCTCTGAAGACGCTTCGTACCTAGATCTGTGTCCAAGAGACCGTAGATTATTATGCTCTCTATGATCTCCCCCACTCCATCACTCTGGCCGTTCCAGCGTCAGGTGAAGTAGCTTATGACCATGGTGGGGACAAGGCCCCGCTGTATATCTCCCACCTGGAGTTTGGGCTTCGTTTGCCACTTCTTCCCCTTATCAAGGATGTATGCTGCACTCTGGGAATTTCTCCATCGCAACTGACTCCCAATGCCGTCGGAGTTTTAACAAGATTTTTAGTGATCTGCCATCGAGTAGGGGTGGAGCCGAGCCTGTGCCTGTTCAGTAATCTGGCTGGCATCAAGGCATCCAAGAAGGATTCCCATTACTATTTTAGCTGCCATGGCGAATTTAAGGTGATGTCAAATGCTCATGTGTCCAATAGGGACTGGAAAGAGCGGTACGTGTGGGTCATTGGTGTCGACTCCATTTTTGCGTGCCCCACCTGGCCAGAGTTTAAGGGGGACGTGTTGAGACCTAGCGGCCTCTCAGCGGAAGAGAACCGACAACTCCAGAAGATTAGGGATTATGCAGGGTCTAAAGAGTTGAATAATCTCTTTGATCCGGCCTCTCTGCGGGTGGCTCGCATTTTTGGGTTCATGCCTTTCGAGGTCGACAAGGTGAAGGTGGCTCTCCTCGCACTTCCTCTCCCAACATCTTTGGGTCAAGAAGAGGTGACCACGTCTTCTACCGTGGCGACCGCAGTTGCGAGGCCCTCAAAGCATGCCAGGGGATTCGTGGCGAGCCGAGAGCTGGAAGGGCTGAAGCAAAGGGCTAGCGAAGTGGTGGAAGCCTTCAGTGGGCTGGGAACCGAGACTGCGGCAGAGGGAGAAAAGAGGAGAAAAATGAACGAAGAACAGGGCCCCAGCGGGACGATCGAGTCCTCCGAGGGCCTGCTGCTTGCTTACTCCCCTCATGAAGAGATTGTGGATCTGGTTGATACTCCTCCTTCCCTACAAAACGAAAGGGCTAAAGGTACCGAGCCAACTTCCCTAAGGGGTCCCTCTAGTCCCTCTAGAACACTAGCCCTTCGAGCTGCATCTCCTGAACCAAGGGGTAGGCCAGGCAAGCAGCCGGTCGAGTCATCCAGTGCTGTTGGGGGGGGAAGCCCCGCATTCACAATCTAGGGAAACTTTGAGTGGGTCTGCCACGCCTTCGCCTGTAGGGGACGACTGGATCCCTTTCCCTCATAACATTTCGAAAGTACCATCACAATGGTGGGATGAGTTTCAATTGAAGGTGATAGGGGAGACTGGTGGATATGGCCCCTACATAAGCACCATTCCTGAAAGCAAAAGATTTGTCGCCGAGAGGCCTCTTGATATGGACTGCTCGGTCTTGGGTTCAAGCATTGCCATCTTCGAGCCGTGGAGCAATTCTCTCTTCCTCAAGATGAGAAACTCTTAAGGGAAGCGCCGACAGCGGGTCTGCATCTGGCGCTCAAAAGCTACTGTGTGCGTGGGGCTCTCATTGAGCAGGAGCTATATTCTCACCTAGCCTTCGCCCATCAACTCCCGGCTGACTTCGAGAAGGTGTTTGCCAGCGAGAAGATTGCGAAGGTGACGGCTGAGCAAAAAGCGGCAACTCTGCAATCGGAGCTAAACATAGTTGAGGGGAAATGGCGGCGTGAGGTAGAGATCCGTGACGCCCAGGTGAGGGGTTTAAGGCAGCATAGGGAGAAGCAATCAGCTAGGATATGCGAGCTGGAGGATAAAGTGGGACATCTCGGGACAGATCTTAGCCGGCGGGAGAACAGAATTAAATATCTGGAAGAAGAGGTATCTCTCGAGAAGCATCACAGGGAAGTAGCTCAAGATGAGGTGCAAGAGGCTCGTATTGCACTTGACAATGCGAAGATCAACCTTCAGGAGGAACGAGCACTTCGCGAAGCCAGCCAAGCCGCTGCCCAATCTCTTGAAGCTCGTTTGGCCGTGCTTGACTCACCAGTTTATAGAGCCAAAGTAATCGAGGAGTATCGTGAGAGCCCCTTGGGCAAATTTGAGGTGGCTGTTGCTTGCAAGGTCGGCTTTGATTACTTCGCCGCTCAACGCCCCGCGGGGTCTCGCCCTATTGCCGATAGCGACTATCCCCCTCGCGTCCATGCTTGCCTTGAAATTATAAGGGAAGTAGAGACGGTTGGAGGAGGGGTGTCACTGGAAGTTGATAGCAGTGAGACTACCGTGATTGGGGATGTCCGAGAAGCAACCCCTGCGGAGGAACCGTCTCCCTCCCAACAAGCTCCTGCTACAGGGGCTGGCGGTCAATCCCTTGGCGCCGCGTCGGATCGGGCTCTAGAAACTTGATTTCTGTATAGCTTTGATAGTTCTCTTTCTGCTTTGTAAGATACATTTCTTTTAGAACATAACTGAGAAGTTTGAATTTCAATTATCTTTTTCTTGTAAGATTTGTGTTAATCGCGTGGTATTTTTTGGAAATGAGATTTGACATTACCCTTGGGTCGGGTCAAGTGCACGCGAGGAATCGTGCTGCTCGTCTGGGCTTTTGTTGACTGTCTTAATTTCATTTGTCTTGGCGTTATTTTTGAATAGCATCAAGGGCGTCAGGGTCAAGATAGCCAAAGAGATCAAAAATGCCTTGGTCTTATCGTGCCAAGGGCTTTGAGCCAACCAAATTGATAGGGTAACGCCTAATTTTATCACTCAGGTGTGTTTTTATGAGATAATAATTAATCAAATAATAATAATTACGGCATGTATAATTTGGAGAGACATCAATTGAGATCATATTTAGGCAAGGAAGATTTCAATTTGTATACACATTCAAAACTTTCATACAGTGTTATTGAAGATATTGTCGAAGGTGTTCAATATTCCAAGGATGTTGCAAAATCCTTCCGTCATAGCTTTTGAGGCGGTAGGTTCCTGGTCGTATCTCCTCAATGACGGTATAGGGTCCTTCCCAATTGGCGGTCAACTTGTCGCGTTGAGTATCTTTATCGAAAATGGCTCGTCGTAAAACAAGATCCCCTACATTGAGTCGACGAGGTCGAACTTTAGCATTGTAGTGTCTGGTGATGCGCTGTTGGTTGAGGATTTGAGCTCGGAGGGCTTTTTCCCTGATTTCATCAATTAGGTCAAGTCCCAGTCGCAACCCTTCATTGTTCAAGTCTTCATCGAAGTGGCACAATCGAATGGTCATCATGCCTATCTCGACTGGGACGACCGCTTCAGCTCCATAGGCTAATCTGAAGGGAGTATCGCCTGTCGAAGTCTTGTGGGTGGTGCGGTAGGACCATAAGATGCTTGGAAATTCATCAACCCAACTTCCTGCCGCCTTCTCAACCTTCTTCCTGAGAGCTTGTAAGACACATTTGTTGGCGGCTTCAGCCAATCCATTGCACTTGGGATGTGCCACCGAAGCGAATTTAAGTCGAATGTTCCATTCCATACAGAGACTTCGGAAGCCTTGGCTAGTGAATTGTGTGCCGTTGTCGGTGATGAAGGCACGGGGGATTCCGAATCGACATATAATAGATTTCCATACGAAGTTGGTAATGTTGCTTTCGCCAATCTTGGCTAATGGCTCAGCTTCGATCCACTTAGTAAAGTAATCGATTGCCACGATTAAGAATCTCCGCTGCCCTGAAGCTATGGGGAGAGGACCCAGCAAATCCAGACCCCATTGAGCGAATGGGATAGGACTTAAGATGGGAGTGAGCTCGGTGGCGGCTGCCCGTGGGATGCTCGCAAATAGCTAGCATTGCTTGCAACGGGAGACGAGTCTCCTTGACTCGGCTAAAATAGTTGGCCAGTAGTATCCTTGGCGTATGACTTTCTGGGCCAAAGTCCTTGCGCCAGGGTGATTTCCACAAGTCCCTTTGTGGATCTCACTAAGGACGTAGCTAGCTTCATTTGGCCGGAGACATCGAAGATAGGGTCCTACTCCGGTGCTGGAATATGACATTCGATAGAGCTGGCCGTCCATCATGAGGTAGCGAAGAGCACTTCTGCGCAAGCTTCGAGCTTCTGTAGCACTTTCAGGCAAGATGCCGTTGGTGAGATATTGGATGAATTGGTCCATCCAGCAAGGTCCGGAGGTTACTTCGGCTTGCATGACAGGTGTGGGCACCGTCACAATACTAGGACGTTCAAGAGAATCAGTGTAAATGGGCCCCAAAGTGTTCCCGGTTGATCCCAACTTGGGCAACGCATCTGCCCGCGCATTGAGAGCACGGGGGATTTGGGCAATCTTTGTTTTGGTGAATTGGCCTTACAATTCCTTTGCCGCCTTCAGATACAGAGCCATCCTTGGGTCTTTTGCAGCATACTCTCCCTTTACTTGGCGAACCACCAGTTGAGAATCAGTCAAGATATAGATGCAATCAACTTTCACCACCAAGGCAGCCCGTAGGCCCGCCAAAAGAGCTTCATATTCAGCCTCATTGTTGGAGGCAGAGAAGGCAAATGCGATAGAAAACTCACGCACTGATCCTTCAGGGCTCCGTAAGATGATTCCTGCACCACTGCCAATCTCTCCAGAAGATCCATCCACTTTCATCAGCCACCATGATTTGAACTCTGGCGAGTTATATTCAAAATCACGACGGTTAGAAGTGGGAAGGGTTGCTGCAGTAGCCAACGAAGGAGAGGAGACACGTACTTCAAGAGGCACAACCGGCACTGGCTCTTCTTCAGTTGGGACTGACTCGATGAGGAAGTCAGCGAGGGCTTGGGCTTTGATGGTCTTCCTTGGTTCGAACTGCACATCATATTCACCGAGTTTGACTGACCAAGCAACTATCCTCCCTGAAGTTGTTGGGCTACTAAGCGCTTTCTTCAAGGGTAGATTTGTCCTCACAATAATTGAATGGGCTTGGAAGTAGGGCCGCAATCTCCTTGCAGTGAGGATGAGGAGGAAAGAAGCTTTCTCTATGAGAGGATAGTTGAGCTCTCCTGCTCTTAAGATCCGGCTGACATAATACACCGGCTTCTGAGTGTTCCCTTCCTCTCGAACCAAGACGGAACTGACGGCTTCATGTGAGACGGCTAGATAAAGATGCAAGGTTTCTCCTTCGAGGGGGCAACTCAACAGTGGCTTGGTGCTCAAATAGATTTTGAGCTCTTCAAAGGCTCGACTACATTCGGCCGTCCATCCTTGGCGTTTCTTCTCATATTTGCTTCCTCTTAGTATCTTGAAAAATGGGAGGCTCCTCTCAGCTGATTTGGAGAGGAATTGACCCAACGCGGCTATCTTTCCGTTCAACCGCTGGACATCCTTCATAGTGCGGGGTTCGGGCAGCTGCTCTATGGCGGCTATCTTCTCAGGGTTGATTTCAATGTCTCTTTGAGTGATCATAAACCCTAAGAACTTCCCCGATTGAACTCCGAAAGCACATTTGGCTGGATTGAGCTTCATGCGGTATCTGCGGAGGACAGAAAAGGTTTCTTCCAAGTCAGCCACATGGGATGATGCCTACTTCAATTTCACCAGGATGTCGTCGACATACGCCTCCACATTAAGGCCGAGTTGGGGCTTGAAGATTTTGTTGACCAGCCTTTGATAGGTGGCACCTGCATTTTTGAGGCCGAAAGGCATAGCTCTAAAACAGTAGGTCCCTTGGTCGGTGATAAAGGCTGTCTTCTCTTGATCGTGCTCCGCCATGAGGATCTGGTTGTATCCCGAGAAGGCGTCCATAAAGCTCAACAGTGCATGACCCGCACTGTCGTCCACTAATTGATCAATCTGTGGGAGGGGGTAGCTGTCTTTAGGATATGCTTTGTTGAGGTCGGTGAAGTCAGTGCACATTCTCCATTTGTTCAATTTTTTCTTCACCAATACCACATTGGACAACCAATCTGGGTATTGGACTTCTCGGATGAATCTGGCTCTCAGGATCCGGTCTACCTCTTCTGCCGCCGCCTTCTGTCTTTTCACTCCAAGATGCCTCTTCTTCTGTCGAATGGGTTTGGTATGCCGATCGACTGATAGCTCGTGACATATAACCTCGGAAGGAATGCCAGGCATGTCTTCTGGTCCCCAAGCGAATAAGTCGGCGTTCGCTCTTAGGCACGCGATAACCGCGCTCCGCTGGGGTTCTTCAAGGCTGGACCCAATCTTGATCTTCTTTGATTCGTCTCGTCCGATGGGTATCTCTTGAAGTTCTTCTACAGGTGTAGTCCGCTCTTGCTCCAGCTTCTTCTCCATCTGAAGGCTCGTCTTCTCGATGGGGAGGATTTCTAAGGTACCCTTTCCCTTCATCGAGAGGACATAACAGGAACGGGCTTCTTTCTGGTTGCTTCGAACCACTCCAACTCCCATAGGGGTCGGGAATTTGATCATTTGGTGATAGGTTGAAGGGATTGCCTGTAGGTTATTAAGGGCTGCCCTGCCTAAAATAACATTATAGGCAGATTGAATATTCATCACTAGATATTGCGTCTGCACCGTGGACTGTAGGGGAGACTCGCCGACCGTTAAAGGGAGAGAGATGACCCCCAATGGTTCTACAGCATGGCCTGTGAACCCAATGATGGGTCCTAGGCAAGGCTGGAGGGCAGACCGGTCGATGCCCATCTGATCGAAGGCATTGACATACAGGATGTCGGCAGAGCTCCCAGTGTCGACCATGACTCGCTTGACTAAAAAACCGTCAATCTTGGCGGTGATGATGATTGGGTCTTCATGCAGCGTCTCGACACCTTCTAGGTCGGAGTCGCTGAAGGTGATCGACTCCTCTGACCTGGGTTTCTTGCCGCCCTTGTTGATTTGTAGGGCTCGCCTGGCATATCGCTTGCGAGCATTGTTAGAATTCCCTCCTGCTGCTGGGCCACCACTGATCATCATAATGGTCCCTTTGCTATTGCCGCCAGCTAGCGGGGGGAGGACTTGATGCTGCTGCTGCCCTTGTTACTATTGTTGCGGTTGCTGTTGTCGCTGGGGCGATCTGGAGCGAGACTTCCTTCCTGCATCTCTGCGGGGGGGATCCCTGCGGTCCCGTGGACCAGTTAGCTTCTTCATGTAACCTCGATTGATTAGATCTTCAATGTCCCTCTGGAGGACCCTGCAATCATTGGTGAGGTGCCCATGATCTTGATGATACCGACAAAGCGTGGGTATCCCGATCAGGGTTGGATCGCATCTGTGGAGGAGGGCCGGTGAGGAGTCCTTCCTTCTGCATCAAGTAGAGGGCATCCGTGAGGGAAGTGTTGAGGACTGCTCGGGCTGCTGCCGGAGCTTGTTGCCTCTTGGGCTCCCGACGGTTGTCCCTGTTGGGCCTGTTGTCGGGTCCGGGGGGATCTCTTGGCGCCTCATATCTGGGCCGCAGGCTGGGTGGTGACTCTTTTTGGTAGATTGGCGTCGGTTCGACTGGCGGAATGGGCTGTATCATCTGGTCGACCGGAGCTGCGGGAGGCGCCGCGGCCAAAGCCACAGCCGCCACTGCTTCCACTGCTCTAGCTGCAACTTTGTAGGCTCTAGCGTCCTCCATGTCCATGTATCCATGTGCTTTAGCCATCATCTATTCGTAAGAAGTGTAATGCTTCTTAGCGAGAGAATCGACCAGCTCATTATCAAGTAGACCGGCTACGATGGCTGCCATGGCCACCTAACTACTGGGGTCTTCAACTTCCAGCCGCTTCCTCTGGAATCTCTTGATGTAGTCTCGCAGGCTCTCCCCTTGCTCTTGTCGGGTCTGAATCAACGCATGTGGGGGGAGCTTCCGTTTGGCGTCTGCCATGAAGTGGTGGACGAACTTCTGACTTAGTTGCTCAAAGCTGCCGATAGATCGATTTGGCAGACCATTCCACCAAAGCCTAGCGCTGCCCGCCAATGTGATGGGGAAACACTTGCAAATTGTCTCTTCTGGTGCATGGAATACGACCATCGCGTCATAGTAGTTCTGGATGTGCTTGGCCGGGTCTCTATCTCCTCTATATTTGTCCATTGTAGGCATTTTAAACTTCTCACAAAGGGCTTTCATAATCTTGTTTGTGAGGGGGGTATTCCCCACCAGAGCTTCAGCAACCGGTTGGTAGTACCGGTCATATTCGGAGGTGATGGGGATCATGTCAGGATCCGGAGAGGAATACCGTTGTGGTGGCATGTGAGCTGTCCTCTTGCCAGTGCGCTCTCGTCGATCTAGATTAGGGCTAGGACTCCTTCCCCTGTCTCTGCGAGGGGAAGGTCGATGAAGATAATCATCGTCGAAGGGCGTGCGCTCGCAATACTGAGAAGAGAGGCGATCATCAAAGGGCGCCTGCTAGCGCATCCGGGGAGAGGATCGATCATCGAAATGTGCCTGCTGGCGCGGCGGGGGAGAGGGATAGTTGCCGCGGTGCGCCTGCCGGCATGACTGATCCATACGGTCAACTGAAGGCCGATTCCTCTGCTGACTCTGATGTGGGGATGTCGCCCGAGCTTGCCGCGAAGCAAGTTGATTAACGAGCTCGCTAGAAAAGGCGTCCAACTACAGCCGGACTGAGAGGGTAATCTGCTTGGTAACTTCTACCAACTGAGCTTGAGTAACAAACCCAGCTTGTTGGTCACCAGGGATCTGACGTGAGGACGACTCGTGTTGCTAATCGTTCCCAAACATCTTGGTCGAAGAGAAGTAGAGGCCCCACGGTGGGCGCCAAACTGTTGATGGCCTAAATCACACAGTCAAATAAATGGAGGGTTTCGAATGAAGGAGGTCCGCTAATTCCCTTTCAAAGATCTGGGATGACAGCTCCGTGAATTGACCTACACAAGATAGCAACTCGTGAGAGGTTGGGGTTGGGTTCCCCGATGGTCCCTCCGACGATCAAATTAGTATGTGGGTGAGGGGAGATTTGTCAAAGAGACGAATCCTCTTTCTCTAGTTCTTAGTCTATTGGGAAGAAAAGCTTACCGAATTTTGGGAACCGATCGCATATTTATAGATGTTGCTGGGGGTATTCTGGTAATTATTGCTGGAAATGGAAATGAGCTGGCATTAGGAATAGTAATTGTCGACATGTGTCGGATGGTAATTGGCCGATAAGGATGAAGCATCCTGGAAAGTACCATGGTGTGATGTTTTAGTCAAAGAACTGTTGTGAGTTGATGTGTGATGATGATCTACAGGTATGAGGATTTGAGATGTTTTATCGTCTTCTGATCCTAGGTGGTTGTGGGTCATGACATCCCGCATTTTGGCTCTGCTCGCAAGAGCTCGCAACGCTGGCAAAGCCGAGAAGGCAGCGAGGCCGAGAGCCACCGCGTTTTGGCTCTGCTCGCAAGAGCTCGCAACATTTTACTTCTCGAGCTGCTCGGTGTTTGGCGTGTCGACTTGTCTGGCTTTTTGGGCAGCTCTCAGTAGCAATCTTGCTTTAAAGATTTTAATGGGGAAACTTGTCTGCTAATCTTCTAGGGGTTACTGTTCTCTTAAGAAGGGGTTACAACACCTGCTTATTCAAATAGGCCTAATCCGCTCAGCTCAACAGAATATCTCAAGTTGTGTTATGCACACAACTTATATATAAGCAACATAAATAACTTTTTAACGATGTTTATGTTCTTATTTGGATATGAAATGATTAATCTACCTGCTTAAGGTGATTACACATAACTAATACAAAATCATAAAATTAGGTACTCATGTAGGAGTCCTTTGGCCAATCAACCAACCCTAAAATGCGATTAACATCATAGCTTATCCCCCATCTTGCTGTTATTTAATTTGCACATGTAATCTTAAGCACTACAATCCATATCCTATGTCAACCTCACACATCCTAGTTAGTATTAACTAGAATGGTCCAGGTCAAGGATTAGCTACCTAGTCGACCCGTGTATTAGGACTAACTATGTCGGTGTATACTCCATAGTCTAGGATATAGGTCTCTACACCCGTCTACATGTACAAAGATTAAGTGTAATATCCCATTGTATCATCTCTAGAAAAACTAGTCATAACAATTTTATTAAACCGTTTATTCTCCTTATAGCGACTTATATATGTGTTTATCATGTGCTAAGTTAAAATTGAGTGATCAAAACACTCCATATATGTGTAGATATCTCATGGGACTACTCCTACATCATCCAATGATCATAAACTCATATTACACAAGCTAAAATAGCTAATTAGTCCCTTTATACCATTAATTATATTATTAGACAGTTAATTATCAAATTGGACGAAATCAGTGATCTGAAAACTCATACCAAACATCTAGAAATGAAATTAGATGTTTGAAATTTTAGATCAAATGTCCCTGTACACAATCGAAATCAAAGTTTTTATCAAACGCGATCAGGCATCTCCCATACCCAAGCAAACATCTAAAACTAAGTTCAGACATCTGGTGTTTGAGCATCAAATGGCATCAGATGTCTGATCTCAATTCAGACATCTGATGTCGCCACTAGACGACTCAAATTCTCATTTCTGCTACTGTTCTCAATCCAATTCATCTCGTTCATTGTCATTTCACCTCAAATTTTCTCATGACTCTTACTAACTATGATAGAAATATATATATATATATATATATATATATATATATATATATATATATATATATATATATATATATATATATATATATATATATATATATATATATATATATATATATATATATATATATATATATATACATACATGTTTTCTATCATGTTTCTAAGATCAAACATCGAGAAACTAAGAGAACTAGGATTTTGGGTTCAACACCTGTAACTTTTCAATTCTAAGATTGTGTTTTGGATAAACCCTGTTAGATCTCATAAAAATCTACTTCAAAACATCAAAAATAACATTAGAAAATAATCCTAATAGTTTAGCATAAATTTCTAGGGTTTTACAGATCCAATGAAAACCAAAGAGAAAGATAAGCAAAGGAATCCCTAAACAAAGAATCAAGTTAGAGAAACCCTCCTCTGAGATGAAGATCGTGCTTTCCTACTGCGAATCTCCTCTCTCTGGCCTTTCTCTTTTATAGAACTCATGCTCCTAAAAAGATACATTTTGAGAAAAAGAATAGGAAGCCTAATTTTGGGTTTACATAGGCTATAAGCCTATCTGCAAAATAACCCAATTACTTATTTCCTTTACTCTTATAACGCCAGTGTTATATATGCAAATAACCTTTACAATTAGATCCAATTCAGAATTAATTCATCATTAATTCATGAATCTCAGTCTAATAAAGTTATATTTAGAAAATTTCATCATATCGAGTAGTAATAAATATTTATTTTGCATAAATCCCCTATATTAAATATATTGTTTAATCAAAAATTTCGAGGCGTTACAACAACTCAGCTAATGCAGCAAATGCTTTAGCATATGGACTAAGGAAAGATCAAACATTAGTGAATATCATTCCTCAAGTCAAATATAATGTTGAAGACGCACCGATGAGCACCAAAGTTCCATAAACAACTATACTTACATTGACCTGTATTTTGATTAGACTTTTATTGAAGTAAATTCTTTCATGATACACTCATATTAATTTTTTAATCTTTTTTTGCAGTATACAACAATAAAATATTAGATTGTGGACCTCCAATTTGGGTTTGCAAACATTGTAAAGCTATGGTGTAGTATGAAGAGAGAGCAGAAAAATCAAGAATGTCTAAACATCCGAAGTTCTCTATATGCTGTAAGAAAGGAAAAGCACAATTTCCTCTATTGAAAGCGCCTCCAACCTTTCTTCGAGATCTATTATATCCTAGTAGTAACACGAGAAGTGTTAAATTCAAAGAAAAGATAAGATTGTATAACTCGATGTTTTCCTATACATCATCTGGAGGAATCGTGGATAGTACGTACAACAATGGTAGAGGAGCATTTTGTTTTCATCTCAGTGGTCAAAATCACCACATGATAGGTTCTCTAAAACCTATTCCACGAGCTAGTCCAAAATTTTATCAGCTATATATTTATGACACTGACAACAAAATATCTAATAGAATTGGAGCTATTGAACATTCTAATGAATTGAATGAGAGCATTGTCCGCGGTCTAATTTAAATTCTTGATAGGTACAATGTATTGGTGCAAAGCTTATGAATGGTGAGGGATAGAGTGAAGGAGAATGAATTAGAACAGTTAAAATTGGTATTCACCACATCAAGAGCTGCAGATTGTAGAATTCAAAATATGCCAACTTCCTCTAAAATTGCTGCCCTCATTGTTGGTAGCATTGATGAAACAGTAGGCATAAGAGATATAGTGGTTAACGATCGAAAATTGGTCCTTACTCAAATAAGCAATCTTCATCCTAGCTTTATGGCGAAGCAATATCTATTGTTCTTTCCATATGGACAGGATGGATACAGGCTCAGAGTAATGCTAAAGCAGTCAAATAGTAGCAGTCATCAAATAATAAAGCACAAAAATGAAAAGATGTGACAATGATAGAGTATGCTACATTTCGTATACAACATCGGAATAACAAGGCACACACATTGCTATATGCTGGAAAATTATTCTAAACATATATCATAGATATATTGACATGTATTGAAGAAGAGAGATTACATTGGGTTAGAAAGAATTAGACCAAAATCAGAGCTGAATTACACTGTGGTATCAAGGATGCTAGACTTTATAGGAGATACTGAGGGGTTCACAGGTTGGACAAATAATTATCATTCCTTCATCTTTTACTGGTGGTTGACGATATATGAATCAAAACTATCAAGATGCAATTCCTCAATGTCATGTACTGGGAAATCCTGCTCTTTTCCTAACTATGACATCAAATCCTAAGTGGAGTGAGATCAAAGCTGCATTCAAAAAGATTAGTGCTCAAAGACCAGATGAGCAACCAAATATTACAACAAGAATATTTAAAATAAAACTTAATCAACTTATGGAGGATTTTCAAAAAAGTAATTTCTTTGGAAAAACTATTGCATGTATGGTTTCATTTAAAACACGCAAATTAATATATCCAATGTTCAATGATCATATTGGTTAGCAAATGGTTGAATACGTAAAAAGTTTACATATGCAGTTCACTAACACATACTTTTTGTATTTTTTTCTATTTATGTAGTAGTTTACACAATTAAATTCAAGAAATGAGGACTACCACATGCACACATTTTACTGTGGCTCCATCAAAATAATAAGTATCCAACTCCGGCATAATTAATAAAATTATCGGTGCTAAAATATCAAATGTGGAAGATGATCTACTTAGTTATGTTGCACTTGCAAAATTCATGATTCATGGACTGTGTGGTTAAGCAGCTCCGATATCTCCATGTATGAAAAGTCATGCATGTTCTAAGAAATTTCCTAAGGAATATATCTCTGAGACAACTATTGATGATAAAGGGTTTCCTATTTATCGAAGAAGGGATGATGACAAATGATAATCACATTTTAATTATATTTTTATACCCTCATTATCTATTTTATATGAATAAATATCCTGCTAATAACTGTTTTTATCTTAATTTGCAGGTTAATAGAGTATTAATGAATAAGAGCCCAAATGACTCAAATCCTCTGATTTTCTACCAATTTTTGAAGCCCAAATATGAAGACAAACGAAGGCCCAAGATACCAAAGTGATCCAAGAAGAAATCGTGTGAAAATATGAAGAAAAGACAAATTCGGTTGGAAATCAACCGGTCGACCAACCGATTGGCTGATCGGTTGGCCAACCGATTGGCTGATCGGTTGGTTCGCAATAGATTTGAATTAAGGGCTGATTTCCCTTCCTTGGTGGCCAAGTTTGATCCAATGGTTCACATCAACTCTGTTGGGCTATAAATAGGGGTAGATTGTGAGGATTTTGAGTGTGAAATATTTTGTAAAAACTCTATTTAGAGAGGAGGGTTACTCTTAATTGAGAAGACCTTCCAAAAATTATAACTTTTGTTACAAAATAAATAAAATTTTTCACCCCTTCAATTTCATTTCTCTTCTTCTTATCCAAGGACCAAAAGAAGGATGAGATGAAGATCAGGAGTTGTAGGTTTCTATTTTATTTCTTTTGCATTTCTTTCTTATTGCTTTGTAGTTTAGATTTACTTTCATTAAATTTACTTTCATGCAATTTACTTTCATGTCTTGTCTTTAATTTGTAGTATAGATTTATTTCCTTGCAATTAGTTAGATTGTTTTTATTTCTTTTCGTCTCATTCTTTTCTCTTTTCTTTATTTCTTTGTCTTTTATTTTCCAAAGATGTGGAACTAACCTCTTGTGGGGATCTAGTTTTATGTGAAACTAGTCTAATTTTCTCTTATATTTGTGAATCACTCTCTTATGCTTAAAAGATCATCCTTAGGCTAATCAACTTGAGAACTAATCGATAGAAGAAGAATTTGATAGTCTATGCTTTCCTTAAGTGGTCCGATAGGTTATGCTTATGAATTCTAGGATTACTATCTTGTTGTTATTCTCCTCATGAGTATTGATTTTATTTAGGTGATAATTTGATAGGTTATGCTTTCCTTAAGTGGTTTGATAGTCTATGCTTAATAAATCTAAAATAAAATGTGATAAAAGAGAATGGTTCATATCTTATAAGTAAGATTAGCTAGTGGATTCAATTCTAGATTCCTTCATATCTCTAATTGAATCCTCCATCTTTGCTTTATTGATTTTATTTTCTTGATCTTGATTTTCCTTTACTCTCTCCCTCATCTCAATCTCGTTTTATTTTCTATGCATTTATTTTCTCTCACTCTCCATCTCTCCATTCTCACTTCCATTTTGATTTATTTACACTTTGTCACATTCACAATCTCAATCTCTCCACAACACATTTTCTTCCTCGTTTCATTTATTTTGCACATAATCCACAATCAACTCTCTAATCTTTTCATGACCACTTTCACCATGTACATAAACTCCTAATTGTCGCGCATAATTTGAGAACCAAAACTTGAACAAACTCTTCCTACATTCCGTTCCTCGTGGGATCGATAACTCTTTATACTATAACTTGAAGGTTGTATACTTGCAACTCTAGGACATCATTTAGTCCCCATCAACAAATGATGTGTGGAAAAAAATAGAGTGAAATTAGATAATGGTTGTGGTCCCTTACAATCGAGACCTCTTAGTCAAATACCAAGCTCACATTAATGTATACTGGTATAAAAGAGGAAGAGCAATCAAGTATCTGACCAAGTACATTACTAAAGGAAGAGATTATGTTTTAGTTTATCTTCAAAGAAACAACTCAAAAAATGCTTCAAATAATTGAAAAGTTCAACTTGATGAAATTCAACAATATCTTGATTGTCGATATGTTTCGGCACCAGAGGCAATTTGGAGAATTTATAGATTTGGCATACACTACAGAGTGCCAGTAGTGGACCGACTCCCATTCCATTTGGAGGATCAAGAATATGTAATTGTTAGGGATACAGATAACTTAAGTCAAGTATTAAAGGACATTGAATCTAAAAAAAATAAAGTTTAGTACATGTATGAAGCAAATAAACTATATCTAGAAGCAAGAAAACTTACATATGCAGATTTCCCAACCAAATTTGTATGGAAAGCCGATGAGAGAAGATGGAAACTAAGAGAAAAAGGATGTAGTCTTGGTAGAGTAATATATGCTCATCCATATTCCGGAGAAAGATTTTATCTTCAATTGCTTCTAGACGTCATTAAAGGACCTACATGCTACACAGACATTAAGACGAAAGATGGAGTCTTATATGAAACATCCAAAGAAATGAGTGGTGCCATGAGATTGTAAGATGATGACAGTGAAGGGCAACATCTCATTGATGACGCATCGTATTTTTCATCTGGTGCTCAAATGAGGCATCTATTTGCCCAGATCCTATTATTCTGTGGCTGTCTAAATCCTAGAAAATTATGGGAGAACAATCGGAAAAGTTTTGCTGAAGGTATTCTTGAATCACAAAGTAAACTACTTCAGTGCCCTAATTTAAAAATGAGAAACTCCATGTTGCAAATCATGCATTGGCTGAGATTCAATATCTTTTGTTACAAAATGGTTAATGTTTCACAAAGTATAAAGGAATGCCACTACTTGATCTAGTTCTTATGCAGCAATGTAAATAAAAAGCTATAAGTGAGGAGTTCAATTTTGACAGGGAGCAACTAAGATGTTAGCATGATGAATATTTCAAAGGTTTAAATCATGAACAAAAGAAGATATATGATGTAGTTATTGAATCTATTTATAATAAAACTGGTGGAGTGTTCTTCCTGCATGGACATGGAAGAATAGGTAAAAGGTATATTTGGAAATCAATCATCACAAGATTGAGATCAGAGGGGAAGATAGTATTGGCAGTTGCTTCTTGAATTTCATGACACTATTGCTTCGTTGTGCTATGAGAAATTTCGTGACACCTCTGTAGAAACAACCATAACAAGAGAGTCAGATCCAAAACTTAAATCCCCGTTTCACAAAGGAAACAAGAATCTGAAGCAAATATCTCAACAAAGTAGGATATTTACTCTTCCGCTCATCAGTTCTAGGACTGACCTGTCGAGGGAACCTAAACAAGCTATTACAATTCTCAACAGCAAAAACAAAGAATTTACGTGGTTCGGCAAATTGCCTACATCCACGGGGCAAGAAGGGGGGAGATCTACTACTAGAGAGAAAGAGAATATAAATAGGGTTTACAATCACTCAAGATCTCACAAATAAACCCTCAAACCAACCTCTCAAATCTCTCACAAATTCTCTCTCAAACGGATGTTCTAGCCGCCACCAAAACTCCTCAGAGTCAGCCTAAAACTCCTCAAAACCCTCACCAGACACAACCCTAGGTGCTCTGTATCCCTATTTATAGGGTTTCAAAACTGAAAATGGGTGGCCCAAAACCAAAGCGGCGTGGCAGCGTGGCCCTAAACTTGTTCGTGCTCGTGAGCACGACGAGCGCCTCGTGGTGGCCCCCACCCGAAAACTACGTGAAAACCTTTCACGCGGTTTGCTGCTCAACCACGAACAAAATTCGTGGTCCCCACATGGTCCCCACCCACGTGCTTCATAATTCTCCACCTCGGTGAAGTTTTCCCAAAACTGAGCCGACACCAAACAACCAAATGTCCCACTTATTGCGTCCAGGACGAAGTAGAATAAATCTACGACAACGGACTCAATCCACAACAAGTCGGGAACCTAAACGAGAGTTCAAACAATCTCCTCCCCATCAAAACCAACACAAACTGAGCCGACACCAATACCAAACAACCGTCTCACTTGTTGCATCCAGTATGAAGTGAAACCATTCACGATAACGGACCTAATCCACAACAAGTCGAGACCCAATCGAGAATGAGAACATTCTCCAAACATCGGTATCAACTCACCAAATTGGCTGCCTCATAACTGATTGCCTACGTATCCTCTTGCCCAAGGAATCAAGCCTTCATGTAGTTCAACCAATGGCCTCCAAAGGCCTTCAATCAACTAGAAGAGTTTACAACCCTTCTCCAATATCATGATCAAATCTGCAGCTGATAGCTTTCCCAATGGCCCCAAAGTGAAACAAACCTAACGCCTCCACCTGAGGTGAACCAACGGCCATAACCGAATCCAAACTATGTCCATTAGCTGCATTCGAATCAACCAACTCATCATCTGCATCCACAACAACATGATCCCCAATCTGTGTCACCTCAGCTAGAATTCCAAACGATGCAGTATGATCTGGAGAACATGGAGGAATCTCCACCCAACGTGAAGTAGCATCACCCTTCACCCGCTGCGATGTCCCAACGATCTGGTCACCACTCTCCACTTGCTGAGAGTTAAAAGTGACGTACCTGCTCAGAACAAAATCAGAGTCTCCCGAACCTCTGAATTCCGAATGTGCAATCGGATCAAATCTCACATCCTCGATGTGACCAAATGCTAGGCAACCAAACATCCGACGCAATCCAAAATCCGAGGCAGCTCCACCAGATCCAAAATCCCCAAACGCAACAGTCGACGACCTATGACTAAGATGACCCAAATATGTCGCAGCCCGAACACCAAGGCCAATGCTTGACATCAAACGCCGATCCTTCTCCAGAAAGGAACGACCAACCAAATTTATCATCTCATCTCGTCGCCCCAATGTTTCCTTTCCAATGAAGTGTCTCCAACTGCCATGAGCTCGGCACAAATGCAGAAAAGAATTCCTACCACAAACTGAACGACGTATTCCCTTTCTGCCAATACACTTCTTCAACTTGTTATTGACTACTAGGACTCCAACCCAACGGGATTTGGTTGCAACCCACAAATGCCTAGAACAGTCACTAACAAAGGAAATCAAATACAGATTACCTCCCAATGATGCCTCTTGGGAAGTCCCCCAAATGCCTGAATGAACACCACCTAAAAGACCCTTCACTATAGGAGTGTCGAACTTCATCTCGGTCTTCTTACTCATACCAACGTGCTCACAGGACTTCAAATTGCAGGTCAAAACACTCCTCACCAAACAATGCACGGCACCAATACATAGATATCCTAGCCTCAACAATCGCCACAGTCTAACCAAATCCAAAGAAGTCGTCAGCTCCTCACCAATCACCGTGCTTCCAATCAAATAATACAAATTCTTCTGTCTGACGCCCTTCATCGCAATCATGGACCCCTTCGTTGAAATTGCCCTAGAGGGGGTTGAATAGGGCAATATGCTAATCTAATCCGAATTAATGCCAAATTAAAACTAATTAACAAATATATATCCTAGCAAGTATGATATACAAAGAATAATATGCAAGGATATGTAATATACACAAAGAGTAAACAAAAGTAAACAAGTGCAAATAAGATAGGGAGATAAAACAAATGAGAGCAAGGCAATAAAGATGAACAAGATGAATGCGCCAAGCAAACTTCAAACACAATAATATGTTCACGAGGTTCGGTCAACTCACGACCTACGTCCTCGCTCCTCACCTCGAGGAGATGTCCACTATATCAACCGGGTTTTCTACGCTCACCCGAATAACGTTTACACCACACTATCTCGGTTTTCTAGCTCACCGAAAACTTTACAATCACTCACAATGTACTTACACTAACTACTACCTCAAGTGTTAGTCTCTAGTCCATGTCTCCCTCAAGTGCTCGGATTTACCACCTCTCCCTAGGCTTTACTACCGACGCCACTCCTCTTGGGACAACCCCGTCTCTCACCACACACTCCTCTCGGTGTACTAGTGTAATACAATGTGATCTCACAATTAAAGCTCACAAATATAAATGTTTGTTCTCTATGGATGAGAACTCAATTAAGCACAACTCAATGTTACAAACTCTCACAACCCCAATATACTATGTATGAAAATATTATAAGCTCAAGTGGGTGTGTGTAACAATGAGATTTAATCAAAACTAAACTCAATTAAAATCTAGCTTTAATAGAAATGATTAACGAACAAATAAATGTAAAGCTAGAAAGAGTTTAGAAACACTTCTCTAAAGATCAAGAGTGAAAGAGAGATGAGTGAAAGCTCAACCACCAAAGAATGATCTCCTCTTCCTCTTGTAAAACTTTGCTCCACAAAACAAACTTGAAACAAGGCTTGAATGCCTTAAACACTCTTAAACAAATCTTAAAACTCTCTTAAACTTCTTTTAAAACATTCTCTCTTAGTTAGAAATGAATGGGGGCATGAGGTATATATAGGCTCATGAAATAACCCCAAAAACAACCAGAAAAACACTCAAAAATAAAAACTAGCCGTTACTAGCCGTTATAGGCTGAAAAGACCAAAATACCCCAAAATCCAGCATTCTGGAAATTTGTATATCTGGTTTTGTAAAATCAATTAAAAATAGTAAATAAACTCCAAAAATCATGAAATTTTTAGAGAAGTTTCTAAACATGTATATGAACATTTTAGAGAAAGAATTTGGGAAATATCACTTCCCATTTGTGAGAAATAATTATTTGAATACAGATAAACAGTTTCTAAAAACTGCTGAAAACTTCTTTTTAAATTCAATTGAAAATAACAAAACAACTCCAAAATTAGTAAAATTGGGAAAATATTTGTATATATAAAGATAAACATGTAAACGAAGAAATTTTTCAAATTGCATTTTTCAATTGTTAAAACTCAATTGTTTTACAAAAACATGAAAAATACGATATGTGAAAAGCATGATTTTGAACATGAACAAGTATCGAGATCTTGTGATTTGGTTTATAGACTTTATATAAGATATAAATTAATGTGATAAAATCAATGAACCATGGATACAATAAATTCTCAATTTTAACTTGTTTTGCAATAGAAACAAAAAGTGTGTATGCGTGCATGTTCGTGCATGTTTGAAAAGATATAAACTTGAGATTTTTTGATTTTTTTTTAAACACGTTTTGAAACACTTTCCAATGGATTTATAAACTTGAGAAAAGATATAAAATCATGTCGTTAAGTCTATAATTCAAAACGGTGATAAATCAAAATAAATGTGTGTGTGTGTATGAATCTTGAGCTCTAAGTATAAACACACAAGTATAAATCTAAACTAATGTACCCAAGCTTGAGATTTACAATAAGCTTGTCTTGGCTACGGATGAAGCTTGATCTTGAATCTTAACTTGAATTGCATTGCTTCACTCCACTATTCCTCCCATCCTCCAATGGATATGATCATGTAGGCGCAAGTCCATCCATCCTCCAACACCTTGTTCGTCTAGAATAAACATGAAAACACAAACACTAGACAAACAAGATTAGTTATAAATTATTTGTTAGAACATCATCAAAACCAAGGAACTAACAATCTCCCCCTTTTTGATGATGACAAATAATTTACACAAAGAGTATATATAAAATATGTAATAAGGTACAATACTCTTAAACATGAATATACTCACAATTTTTCTCCCCCTTTGGCAACATCAAAAAGTGGGGAAAAATAAAAGAATGAAGAGAGCGAGGCTCCCCCTTCCTATAAGCACGGTGAGTATAAAATAAAAACATAAATAGGGATTGCTCCCCCTATCAAAATGCCATATAAAATATGCAATGGAAGATCATGGCAAACATATATATGTCAGTAAACATACTAAATATCACTCACATACAATAAGACTATGAGAGCACACATGGATATATCAATATGTAAAAGTGTGTCTCAATACACAAAATCATGTGAAAATAGATTTATGAAATCAAAAGAAAGTAAAACATGAGTGTCATGCAAACAGTTTTCAAATGAAAACAAATCACTCAAATGAAATCATAAATCACAATTTAATTCACAAAACCAAAACAATAAAAATTTGCCATATTTGACAATAAGGCAAGAGAGGTACTCAAATCAAGCAAATATTTGAATAAGAATACTCAAATCACTTCTTATAAAATAATCTCTTGGCAAGGGAAACATGCCAAAAATAATGTCGAACTATTATGTGTTTTATCCACAAGGATCAAAAGGAAATATGCTTAGGATAAAACAAACGGTAATAAACTTGGAGTACATTCGATAAGAGAACAAATAAGATTGTTTCAACCCATGTGAATACCCGGTAAACATAAACAATACATCCGGGAGGTTACTAAAAATAAGGTATACTCAAAAATGATGTTTGATCAATAAAAGTCATATTCTTTGTAAATTTGATCAAACCGCACAAGGAATACATTATAAAGCACAAGAATGATGATCCATAAGCTCAAACATGTAAATATCATCATAAAGGTGTTTTATAATGAATTCAAAAGTACAAACACATTGATCATACCAAAACTACATAGTTCAACACCAATCCTTCAAGACATATAATAATCATGAACTATGGTTTTAAAAATCTAAAATAGATCATAATAAAAAGCAAGAGAGGTGATCATACCAAAAGGTGTTTTTAATAAAAAGCAAGAGAGGTGAGCACATCAAGCTCTTGAAACTAATTTCAACCCATATAAACTTTTAGCTCGATAATCATGATTGGAAATAACCAATAAATCCGGAGGGTTGTTTAAACATAAACCTCTCATGTAAAACCAAAATTAATAAATGAAAACAAAGGAATTAACAAAAAAAAAATCCAAAGCACGTTTTTCAAAACCAAGAAATAAAAAATAAAAGATACTAAAAATCTTGGTTTAAAAATCAAATATATTTTGGCACCCAAATATTTTTGGTGCCGGATTGTTTAGGGACATGACCCCTATCTTTTAAGCTCAATGCCCTAGGGTTATGATCTTTTTTTGGGCGTATATGGTGCACGTATCCGGTCATAGCAATAATCACTCAAATGACCCTTCCGATTGCAATGTGTGCAATGAAAGAGGCGCATTTGTATATATTGATCTTTGGCTTGTGCACGTGAATCATTTATAAATATGGATGGTCTTTTAAAAGTTTTTTGCAAATGAGAAATATCATCAAATAAAAGTGGTCTTTTTGGAACATTTTGCAATTTAGAAACTTTTTGTAAATCAAGACAAAATTGTGCAAGATGTCCAAATCTACCACAAACATCACACTTAAACTTTTGTGGTCTTCTAACAACATTTGGCAAATGTGAAACCCTTTTCAAATCAAAACAAAATTTTGCCAAATGTCCAAAACGACCACATATATCACATTTATACACACGACTAAGCTTATGATGAACATTGGATGCATGCATGTGTATGTTGTGATGAAGCTTGATGGGATGCACAAAATGGATTAGGCTTTTTAGATTTTTGTGCATTATAACAAAATTTAGCAATATGGCCTTTTCGGCCGCAAGTGGAGCATTTGTAAACTTTGCTATAAATATGTGCATAGTGTGTAGATGATTTTGAAGTTGTAGTATGACACTTAGCACACAAATTCATAAGTTTCTTATGATTATCAATGCATTTATTTAGAGTTGAATCTAAAGAAGAAATATGATTTTTCACAATATTCAACTCATCATTTTGCACACTAGCATTGACAATAGAAGTAGAACAAACATGATTTTTAAGTTCATTTTTAATATTTTCTACTTCTAGCATGGCATTATCCTTTTCATGAGATATGCTAGCAATCTTAGTGTTTAAAGCAATATGATCCAATTTTAGTTTTTTATTATTCTCTTTAAGGATCGCATTCTCTTTGGAAATAGTATCAAACTTAGATGCTAGCAATTCATGATCGGATTTCAATTCTACATGCTTGCTTTTTAGATCAATAAAATTAAGTTGCAACTTCTTATAGTTATGCATTAATTTTTCATATCCACGAGCGAGTTCATCAATAGAAAGTTCATCATCGATATCGGACTCGCATACCTCACTAGGGCTATCGCCTAGTGGCCGTGTGCATGATGATGATGATGATGCTCCAACCTTGCTTGAAGTCGATTCCGCCAATGCGCGTCGAATCTTCTCCAAGTCACCTTGATGTGCTTCTATAAATTTCCATAATTTGTAAGCACTATCAAAATGAGCAAGTTTGTTAGAAATAGAATGATCAAAAGCATTAAGCAAAAATTCTAACAAAATCTTGTTCATAATAAATAATCTTTTATCATTTGTGCTCCATTTAGATTTATCCAAGTTGGGCACAACATATGCACATTCAATGATTTCCCATATATCTATATGTTTAGATCTAGTAAATAATTTAAATCTAAATATCCATTGTGCATAAGGAAAATCATTAAATAAAGGAGCAACATGTGGGTCATAGCCTAAACAAGGTGCACAACGCATATCCATAATAAATATATTATGCAAGCAAGATATAAAAATCACAAAACTAGATTAGCAATATACTAACTTGGATCTTTGACTCTAGGTTGTTAAGCCTCTAATCAAAGAGCACCAAGCTCTGATACCAAATGAAATTGCCCTAGAGGGGTGAATAGGGCAATATGCTAATCTAATCCAATTAATGCCAAATTAAAACTAATTAACAAATATATATCCTAGCAAGTATGATATACAAAGAATAATATGCAAGGATATGTAATATACACAAAGAGTAAACAAAAGTAAACAAGTACAAATAAGATAGGGAGATAAAACAAATGAGAGCAAGGCAATAAAGATGAACAAGATGAATGCCAAGCAAACTTCAAACACAATAATATGTTCACGAGGTTCGGTCAACCCACGACCTCGTCCCGCTCCTCACCTCGAGGAGATGTCCACTATATCAACCGGTTTTCTACGCCACCCGATTAACGTTTACACCACACTATCTCGGTTTTCTAGCTCACCGAAAACTTTACAATCACTCACAATGTACTTATACTAACTACCACCTCAAGTGTTGGTCTCTAGTCCGTGTCTCCCTCAAGTGCTCGGATTTACCACATCTCCCTAGGCTTTACTACCGACGCCACTCCTCTTGGGACAACCCCGTCTCTCACCACACACTCCTCTCGGTGTACTAGTGTAATACAATGTGATCTCACAATTAAAGCTCACAAATATAAATGTTTGTTCTCTATGGATGAGAACTCAATTAAGCACAACTCAATGTTACAAACTCTCACAACCCCAATATACTATGTATGAAAATATTATAAGCTCAAGTGGGTGTGTGTAACAATGAGATTTAATCAAAACTAAACTCAATTAAAATCTAGGTTTAATAGAAATGATTAACGAACAAATAAATGTAAAGCTAGAAAGAGTTTAGAAACACTTCTCTAAAGATCAAGAGTGAAAGAGAGATGAGTGAAAGCTCAACCACCAAAGAATGATCTCCTCTTCCTCTTGTAAAACTTTGCTCCACAAAACAAACTTGAAACAAGGCTTGAATGCCTTAAACACTCTTAAACAAATCTTAAAAACTCTCTTAAACTTCTTTTAAAACATTCTCTCTTAGTTAGAAATGAATGGGGGCATGAGGTATATATAGGCTCATGAAATAACCCCAAAAACAACCAGAAAAACACTCAAAAATAAAAACTAGCCGTTACTAGCCGTTATAGGCTGAAAAGACCAAAATACCCCAAAATCCAGCATTCTGGAAATTTGTATATCTGGTTTTGTAAAATCAATTAAAAATAGTAAATCAACTCCAAAAATCATGAAATTTTGAGAGAAGTTTCTAAACATGTATATGAACATTTTAGAGAAATAATTTGGGAAATATCACTTCCCATTTGTGAGAAATAATTATTTGAATACAGATAAACAGTTTCTAAAAACTGCTGAAAACTTCTTTTTAAATTCAATTGAAAATAACAAAACAACTCCAAAATTAGTAAAATTGGGAAAATATTTGTATATATAAATATAAACATGTAAACGAAGAAATTTTTCAAATTGCATTTTTCAATTGTTAAAACTCAATTGTTTTGCAAAACATGAAAAATAATGATATGTGAAAAGCATGATTTTGAACATGAACAAGTATTGAGATCTTGTGATTTGGTTTATAGACTTTATATAAGATATAAATTAATGTGATAAAATCAATGAACCATGGATACAATAAATTCTCAATTTTAACTTGTTTTGCAATAGAAACAAAAAGTGTGTATGCGTGCATGTTTGTGCATGTTTGAAAAGATATAAACTTGAGATTTTTTGATTTTTTTTCAAACATGTTTTGAAACACTTTCCAATGGATTTATAAACTTGAGAAAAGATATAAAATCATGTCGTTAAGTCTATAATTCAAAACGGTGATAAATCAAAATAAATGTGTGTGTGTGTATGAATCTTGAGCTCTAAGTATAAACACACAAGTATAAACCTAAACTAATGTACCCAAGCTTGAGATTTACAATAAGCTTGTCTTGGCTACGGATGAAGCTTGATCTTGAATCTTGACTTGAATTGCATTGCTTCACTCCACTATTCCTCCCATCCTCCAATGGATATGATCGTGTAGGCGCAAGTCCATCCATCCTCCAACACCTTGTTCGTCTAGAATAAACATGAAAACACAAACACTAGACAAACAAGATTAGTTATAAATTATTTGTTAGAACATCATCAAAACCAAGGAACTAACATTCGTGACCTTAAGAGTTGCATTCTCCAAAATCACATGATAGCCAACTGCTTTCAAAGTTTTAAGGGAAATAATGTTCTTCGTCATCTGCAGAATGAACCTTACTTCCTTCAGCTCCCGAGTCACCCCGTTACACATACAGATTCGAACTGTACCAATACCACCAATAGGGCATACGTAATCATTACCCATGAACATGACATCCCCTCTTTCCAACTCCTCAAAGCTGGAGAACCAATCCCTCCTAGGGCAAATATGGTATATAGCTCCCGAATCCATCAACCACTCTGTAGAGTCGGTATAACAAACTGACGGTAGTGCGAATAACGAATAGTCTGAAGAATCTGAATCTGAATTGTTGCCAACAGCTTTAGCAACATTCACCTTTGAAGCTTGTACAGCTTTCGCTTTATTCTTCCCGGCTTGATCTATCAACTTTGGGCACTCGTTCTTTCAATGTCCATCTTCTTTACAGAAGCGATACTGGTTCCTACCAACACTCTTATGGCCACCTCTATTCTTTAATTTTGAGTGGTTGGACTGCCAATGGTTTGGAGTACGGTCTTGAACAACTAATGCATCTCCCGATGCCTTCTCAGAGGATTCACTATCACTCTTTCTCAACTCATAATTTACTAATGCTGAGATTACCTCCTTATAACCAACAGTAGTTCTCCTATTTATCATAGTGAGGACAAATGTGTCATAATCATCCTCCGGCAACGAACACAAAAGTAGTACCGCCTTGTCTTCATCCTCAACCTTGATTTCCACATTGGTCATATCCGAAAGCAACTTCGTGAAGTTATTTAAATGCTCCCTAATGGAAACTCCCCTCTTCATCTTGAACTGGTAACACTTCCTCTTCAAGTGAAGCCGATTCTCAATGCTCTTAGTAAGATACTTTTCATTGAGCGTTTTCCATAGTCTCTTCGCGGACCTCTCATTCATCACATCATAAATAAGATCCTGCGTCAAGCACGACCGAATAACTCCACAAGCCCTGCTATTCATCTTCTTCCAAACCTTATCATCCATATCTTCAGGTTTCTCTTGTAACTCAAGAGTCTCCTCCAAATTTTGCGCATCCAACACATCCATCACCTGGCATCTCCACAAACCAAAATTGATTTTGCCGTCGAACTTCGGAACATCAATCTTTGTACTATTGATGATCAGACTTTGTATCGCCTTCGTAAGAGATGATCCTGATGTGCTTGTTTCACCCATGTTGTAGATCTAACTCTTCCAATAAGAATTCTTCAGCGAATCCTTCAAACAAGCCCCAAGTCAAAATCTGGACGCTCTGATACCACTTGTTGTGCGCAGCGGAAATTTCGACAGCACCTCTGCCGAGAAACAACCACAACAAGAGAGTCAGATCCACAACTTAAATCCCCGTTTCACAAAGGAAATAAGAATCTGAAGCAAATATCTCAACAAAGTGGGATATTTACTCTTTCTCTCATCAGTTCTAGGACTGACCTGTCGAGGGAACCTAAACAAACTATTATAATTCTCATCAGCAAAAACAAAGAATTTACGTGGTTCGGTAAATTGCCTACGTCCACGGGGCAAGAAGGGGGGAGATCTACTACTAGAGAGAAAGAGAATACAAATAGGATTTACAATCACTCAAGATCTCACAAATAAACCCTCAAACCAACCTCTCAAATCTCTCACGAATTCTCTCTCAAACGGATGTTCTAGCCGCCACCAAAACTCCTCAGAGTCAGCCGCCTAAAACTCCTCAAAACCCTCACCAAGCACAACCCTAGGTGCTCCTGTATCCCTATTTATAGGGTTTCAAAACTAAAAACGGGTGGCCCAAAACCAAACGCTGCGGAAAACGCGTGGCCCACAAACCTCGTTCGCAGCCGTGAGCACGACGAAGCCGCCTCGTGGTGGCCCCATCCGAAAACCGCGTGAAAACCTTTCACGCGGTTTGCTGCTCAACCACGAATAAAATTCGTGGTCCCCACGTGGTCCCCACCCACGTGCTTCACAGCTTCCACGTGGAAGAACCATGCACTCAAGATTTTAAATTCCCATTTTTCTTAAAAATACATCAACATGTGGGATAAAATAAGAAACTCTTGAAGCAGATTAAATTAAACAAACTTTTGTTATAGCATAGGTTGAGGCTCCTATGATGCATAGAAATGCATTTGAAGGCTGGACAGATCATTAAGAGATATCCAAGGTAAGGATGATGAATTAAGGGCAAACAAACCTTTTGGTGGAATAACAGTTGTTCTTGATGGAGATTTTCGACAGATACTACCAGTGGTGCTAAGAGGTAACAAACATCACATTATCCATGCTTCTATAAGTCATTCAAATATTTGGAATGATTGTCAGGTATTTACTCTAACACAAAATATGAGAATACAAGCAGAAGGAGAAAATGCAAAAGGAATGAGTGCAACAGATTTTAGTGAATGGATTCTCAACATTAGCAATGGATTTAATCTATATGATGAATAGGAGGATGAAAGTAACTGTTCATCTATTGAAATCCCTGAACATTTCATCATCCATTCTGTTGAAAATCCAATTGAGGAAACCATCGCATCTACCTATCCAGATATCACAAGCAATTATTCAAATTCTAAAAATTTGGAGGAGAGATCAATATTAACACTAAGGAATGAGAATATAGATATTATTAATGACATTGTATTGGATAAATTTGACAATGAATTTTCGGTGTACCTGAGTTCAAATTCTATTTGCCAAACCTCTCCAAACCTCTAAGAAAATGAGTCAATGTTTCTAATTGAATTTATAAACTCATTGTCATTTCCAAACATGCCAAATTATGAGATTAAACTTAAGGTTGAAATGCCAATAATGGTTCTTAAAAATTTAAGCCCAACAGAAGGACCATGCAATGAAGCAAGGTTGTGTTATACAGTATCTCAAGTGGGTAATAGAAGTTAAGATAATTAGTGGAAGCAATATTGATCCAAAACATATTATATCACGCATAGTCACAATAGATACCAATTCTAAATAGTCATTACACACAAAAATAAGACAGTTGCCTATAAGAATATGTTTTGCAATCACTATAAATAAAAGTCAACGACAAACACTAAAGCATGTTGGTTTATATCTACCAAATCCATGTTTCACACATGGTCAACTTTATGTGGCTATTTCAGGAGTGACTTCACTGAAAGGTCTTAAAATTATTATTAACAACAATGACTCCACCAGCGACTCTTACACGGAGAATGTAATCTATAAAAAATATTCAACAACTTGGTATAAGGTATTATAAGGTCATATTAAGTATTAGTCATGTACTACATATACACATATATATAGATGTACTACATATACACATATATATAGATAAAGGAGATCATTTTTTTATTTGCACAATATCTAATACAAGATAATAGGTGATATTACCACTATTCTATTGCTACCAATGAAATGTATCTTATGCAATATGCTATTGTACATCTTTCATCAATTTTACAATATTTACGAATATTAACCCTATTCATTGTTTCATAGGTCAATTTTACATAGGATCCTATGGATAACTCTAAATACATAGCTATAAGGGATTTAAACACCAAACTAAAAGATCTAGTTATCAAAGCATGTGTAACAAGTATTTGGGACAACGTTAATGTGAAGATGCAAGAAATTTATGGAATTAACCTGACACTTTTGGATGAATCGGTAAGATAATATAATATTTATCAATTTCTTCAATCCTAGCACGACAGAATCGTAAACAACTACAGAACTAGAAGCTCCTTAAACCAACGCATAAGTTCTAACAAGTTTAATTTATTGCAGGAAACACACATTCAAGGAAGCTTTAAACTGAATGAAATCCCACTATTTAAACTAATGCTGGAGGAGGAAAGGGTTCACATAATATCTAAATTTAGAGTTATCAGTGCATTTGGTGATTACGGGCCAACAAAGAAAAAATTTTCAATCAATTTTTTTTATCGACAAACAGTGGTCAAAGTGTTGAAGGAAGATGATGAGGTAATAGGATGCGAACTTAGTTGACAAGTAATTAAAATATTGCACGTACTTTTGTATCCAAAAAAAGTAAAAATAGACTATTAAAATGTACTTTATTTTTATATTTAGTTACAAATGTACTTGAATTTGTCAAGGATATCTACCGATAGAAGAGTTTACAAATGGTGGGGAAAAAGGTATCAGAAGACCTTTGAAGCTGATCAATGAGGAGTGAGTATAGTAGAAAATTTATTTCACACTGAATCTATTATAATTTCATCTTTTTCTCATGGCAAAACTATCCTTTTTTGCAAATGGTAAAACAAGAAAGAAGAATGTGTTGTTACACTGCGGAATCAACTTGCTATAGACCTGGATCATCGCATCAAGGATCATGATCACAATAATATGATAATGGTTATTAGTAGAATATTTATGAATAATTTTAGAGGTAAAACTAAGAATGCAATTCTTATAGCTCAAAACTCATTAATGTGACAAAAACTATGTGATCAAATATCTAAGTGCACAAATTGTGCATTGAACAGGTGATATCAATGTTCCGTCAAGCACAACATCCAAATTTTATATAAATATTGAAGAACCTGGAGTTCTTGAATTATCTCAGAGGTGAATTATTTTTATCATAATTTCATATACAACCATTAATAATTTTCTATTATCCATATAATGATCTAATATTGTTGTTGAGCGTAAAATTTTAAATAGGATTAAAATTTTCAAATAGGATTATGGACAAAGAGATGCAGATGCAAATAGTATCAATAGCGATGAATTGTGAAAAAAAATTAGAAGATACAAGAAACGGCAACTGCAACATTGTAGGGAATTATCTACTTCCATGATCTTGGAACTTTAGAGGTGTATGACCTCTCATGTTGAAAACTTATATCTAAATGTGGTTTCATGAAAAAAAAATTATCTGCTTCTTATGTCAAGAGTATTACTTTATAATATGCAATGTGAAAATAATTGGAGTTACAGAGCAATTGAAGTGGCACTATATTGGTTGCTCTGAGTGTTTTAGAAAAATAATATATACAGAAGATACATTTTGGTTTCCTCAATGTTCCAAAGAAGTTATGGCTCAAAATAGGTATACAATTAATGATTTTGCTTTCTATGTCTGAGGAAAAATTAAATATTCTCCGATTGCTATGGAAAATTTGGAAATATCGTTCAAGTACAAAATCACCATGAAAGTTGAAGATGACTCTGGAAAAACTATATTTGTTGTTCTAAATAAGAAAGTAGAAAAATTAGTAAATGTCTCAGCAGAGAATGTGAAAAGAAGTTTAAAAATGGTTTGCGGATTGGCTTTAATAAAATTTAGTGTATAACTGAGAATGAAGTATGTACTAACAACTAAATGCATCATAATTCATGATCCATAGGTGAATGGAATAGAAGTGTACCACCCTCAAGCACTCAAGGATCTTGTTGGAAAAAATATTAAAGTTCATATAAAGCTCACTAAGTACAATTTCATTGGCGATAATGAGGGCTACACAATAACCAAAGTCATAGAACAAAATTCTGACCTTGTTATGAGGATTGAACATAATAGTACAAGTCACCTATGAATATGTTCTTAATACAGATCACATATGGAATGCTTTATTAAAAATATTCAACATACCATGCTCCTAACACGATAATGTACTATATAAAGAGGATTATCAAGAATCAGCAGAGTTTAGTTTGAATAAAGATGTTCCACCACCAACTCCATTTACAGAATGTCCTTTAAAATTAGTTCTGACACCATTAACCAAAATTCTGTTGCAACAAGAAAAGATAAGATTTTCAAAATTCACCACTGAGGATCAAAAGCTTGGACGAATAGACTAATATAGGGCCAAGTTCAACCATATTGAGACGGATGATCAACGTATAATTTCATTTCTAATCTATCATTGCTTCTTTTCATTTTACAATGTCACGTACTTGATTCTTAGTACATTAATGTCACCACTGTAGATAACAAGGAAAAAAGGAATAGACAACGAATGGGAAAGGAAAATGTAGGATAACCTCTATCAAAAAGGAAAAAAATTAAGCTTGAAGAATAAAAAAAGATTATATTTTGGGTGCTTTCAAAGTCCAAACAAAAAAGAGCTAAAAAATATGTAAGACTAATATTTTATTATTTTGACCAACTTTAATGTCTCAAGTATTTGTGAACATCACGGTACGTGTAGATGTTTTAGGATTAAATATGTATGGATTTTATGTGATATGATCTTTTATTGCATGCTAGGATGAAATCTAATGATAAATTATTAATAACTTATAACATATTTCTAATCTTCAATGATGTGTATGCTCTGCAATTTGAATATTATTTTACTACAGATTTTCCAAGAAAGTAGTCTATGGTGTATGGTATAAAAATTATGTGTGCAAGTTTGCTTAATTACATATTTTGCACAGCTCAAGAACATCTCAAGAAATACTTCTAATAATTATAACTGTAAGATTCTCGGGATATAAATACTTTTTGATAATCTTATTGTGCTATGCTTTTGTAGTACTTATAAGACCTCGCAGACGCTCGAGGCACAACTCAGAAGACCTTGGTATCCTTTCGAAATAAAACTAAGGGACGTCATTGACTCGACCGACTTCGACTCGAAAGACCTTGGTATCCTTTCGAAATAAAACCAAGGCACGTCATCGACTCAGTCGACTTCGACTCGAAAGACCTTGGTATCCTCTCAGAATAAAACTAAGGCACGTCATCGACTCGATCGACTTCAACTCACAAAACCTTGGCATCCCTTCGGAATGAAACCAAGGCATGAAGCCGACCCCTATCAGTTACAAACCTCAAATAAGATAAAACTGTAGATAAACACACAAGCACAATCAAGAAAGGTACACAAATCGAATAGACAAAAGTACATCTTTTTATTCATTTATCAAAATATTTACAATGCAGAATATTTACATCACAAAGATGTCAACAAAACAAACAAAACAAAACAAAAAGAGAGAAGACACATGAAGCTCTCAAGGGGCCTGACTCGGAGTAGGCGTGGGGCTTGAAGTGGGCACGATGCTGGACCTAGGAGCAGAAGTCGAACATGGAGGGGCAACGGCAGTAGGAGTCTGCTGAGGAGTCGGCTGAGGCTCAGACCCAACCTCTTCATCCTTTTCATCTCCTGGCTTACTAGCCCAACTGTCTCGAGCTGAGCCCTCACCCGTTCCTTGAGCCAACTCCTCACCTTCCTCTTCTCCATCATCAACGTCCAGAACCAGCCCCCCTCCACTCGTCTTTATTTCCCAAAGAGCGTCAAGATAATTGTCGACTCAGGGAGGATAGTAGAACTATTCAGGATCGACCTTGAAGTCGGGACGGAGCTGCATCTTGAAGTAGTCGAAGCCGGCCTTGCAAGCCAAGGCCACCTCCACCTTCCCGAGAGTGCTGTTGCAGTATTTCTCCACAACCTCAACTCGGTAGGCCTCGGACTCAAGATGGTTGAGGTGACATTGCAGCGCTTGTATTTTGGTGAGAGATGACTCTCGTTGTCTCTTGGCCTCTAGCGCTACCCAGGCTGCCTCCTTCCGCAGAGTCTCATGTGCAACCACCTCCTCCTTCAGTTGGTCCTGAATGGTCTCCACATTTTGGCGAGCCAGCCGAGCCCGCTCAAAAGCTACGATGCTCTCCCGCCTCTCGACCTCAACCTCATCCCTCAAGTATTTCACCATGTCATCCCGTTCATGGAGCTCGTGCTCGAGATGACTGATGTCCTCCTTGAGTTTGTCAATTGCGGTCGACTTCTTACTTCTAGATGACTTCAGACCCTTGATCATCTCCTCCCGCATCTCCACCTCCTGACGGCATTTCCCCTCGCTCCTTCTCCAAGCCACCAACTCGTCCTCCTTGGCGGCCAGCTTTAGATCGGCGGCCTCCTGAGTCGTCTTCTCAGCCTCCAGCTTCTCTAGGAGCTTCAAGTAAACTTCCCGGACGTGCTCGAAGCGCTCGAATAGCTCTTGCTCTACCAAGACCCCCCGAAGCAGATAGCTTCTCAGGGTCTGATGGAGACCGTAGTCGGGCATGGCCGCAAGGATCTCATTATCCTTGGGTAGCAGAAATATGTCCATAGCCCCAGCTTAGGCCATCCGGGACTCCAAGACGGACGCCCTCCTATCGAGACCCCGCCGAGAGACGAATCGGTTCTCCTCGGACGGTTCCCTCTCATATCTGGGGCCGACCTCAGGCGTCCCCATCATCAGCTTCCTTAGCTCCCCCCACACATCCGCTGAGATTTCATTGATGCAGTGCAGGAAAGGCTACCCAATGCGGCCCTCTTGGATGGAAGGCACTTCTTCTGCTATCGGCTCTTCAGCAGCCGGCTCCTTGCCTTGTCAGTGGGCTGACTCGGCTAGCGGGCGGGCCGCTCTTCCTCGCCTCAACTCGACATCCAGATGCTCGCTTGCCACCATCTCACCCTCACCGAAGGGAGACTCCTCATCTATGACGATGACAACGCCACCGACTCTATATGAGTGGCCTCAAGGGAGGAGTGGCAATGTTTTGGCCTTCCTCAACTTCTTGAGCAGAAGTAGGTATGGCCGCTTCTACCGCACTAGGCCCACCTAACCGAAGCTATAATTTTAGTACTTTCACGCTACCTCCTCGCTCTTAAGGGCTAGTTCAGCCCTCAGACATTGATTATCACATTTTAATTACATTTTTATACCCTTATTACCTATGTTATATGAATAACGATATTACTAATAATCATTTTTATCTTATTTTGCAGGCTAATAAAGAAACAATGAATAAAAGCCCAAATGTCTCAAATTCTCTGAATTTCTACCAATTTTAGAAGCCCAAATCAAGACAAACAAAGGCCCAAGATACCAAATTGATCCAAAAGAAATTCGTGAAGAAAAATCAAGAAAAGACAAATTCGGTTGGGAACCAATCGGTTGACCAACGGTTGGCCAACGGTTAGCTAACGGTTAGCTAACCGATCGACCTTGAAGTGGAGAGGGCTGCATCTTGAAGTAGTCGGCCGGCCTTGCAAGCCAAGGCCACCTCCACCTTCAGAGTCTTTGTTGGTATTTCTCCACAACCTCAACTCGGTAGGCCTCGGACTCAAGATGGTTGAGGTGACATTGCAGCTCCTGTATTTTGGTGAGAGATGACTCTCGTTGTCTCTTGGCCTCTAGCTACCAGTGCCTCCTTCCTTGAGAGTCTCATGTGCAACCACCTCCTCCTTCAGTTGGTCTGAATGGTCTCCACATTTTGGCGAGCGGCCGAGCCAGCTCAGCTTCGATGCTCTCCGCCTCTCGACCTCAACCTCATCCCTCAAGTATTTCACCATGTCATCCCGTTCATGGAGCTCGTGCTCGAGATGACTGATGTCCTCCTTGAGTTTGTCAATTGCGGTCGACTTCTTACTTCTAGATGACTTGAGACCCTTGATCATCTCCTCCCGCATCTCCACCTCCTGACGGCATTTCCCTCGCTCCTTCTCCAAGCCACCAACTTCGTCCTCCTTGGCGGCCCGGCTTTAGATCGGCCTCTGAGTCGTCTTCTCAGCCTCCAGCTTCTCTAGGAGCTTCAAGTAAACTTCCCGGACGTGCTCGAAGCGCTCGAATAGCTCTTGCTCTACCAAGACCCCCCGAAGCAGATAGCTTCTCAGGGTCTGATGGAGACCGTAGTCGGGCATGGCCGCAAGGATCTCATTATCCTTGGTAGCGAAATATGTCCATAGCCCGGCTTAGGCCATCCGGGACTCCAAGACGGACGCCCTCCTATCGAGACCCCGCCGAGAGACGAATCGGTTCTCCTCGGACGGTTCCCTCTCATATCTGGGGCCGACCTCAGGCGTCCCCATCATCAGCTTCCTTAGCTCCCCCCACACATCCGCTGAGATTTCATTGATGCAGTGCAGGAAAGGCTACCCAATGCGGCCCTCTTGGATGGAAGGCACTTCTTCTGCTATCGGCTCTTCAGCAGCCGGCTCCTTGCCTTGTCAGTGGGCTGACTCGGCTAGCGGGGGCGGGGCCGTCTCTTCCTCAGTTCGAACCTGGACATCCGCATGCTCGTTTGCCACCATCTCACCCCCCTCAGCCCGAGCGGGAGACTCCTCATCTATGACGATGACAACGTCAGCCGACTCTATATGAGTGGCCTCAAGGGGAGGAGTGGCAATGTTTTGGCCTTCCTCAACTTCTTGAGCAGAAGTAGGTATGGCCGCTTCTACCGCACTAGGCCCAGCCAACTGAGCTATAATTTTAGCAGCCTTCGCTGCTACCTCCTCGGCCTCTTCTGGGGCTAGTTCAGCCCTCAGACATTGATTATCACATTTTAATTACATTTTTATACCCTTATTACCTATGTTATATGAATAACGATATTACTAATAATCATTTTTATCTTATTTTGCAGGCTAATAAAGAAACAATGAATAAAAGCCCAAATGTCTCAAATTCTCTGAATTTCTACCAATTTTAGAAGCCCAAATCTGAAGACAAACAAAGGCCCAAGATACCAAATTGATCCAAAAGAAATTGTGAAGAAAAATCAAGAAAAGACAAATTGGTTGGGAACCAATCGGTTGACCAACGGTTGGCCAACGGTTAGCTAACGGTTAGCTAACCGATCGACCAACCGATCGGTTTGCAAATGCATTCAATTAATGGTGGATTTCTCTTCCTTTTGGCTAGGTTTGATCCAATGGTTCACATCAACTCCGTTGGGCTATAAATAGGGGTGAATCTTTGAGGGTTTTGAGTGTGAAATATTTTGTAAAACTCTATTTGTAGAGGAGGGTCACTCTTAATTGAGAAGACCTTCCAAAATTATAACTTTTGTTACACAATAAATGAAATGTTTCACCCTTCAATTTCCTTTCTCTTCTTCTAATCCAAGGACCAAAAGGAGGATTAGATTAAGATCAGGAGTTGTTGGTTTCGATTTTATTTCTTTTTCATTTTCTTTCTTGTTCATTTAATTGCTTTGTAGCTTAGATTTACTTTCATGCAATTTAATTTCATGCAATTTACTTTCATGCAATTTACTTTCATGCAATGTATTTAATTCTTGTATTTACTTTCTAGAATAGATTTTTCTTTCCTTTAATTCACCTTGAGGCTAGAACCCTCTAGGGAATTATCCTTTTCTAAGTGTGGAGCTAATATTTGTGGGATCCCTAGAGATTGTTTGAAACTAGCTAACAAATCCAACTCATTCTTGTGAGATTGAGATAAGCTAAGTGGATCTACTCTAGATTCCTCATATCTTTAATTAATCCTCCATACTTTACCTTCTTTATTTTTCTCTTATCCTTGCTTTTCATTTGTTTGTTATTTTTCTTTATTCTTGATTCTTGATTTCATTGATTTTTACTTCTCTCTCAATCTCATATTCCCTCCATGTGCATATAATCTCAAACCTAGTTTTGTTATTATGTGCATATAACCACAACCACATTCTCAACTTCATTTCCTCCTCTTTTGCACATAATCCACAATCCACTCTCTAATCTTTCCATGACCATTTTCACCATGTACATAAACTCCTAATTGTCATGCGCATAATTTGAGGACCAAAACTTGAACAAAACTCTTCCTACTTCCCGTTCCTCGTGGGATCGATAATCTTATATACTATAACTTGATAAAGGTTGTATACTTGCAACTTAGGAGGTAATCATTTATTTCCCATCAAGTTTTATTTTTGAGGCCTGATTGGGGCCCCCGCCTGAGAAGCATCTGAGTCCTTTAGCGACAGAGCCAAGACCGCTGCTCGGATCTTGTCTTCTTCGATTGGTGAGACTCTAGAGATGCCAACCACCCGCAGAATCATAGGATCGAACAAGTTCTTGATCCTAGGCGACCCAGAATAAGCCCGAATCTTCTCGATCGTGCTTCTCTAGCAAAGCCATGAGAAAACCCAGCTTCAGGACATCCTTCTTAATCTCTAGCAAAGCCAAACAAGATAGGATCGAGTCGGCCCCAAAGATCCAGATGAACCTCTCCTTCCAGTCCTTATTCGACTTAGGAGGGTTTGAGACGACTTTGAAGCCCACCCAAATTCTGGAAATAATAATGGCCCTCCTTCTTCCCAACCTTGACGCTGAGAAGATTGCCGAGGATGCGGAGGGTCAGCTCGACTCCCACCCAATGGCAGATCACCATGAACTCCACCAGTGTAGCGATGGAGTTCGGCTTGATTTAGGAAGACGAGACCCCCAGAGCCACAAAGGTGCGGCGAAGAAAGGGATGAAGTGGGAGACGGAGGCCATACTCTAAGTGGCGGATGTACACCGGAGCGATGACGCCGCTGTGCTCATACACCACCTCCTTCTTCTCTGGCGCTGACAGTGTGAACTCGCCGGGGATATCATATTGGTTGTAGTAGCTCTCGACTCCCTCGAACACATCTTGGAGTGGAACTTCCTCAACAGATCGATCCTAGCCTCATTGTGGGTGACGGTGGTAGCAGAGAAAGACATTTGGAAGAAAGATCACCGAAGTAGATCGGAAATCGCTCAAAAGCTGGAGAGTTCTAGGGTTTAGAGAATTTATAAATGAGCCCTTCAGAAGAACAGATATATATAGGCTTGGAGGTGGGCACATGGCGAGATCATAGCAGTTGTAGATGGTCAAAATGTATTTTCACTTAGGCCGATGATCAGCTTGGATCCAAGAAGTGAACGCCTATGGGCTAAACACTTTGAATGGGCCTAAAGTCAAGCCCACAACAAGCTGTAGCGAAGGTCACCTGATGATTAAAGCGAACCTCGCCAAACAACCCATATCCACTCGACTCGACCAAGTCAGACACGAGTCGACCCCCACAACACGCCTCAGACCGAGTCTAAAGGCATCATTAGTCGGCCAAGCCTAAAGTCGAATTCTGTGTCAAATTCGAACTCACGAAGCGAAGCTCACCAGACAGTCTATGTCGACTCGACTCAACCAAATCAAATGTGAGTTGACTCCCAGACCAAGTCGAAAGGAATCATTAGTCGACCAAGCCTAGAGTCGAATTCTGTGTCAAATTCGAACTCATAGGCGAAGCTCGCCAACTAATGAACTCCGCCCATGAAGACCAAGTCATCCACTTCTGAAGAAGGCGCACCCATATTCGAAGCGACCCTCACCCACACTCGCAGCGACCTTCGCCTACGTCTTCAGCAAACTTCTCCAGGCCCGCAAACTTCGCCTAATAGCCATTTCAGAGCTATTTTCAGGGGATAACCGTTCCCCATTATCTCCTACTTTAATGGCCACTTAACCTATAATTAAGGGGGCATTAACTCTCTCTTTTAGCCTATAAAAAGAGGGGAGATCATTCATTTTGAGGCATCGCATCTGATCTAATCTAAGGGATAGTATCTAAGAGTTCGCAGGAAAAGTCGGGTTCTTGATCTTCATTGCTGAACTCATTACAGCTTTTTTTGCTTTTACAAATGAATTCGAAAAAAAAAAGTTTACCTTTTTATAAGGCTACAACGAAAATCAAAGAAAAGAAAAATTACAACTTTTCTCCTTAAACAAACACGGGATCCGTTTATCGAATCCTCGCTTGCGTGGGTGTCTTTGCCTGTGTCGGGGTTTATCCGTGGACCGCCGCATGATCGTGATCTGAAGTTAGATCTACAAGATCAAGGGAATTATTTCACGAAGGAAATAATCGCCGAAGTGAGTGAAATCGACCAAGCGAGATCACTACTCTTCTCGGGATCAAAACAAGGTTTGATCTCGAGGAATCACGTGTAGATCTTACCTAGAATCTCTCGAACTCCTTTGTTTTGCGTCGCCAGGTTCGCCAAAATCCTAGATCTGGTCGTCGGATCGCCTCCCCTTCTTTCTTCAAGTCCAGATCTGTGCAAAAATTCAGATCTTAATCCGGCAGAGCTTCGGCCTCGTTCAAAAATTCCGGCCATCAGAAAATGAGCACCCCTCCCTCTATTTATAAGCTTCAAAAACGGATAACGGGCCAGATCTGTGCCCGAACCACCTCCTGGTGGCTCGGCTCTGGCCAAGCCACTACGAGGTGGCTCGGCCACCCCTAAGGGTGGCTTGGCCACCGAGCCACCCCCTGGGTGGCTCGGCCACCGAGCCACCCTAAGGTGGCTCGACCATGGCCGAGCCACCCCAAGGTGGCTCGGCCACCGCATCACCCTAGGGTGGCTTGGCATTGGCCGAGCCACCCTCGGGTGACTTGGCTTTATTTGCCGAGCCCCTAAGGGCAGTTCCGGGTCTGGTTTTCCGATTTTCTGGTATTTTTCGAGTCCGATTCCGTTGATCCGAGTCCGATTTGGTTCGGAGTTGTCGGTTTTGTTGATTCGAAGCTTCGGAATTAGGTTTATCCCATCGTTCGCATGTGATTCGTCGCTTCGTTTGACTTGCACACTTCATCAACTCGCTCCATGCGTTGGCGTCGCCTACGTCATCGGATGGCTCGCCGATCGACAACTTGTCGTCACGAACTATGTTCAGGGACTTAAAGGTAATTTTCAACACCTACAGATACCCCCTCCAAAGTGTTTTGGCCTCGCTCTTTTATAGAAGAAGCCGAAATACTTTGGATATGATAGGCCCAAACCTTCAGTCGGTATAACAGGACCTAAAAATGGCTTCGAATCTTGACTTCTCCAATTCTTTCGGACTATCCAGTGCTTTGTAGGATGACTGAAAGTGTCACGGTACTGCATTTATTGTCTGACCGCTGTCGAAATCTTGACCCGAAGCTGATGAATGAATTTTTTTTGCTTTGGCTCGTGTTGGTGAGTTATCGTCTAACTGACCATCCAACTTCGTGAGATTTAATCTTTAATCGGTGAATTCTCCATTGCGATGCTTGTCGTAGAACTGACCACGACGGGAGGAATTTTCTTGAGATTCATCCTTTAATCGGTGAATTCTCTATCGCGACGCGTTGACCGGCGTCGAAAATTTCTTCTTGAAATTTAACCTTCAATCGGCGATTTTCCATTGCGACGCGTTGGCCGGCGTCAACACAGTTTATACTCGTACGTTCACTGGAGTTTCGGGAATTAGTTTATCCTCATTTATCCGTTTGGAGGTGGTCGAGTTATCCTTAAAATATAAAATATTTTTCAGGAACTTCTCGACAAAAATAGGAAATAGTTTATACTCATATATCTTTTTGGAGTAATTATGAGGTTTGAATAAGCCGAACTGGGTGAAAAGCGACCCTCAATGGGTGATAACCCCACTGAATAAATGTCCAGGGCTTTCTCTCCGTCAGTTCATGCCGATCCTTGACCCTAGAACAGCTTTGATAAGGGATGTTGGTTACCCAGAGTTAGCCAAGGCAATTGCTGATGATCTTGACCGTTTGGAACTCAAGCTTTAGAAATTACAGGAGTTGCAAGCAGCGGGTGCTTCTTCATATATAGCCGGTCGAGTGGAATCTCGTCTGGAAGCCTGGCACGATGCTCGAGTTTTTACCGAACTCGAGGTTCAAATGCAGCGGGGCCGGGTAGATCAGGTTAAGACCGCCCTTGCTGAGAAATCAACCTCCCTGAGCAACCTTCATTATTGTATTGCGTCAAGTGAGGCCAAGATAGCGCAGCTCAGGCGGGAACTTCAGGTGGAGGAAGAGAACTTAAGTATCTTTGAGCTGACAAGGGCCAACGAAGAGGAAGCTCGAACCGCCATATCCAAGAAACTGGAGCTCTCGGAACAAAAGCTAGCTGAAGTTAAGGAAGAAGCTGTGAAGACATTGAATGCCAATGAGGAGTCTTTCAGGGCTGAGTTGCAGAAGGAGCTCCAACAAGCTTATAACGATGAGTTGTCTGAGTTAGAACAACAAATGTTTTGCCATAAACTTGATGTTTGAATAACTACAATTTCTTCGTTGAAAGACTCGACTCTTCATTAATCGAATAAACTTCTATCCTCTTTTTTTATTATTATTTATTATGATTTCTCATTTCGTTTGAAATAATCAACCACAATACTCATAGGATTTTTGGCAAACCCTCAGCCATCAATGGATTTGATGAGCCTTTACCGATTATTGTTTGAATCGAGGTAGCATGCGGATTAAACCCGTTCCGCATGTGACGTTGTGCTAAAAGAATGAAACTCTTTTAGGCTTAACGCTACGATGTCGAATACGTAGACTTCGTCTTCTTTTACGGGCAAGAGACTAACCGGCAACGCGTGTTAGGCGTTGACTTTAGGGTTATTGGCCAACCCTCAGCCATCAACGAATTTGATGAGCCTTTACCGATTACCGTTTGAATCGGGCTAGCATGCGAATTACCTAAACCTGTTTCGTACGTGACGTTGTGCTAAAAGAATGAAACTCTTTTAGACTTGGTGCTATGATGTTGAATACATAGGCTTCGTCTTTCTCACGAGGATAGACTACCCGGCTACATGTATTAGATACAGGCTTATCCCTACTTAGGCTTCGAGATAAAATTCCCCAGACTTGAATTCTGGTGTCTTCTTCAATCGGTAAAAGACTAAACCGGCAACGCATGTTAGGTGTTGACTTATCCCTACTTAGGATTCGGGATAAAATTCCACACACGTGTAAGGCGTGGATTGTGGTGTTATTAATAACAACCTGCCACAATTTTGAATATGTGGGCTTTTGTTCTTTTTACGGTTAAGAACTAACCGGCAACGCGTGTTAGGCGTAGACTTATCCCTACTTAGGATTCGGGATAAAATTCCCCAAGATGAGTCTTGGTATCCTTTTCACGGAGAAAGGTTAACCGGCGACGCGTGTTAGGCGTAGACTTATCCCTACTTAGGCTTCAGGATAAAATTCCCCAGACTTAAATTCTGGTGTCTTCTTCAATCGGAAAAAGACTAAACCGGCAATGCGTGTTAGGCGTTGACTTATTCCTACTTAGGATTCGAGATAAAATTCCCCACATGTGTAAGGCGTGGATTGTGGTGTTATTAATAACAACCTGCCACAATTTTGAATATGTGGGCTTTCGTTCTTTTTACGGTTAAGAACTAACCGGCAACGCGTGTTAGGCGTAGACTTATCCCTACTTAGGATCTGGGATAAAATTCCCCACTCTTGTAAGGCGTGGATTATGGTGTTATTAATAACAACCTACCACAATTTTGAATATGTGGGCTTTTGTTCTTTTTACGATTAAGAACTAGCGACAGCAGCGTGTTAAGTAGACTTATCCCTACTTAGGATTCGGGATAAAATTCCCCACACGTGTAAGGCGTGGATTGTGGTGTTATTAATAACAACCTGCCACAATTTTAAATATGTGGGCTTTTGTTCTTTTTACGGTTAAGAACTAACGACAGCAGCGTGTTAAGTAGACTTATCCCTACTTAGGATCCGGGATAAAATTCCCCACTCTTGTAAGGCGTGGATTATGGTGTTATTAATAACAACCTACCACAATTTTGAATATGTGGGCTTTTGTTCTTTTTACGGTTAAGAACTAACGACAGCAGCGTGTTAAGTAGACTTATCCTACTTAGGATTAGGGATAAAATTCCACACGTGTAAAGCGTGGATTGTGGTGTTATTAATAACAACACCTACAATTTTAAATATGTGGGCTTTTGTTCTTTTTACGGTTAAGAACTAACCGGCAACGCGTGTTAGGCGTTGACTTATCCCTACTTAGGATTCGGGATAAAATTCCCCAGACTTGAATTCTGGTGTCTTCTTCAATCAGAAAAAGACTAAACCGGCAACACGTGTTAGGCGTTGACTTATCCCTACTTAGGATTCGGGATAAAATTTCCCAAGACGAATCCTGGATTGAAGATAACATTGATGTGGAAAAGAAATAATTTTATATTCTGTCTCCCAATGCTGGAGAGGAAGAATTTTATATCCTATCTCCAGGTCTTCTTTTTAGGGTAAAGACGAACCCGAAATAAGAGAGGAAGGATTTTATATCCTATCTCTTACTACTGGAGAGGAAGGATTTTATATTCTATCTCCAGGGCAAAGGAAACTAAAAGTGGGATCTCCACTTCGAGAATCTGAAGAGGTGAAACTAAGAGTGGGATCCCCACTCCTAGAATCGAAAAGATTCAGGTAACTTTCACTTTTATAGGATTCGCTACCTGATCTGAAAATAATTTTCTCATTTATCGAGATGAAATTTTAATTTCAGCCCTGTTTGAGTCGAAAGTTAGTTTCATTTGTAAAACTTGAGAAAATTACACTTTTGGTTCTCAGTTACAAAGAAATTTTAGATAACTCTCTCTCAAACTCGAACAAAAGACGCTACAAGTGTAGATCTCTTGTTTTCGTGGGACTTTGCCTGTGCCGGGGACGCGTAATCCGTGGACCACCGAGCAGCGATCGTCGAATCGACGGGGTTTAGTTGATGCTTCGCAAAGGAAACAAGAACTTCAGCAAATATCTTAGCAAGGTAAGATATCTACTCTTCTCAAGAATAAGTCAAAGCTTAAACTCGAGGAATCTCCGTGTGGATCGTGTTCTTGAACTCCGGAAGCTTAGATCTCTGATTGCCCCTTTCTGATAGCCGACCCCCTGCCCAAGTGGACGTAGGAGGGTATTTATAGTCTTTGGGAAACGTGCCTTCTGAAGAAACACAAGTGTCATAAGTGCTCCACATTTGCAGTTAGCACGGGCTACCGAATCGCCAGCTAAGTCGCTAACCGGGCGGTAAGCAGGTCGCCGCTAGCGCGTAGGCAGTGATGGGCCACGATCGGCGAGGCGCTGTCGCCCCTCCACCTGTTGTAACGGTTTCCTACTTTTAGGCACGATTAAATGCCCTAGAATCACGCCTAGTGGGCGATCTTCGCGCGGTAACCGCGACATTAAAGTATTTGAGCGTCTCTGCTGATAAAGTCAAGTGGGCCCCACCAGCATTGATTTAAACCCTTCAAGAGCTCGTTTCAAGTATTACGGGTGTCTCGCCTTTGGCGAACACAAATGTCTCGCCTATAGCGAGACACATCAAGTGTCTCGCTTCGTGGCGAGACACACACAAAATGTCTGCTAACGGCGAGACACATCAAATGTCTCGCTTCGTGGCGAGACACACACAAAATGTCTGCTAACGGCGAGACATAAGCAAGTGTCTCGCCTATAGCGAGACAACCGTCTCGCGATCAGAAGCAGACACAATCTTCTCATGTGTTGACTTCTTGAGATTTCGACGGCGTTGTCCTTCGATCTTCTCATAATTTAGTCATATTTGAGGTTCTTCACAATTTTGATGCCTACAGATACCCCTCCAAAGTTTTGGACTCCTCGTATTTTGTCGAGGGTCCGGAATACTTTGGATAAGATGCCTTTACTTCTGCTCAACGCTTGAACTTTGTAGAAGAGGCCCGTGTTTTGCTTCGGTTTCTCAAACCACGGGTAGCGATGTGGCTATCCATATTCGAGTTCAATAAGCTGTTGCATTTGTATTTGAATGGATTGAAATGTCGAAGTCGATTTTGGACTAATCATCTTCATCTTGAAGGTCACCACTTGGGTTGTAATTGAGATGCCTTGAGAATCATTGAGAAAAGCGTCGTCGGTTTTGAACATCGATTTCGGAAAGCTTCTATATGGAATATGGAACCGATTTGTTTTGAATATACCGCCTTGAGCCTCGAGTTGCCAAGGCGGTTTGGAATTGTGTCTTCTCTTGGGGAAAACTAACCCGTTGTGTCTTCTCTTGGGGCAGCGAACCCGTTGTGTCTTCTTGGGGTGAAAACGAACCTCGTTATCGAGTAGACCTCTCATTCATAAAAGGAATCGAGAGGGATTTTGACCATGGTCCTAAGCGTAGGAAGGTTTGACCAGATAGGAATTTTGAGACAATCCTAGCTGCCGGAAGGTTTGATCGCTCAATTTGAAAGTGGACCTCTGCTCATGGAAGGAATCGAGGGGATTTTGACCGTGGTCCCGATCAGAGGAAGGTTTGACCAGATAGGAATTTTGAGACAATCCTAGCTGCCGGAAGGTTTGATCGCCAATTTGGAAGTGGACCTCTCGCTCATGGAAGGAATCGAGAGGATTTTGACCGTGGTCCCGATCAGAGGAAGGTTTGACCAGATAGGAATTTTGAGACAATCCTAACTGCCTAAGGTTTGATCGCTCAATTTGGAAGTGGACCTCTCGCTCATGGAAGGAATCGAGAGGGATTTTGACCATGGTCCTAAGCGTAGGAAGGTTTGACCAGATAGGAATTTTGAGACAATCCTAACCGCCTAAGGTTTGATCGCTCAATTTGGAAGTGGACCTCTCGCTCATGGATTATCCACCCCGACTTTCTTTGCAAAACTGGGCTCTTGTACTCATCGGAGGATGTAGTAAGATGGAGAAGCAGTTTAACCTCTTGTACTCATCGGAGGATGTTGTAAGATGGAGAAGCAGTTTAACCTCTTGTACTCATCGGAGGATGTTCTCATTCGGCTTATTTCGGCGTTAAGACACCGGCTTCGACCAAGGCTTGGATGATGGCCTTGAGAGCTAAGCAATCCTTAGTAGGATGGAGGATCCTTCTGTGATACGCACAGTATTTAGGGTCCGAAGTCTTGTCAGCCTCCTCTTGATTTATAATCGGAGGCAACTTGATTTTGTTGTTATCAAGGAGGTGTTTGAAGATGATCGAACTTCTTCGTCTACGAAGAGTATGTCTGTGGAATTCGATTTAGAAGCTTTTGGCGGTCGTTGTTGCGACGTTTGACTAACAGCGATCCACAGATGCCTTTCCTCTATTACGAGAGGAAAAATTTATACGAGGGTCGACCACCTTTTAGCCTCTTCGGCTTTCTTCCTTTTGAGGAAACGTTGGCTTGTTCTCCTCGTATTTTCGATCTTTCCATGTAGTTGGTGGGGCGACCCCCATGACTTCCAACAGATCAATGGAGAGATTATTGTGGCACGCCCGCAATATGAATTTCTGATTGATCTTTGCGCTTATGGCCTTATTGCGAAGGTTTGACCAGGATAGGAATTTTGAGACAATCCTAACTGTCGGAAGGTTTGATCGCTCAATTTGGAAGTGGACCTCTCGTTCATGGAAGGAATCGAGAGGGGATTTTGACCGTGGTCCTGACTGTAGGAAGGTTTGACCAGGATAGGAATTTTGAGACAATCCTAACTGTCGGAAGGTTTGATCGCTCAATTTGGAAGTGGACCTCTCGTTCATGGATTATCCACCCCCAGCTTTCTTTGCAAAACTGGGCTCTTGTACTCATCGGAGGATGTAGTAAGATGGAGAAGCAGTTTAACCTCTTGTACTCATCGGAGGATGTTGTAAGATGGAGAAGCAGTTTAACCTCTTGTACTCATCGGAGGATGTTCTCATTCGGCTTATTTGGCGTTAAGACACGGCCGACCAAGGCTTGGATGATGGCCTTGAGAGCTAAGCAATCCTTAGTAGGATGGAGGATCATACGTGATCGCATACGGTATTTAGGGTCAGAAGTCTTGTCGACCTCCTCTTGATTTATAATCGGAGGCAACTTGATTTTGTTGTTATCAAGGAGGTGTTTGAAGATGATGGAACTTCTTCGTCTCACGAAAGAGTATGTCTGTGGAATTACGATTTAGAAGCTTTTTGGCGGTCGTTGTTGCGACGTTTGACTAACAGGCGATCCGAGATGCCTTTCCTCTATTACGAGAGGAAAAATTTATACGAGGGTCGACCACCTTTTAGCCTCTTCGGCTTTCTTCCTTTTGAGGAAGCGTTAGGCTTGTTCTCCTCGTATTTTCGATCTTTCCATGTAGTTGGTGGGGCGACCCCATGACTTCCAACAGATCAATGGAGAGATTATTGTGGCTGCGTCTGCAATATGAATTTCGGTGATTGGATCTTTGCGGTTTATGGCCTTATGCGAGGCGCTTAGCGAAAGTGTCAATTATCTCCCCATCCTTCTGCTTCTCGTCTAGAAGAGTTCCAATGGAAACTTCCGTGTCATCATCGAAGAAATTGTTGAGGAACAAACTTTCCAAATCATTCCAACAGTTGATACTACCGGCCTTGAGTCTTCGATACCAATCGAAAGCAGCCCCGCGAAGGGTACCGACAAATGACCGGACCATCAAAGGCTCATTTCCCGAGATCACCCCTAAATGAGACTTGAAATAGATCAAGTGCTGTGTAGGTGACCCTCTCCCGTCAAATGGCGTGAAGTTGATCAAATTGAATTTCGGCGGGTAAAGAATTGAATCCCACTCTCTAGGATACGGACACGGAATACCAGTCCTTTTGACTTCCTGTGCGGACATCAAAGCATTGATTTTATCTTCAAGCTCTTTCATCCTTTCGCCATCCTCCTCCCCCTGTTTTGGATTACTTCCAATAGGAAGAATCGGACCATTTCCACCTTGAGCACTAGATGGAGTTTTCTTTGGAGGTTGATCAGCGTAAATGTGTTCATCAATCTCCGAATCACTGTCTTCGACATTATGGTGGGTAACTCCACCTTGTTGGTAGTTTGGTGTTATTGGACCGGTTGTTACTGCCGTATGGGTTTGCAACTCCCTCATCTGTTGCATGGCTAGCTCCTCTCTGTTCTCATTTGACCTTAAGCTCTTCTCTTTGCTTGGCTAAGGCTTCTTGTAACATTTGAGCGGGACATCGGGAGTAATGGTAAAACCTCTCGGGATGACGACCAACACTTGACATTGTGTCATCGGAAGCTATCGCCCGAATTGATGTCGGAAGCCGTCATCGGATGACTCTCCCTCATGCATCCTTCTATAGTCGATGCATTGAGCATTCATAATTATGCGAGACATTCTTTGAAATCGAGATCAACCTTTCCTCGAGTGAAGTCGGGATGCATCCGTCGTAGGTCCTTTCCTTTGTTCACCATGTTGATAGTCGCCGGAAACTCATCAAATTGGATAGATGATCTCTTTCTTCTTGATGTCGTCTTGGACGTGGCTTGAGACCTTTTGCTGGGGAAAGCCGTTCGAATCTTGAAGCTCTTTGTGGGTGGCGTTAGGCTTCGAGCAGGAACATCGATAATAGCGTCTTAATCGGTTTTGCACATGAGCAAGAACAATCTATTTCGTCGATCGTCCTCTTTAGGTGTGTTGCTACCCCGGCGATGACACGGTTGATGTGGCTTGTCACCGGTTGTACTTTCACCCCAAGTGTAGCGTTGTCCTTAGTGGAGGACCGTCTTCTTTTAGGGGCGTCGGCCATTTGACTTGAGAGACAACTTCCGTCACTTGGCCGTCATCGAAGTTGCTTACGTATGAATAACAAGCGTTTGATCGCCTTTGGTGACTTCGAATCTGCGCCGTTTGTCTTTATCGGCAAACTTCGCGGACCCCTTAGGGATGCTCAAGCGAGATGCAATGGGAACTCTTCGGTTTGAGATCGTCGGATGGCTCGGAACATTCGAACATCACACGGGATTTGGATACATTGACTGTCGTTGTTCATGGATTGAATGATCCAAACATTCCATTACTAGTGTTTTGACTTTGGTTCTCGATTGTGGACCAAGGCGTGAACACCAGTTGTGATTCCGGACTTAACGGTTGATACCTCGGTAGGCGGAAGAAGAGGCGGAAAAGCCCATTTTACGCTAAGGCATGGAGAACGCCTGTTGTTGGCGGCGATTCTGCTGCTCGGCGGCGAGCGGTTACTACCCTTTGTTGGCGGCGGCTTAAGCTGTCTCTGCGCGGGCGACTTCAGCTATCTCGGTGAAGAATGTTCTTGAGGCGAGTCTTGAGCGATTTTGATGTCGACCGGGATCCATGCTTGGCGATTTTGAGCCGATTCTTTGGGTTGATTTTGACTCTTGTACCTTGCGAACAACGGCGTGCTCGAGCAAAGCGTGCCGCGTTTTTTGGCTCCTTCCTTGTCAATCGGGTCCTTTTGGCGAGAACCCATTCTTCCTTGGGAGGAGTATTGGCGGATTGAGGTTGGCGTTGTAACTGCGCCTCACCGATCATGAAGTTAGTGTTGTAATGAACTCCGTCTGTTGATTCCATGACCTTTGCAAGTTGTCGGGCCATCTTTTGGCGTTGTCTGGCGAGCCCTCTTCGTCGAGGCGGTTGAATCTTGTTGAATGACTCCTTCTTCGAAAGAGTCAACGAAGCGAGCTCGGCTTTGAGATCCTGCGGGGTGTTGTTGAGAGAAATGCGCCTCCGTGCATAGCGAGCGAGAATGGTTAGCATCCTGACAAGAGCGAACCTCCCTCTTAGGAGATGAGATCCTCCGATGTTTGCGGGGTGAGGAGGACCCGATGAGGAAGAGGAGATACTCTTCGAACTTGGCTTGATCGAAGAAGTAATCGATCCATCGACCATGAGGTCGGCTTGATGTTGCAAGGCTGCGACACAACGATCTCGGGCTCGAGACCGTTAGCTCCCTTGTAATTAGCCATCGTGTTTGAGTCGAAAGTTAGTTTCATTTGTAAAACTTGAGAAAATTACACTTTTGGTTCTCGGTTACAAAGAAATTTTAGATAACTCTCTCTCAAACTCGAACAAAAGGCGCTACAAGTGTAGATCTCTTGTTTTCGTGGGACTTTGCACGATGGGGAATGTCAGTGGACCACCGGCGGCGATCGTCGAATCGGCGGGGTTTAGTTGATGCCGCCAAAGGAAACAAATACTTGACAAATATCTTAGCAAGGTAAGATATCTACTCTTCTCAAGAATAAGTCAAAGCTTAAGCTTCGAGGAATCTCCGTGTGGATCGTGTTCTTGAACTCAGGAAGCTTAGATCTCGATTGTCCCTTTCGATGCCGACCCCTGCCCAGTGGGCGTGGGAGGTATTTATAGTCTTTGGGAAGCGTGCCTTACGAAGAAACACAAGTGTCATAAGTGCGCCACTTGGTCATTATCCGGTTGTTTCGAATAACAAGCGCTTGATCGCTTTGGTGACTTTGCTAATCACATTGCTTTGTCTTTATCAAGAAACTCGGACCCCTTAGGGATGCTCAAACGAGATGCAATGGGAACTCTTTCGCTTTGAGATGCCGATGGTTCTAACATTTCAACATCACCGATTTGGGTACGCCCCAACCCGTCGTTGTTCATGGATTGAATGATCCAAACATTCCATTACTAGTGTTTTGACTTTGGTTCTCGACAGGGACCAAGGCGACCAACACCGAAGTTGACGGATTCCGGACTTAACGGTTGATACCTCATTTAAAAGCGGAAGAAAGGGGCGGAAAAGCCCATTTTCTGCTAAGGCATGAGGGCGCCTCGCCGTTGGCGGCGGGTAGTTCGGCCGCTCGGCCGACGCGAGATTTACTTCATACCTGCCAGGCGCTTAGGCTGCCTACGCACGCAGGTACCGAGCCGTCTCTACCGAAGAATGTTGCCGAGGCAGAGTCTTGAGCCGATTTTGATGTCGACTTCGGGATCCATGCTTGGCGATTTTGAGCCGATTGCTGGGTTGATTTTGACTCTTGTACCTTGCGAACAACAGCACGTGCTCGAGCAAAGCGTGCACGGCGTTTTTGAGCGCGCTCCTTCCTTGTCAATCGGGTCCTTTTGACGAGAACCCATTCTTCCTTGGGAGGAGTATTGACGGATTGAGGTTGAGGCGTTGTAACTTGCTGACGCCTCTGATCACGCGAGTTCGTGTTGTAATGAACTCCGCCCGCTGATTCCATGACCTTTGCAAGTTGTCGGGCCATCTTTTGGCGTTGTCTCGGCGAGCCCTCTTCGTCGAGGCGGTTGAATCTTGTTGAATGACTCCTTCTTCAAAAGAGTCAACTTGGCGAGCTCGGCTTTGAGATCCTCCGGGTGTTGTTGAGAGGGGAATCGCCCGCCGCAGTTTAACGAGAATCGCTAAGCATCACAACGTAACGAACCTCCCTCTTAGGAGATGAGATCCTCCGATGTTTGCGGGGTGAGGAGGACTTCGATGAGGAAGAGGAGAGATACTCTTCAACTTGGCTTGATCGAAGAAGTAATCCATCCATCGACCATGAGGTCGGCTTGATGTTGCAAGGCTGCGACACAACGATCTCGGGCTCGAGGCCGTTAGCTCCATTGTAATTAGCCATCGTGTTTGAGTCGAAAGTTAGTTTCATTTGTAAAACTTGAGAAAATTACACTTTTGGTTCTCGCCACAAAGAAATTTTAGATAACTCTCTCAAACTCAACAAAAGACGCTACAAGTGTAGATCTCTTGTTTTCGTGGGACTTTGCTGTCTTGGGACGCGTAATCCGTGGACCACCGAGCGCCGATCGCCGAATCGACGGGTTTAGTTGATGCTTCGCAAAGGAAACAAATACTTCAAAGAAATATCTTAGCAAGGTAAGATATCTACTCTTCTCAAGAATAAGTCAAAGCTTAAACTCGAGGAATCTCCGTGTGGATCGTGTTCTTGAACTCCGAAGCTTAGATCTCGATTGTCCCTTTCGATAGCCGACCCCCTGCCCAGAGTGGGCGTAGGAGGGTATTTATAGTCTTTGGGAAGCGTGCCTTACGAAGAAACACAAGTGTCATAAGTGCTCCACATTTGCAAGCTAGGCAGCTGAAATGCCACGCCAAGTCAGCCTCGCTAACCGGCGAAGTAGGTCGCTTAGCGGCGAGGTAAGATGGGCCGCCTCACCGATCGGCGAGGCAAAGGTCGCCCCTCCACTGTTGTAACGGTTTCCTACTTTTAGGCACGATTAAATGCCCTAGAATCACGCCTAGTGGTATCTTCGGCGATGTAGCGCACATTAAAGTATTTGAGCGTCTCTGCGTGATAAAGTCAAGTGGGCCCCACCAAAGATTGATTTAAACCCTTCAAGAGCTCGTTTCAAGTATTACGGGTGTCGCCTTTGGCGAGACATTGCAAGTGTCTCGCCTATAGCGAGACACATCAAATGTCTCGCTTCGTGGCGAGACACACAAGCGTCTCGCTAACGGCGAGACACATCAAATGTCTCGCTTCGTGGCGAGACACACAAGCGTCTCGCTAACGGCGAGACATAAGCAAGTGTCTCGCCATAGCGAAGACAAACCGCTGTCTCGCGATCAGAAGCAGACACAATCTTCTCATGTGTTGACTTCTTGAGATTTCGACGACGTTGTCCTTCGATCTTCTCATAATTTAGTCATATTTGAGGTTCTTCAGCAATTTTTGATGCCTACAAGCCCTAACCTTGGGAAGGCGTGACCGAAGAGGAAAGGATGGAGCCCTTCTGTTTATCACAAGGGGATCTTAGCATTGAAAGTGGACCTCTTGTTTGTGGAAGGAATCAAGAGAGGATTTTACTGGTGGATTGGACCAGAAAGATTTTTTAGTAGACTCACCGTCAATGAATTTGATCAGTGAGGGAATTTATGATGGAGGACAGATTCAGGGTTATCCTCAAGGACAATGGGTGAAATATTCCATGAGGAGCTTCCCATCAAAATAGGTTATCCCGAATATACTAAGGATAGTATTTTTTTAGGAACTTCCCATTTATCGGCATTAATTGCCTGTCGCCATCTTGAGTGATTAGGCGATATGCACCGTTAGAATAGGCTGTGTCTATCACAAACGGTCCTTCCCATTTGGGTCAAATATGAAGAGTTTTTTTTATTTTTATGACGCCTTTGGCACAGACGGGAATCGAACCCAGGCCCCCCACGATGGAGCGACATGGCTTTGCCATGTGACCTACTGGGCCCCCCCCCCAACTTTCCTTACTTTGGACAGCTTTGGGGTAATGACCCCTACATCGATCAAGGCCTGGATCTTATCCTTGAGATGGTAGCACGACTTGGTTGGATGGTGAACCGCCTGCGGAAATGCGCAGATCTCTGGTCGGACCTTATTTGCCTCCTCCTGATTCATGATTGGTGGCAGCTGGATCTTATTGTTCTCCAGGAGGTATTTGAAAATATCGGGAACCTCGTCTTCTTTGAAAGAATAGACTTTGAGGAACCTTGGTTCTGACGACTTCTGTTTTTGAGGTCGTTGCTGCCATTGGGGTTGCGATTGGAACGTTTAGTTTGCGTCCACTGCTTTGCCGCGTGGGACGAAATTCTGTTTGTGAGCATTTACCATTTGCTGGCCTCTTTCTGCCTTTTTCCTTTTAAGGAATCGTTCGGCTTGCTTCCCACGCACCTTCAAGTCTCTCCATGTTTTGGACGGTGCCGTTCCCATTGCTTCCAGCACGTCCAACGAAAGGTTATTGTGGCAGGTTTGGAGAATGAACTCCTCAGTTATCGGATCCCGACAATTCATTGCTTTGTTTAGGAACCGCTTGACGAAGTTGTCTATCATCTCTCCGTTCTTTTATTTTTCATCCAACAACGTCCCAATGGATATCTCGGTATCATCATCGAAGAAATTAGCGAGGAACATGGCCTCCATATCGTCCAAGTTGTTAACGCTCCCCAGCTTGAGACGGCGGTACCAATCGAAGGTGGCTCCTCGAAGAGTGCCAACGAATGACCGAACCATCAAGGGCTCGTTACCAAAAATAACCCCAAGGTGGGACTTGAAGTAGATCAAATGCTGAGTGGGTGAACCCTTCCTGTCGAACGGCGTAAAGTTTATTAGATTGAACTTCACCGGATACGGGATTGATTCCCACTCCCTTGGGTACGGACACGGTATACCCATCTTCTTTACCTCTTGGGCAGAAATCAAAGTGTTGATCTTACTCTCGAGGTCCTTTATCTTCTCATTATCACCTATGTCTCTGTTTGGGTGATTTTAAGGATGGACGACGGTGTTACCACTATCGTTCTCAAGGTTACCTCCCGCATTCTGTTTATCACGGGGATTATCGGCGTTACGGTCTTCTTCCCTGTCCGTGTCGCTATCCGTCAGGTGGATGTTATTGCGACGACTTGATTCGCCCTGGTGGTTCGTCAGTGCTTAGATCTGCTGGTCAGGCATTTCTCTCATTTGCTGCATGGCCATCTGCATCTCGAACTGGAAGTTCTCCTTTTACTTGGCCAAAGCCTCTTCAAGCATTTTGGTGACTTGTTCTGCACTGATCATGAATGCCTCCCGGGGTTGTCCCGCACTGGACACCGTATTATCGGAAGCAATTGCAGAGCCAGCGTCTAACACTTTATCTTCTGAGGGTAACCCCCTCTGCACTCTGCCATAATTAGGCGTCGATAGTCGGGACCTTAGCCGAGTCATTCGTTCGCGATACGAGAATAGCGCGTGTCGACGTCTCTTTGCTAGTCATGTTGATGGTGACTCTTGGCAATTCATTGTCTTGAGACACCGATCTCCTTTTGCGGAAGCGCCTCGACTTGGGCTTTGGCACTTCGGTGTCAAGCCTATCAAAGACCGACACCTTCTCCGTAGCTGTCTTGGCGCAGTTGCATTCTAACAACACGTACGATTAATGCGGAACATGGACAATCGTGTTGATTACGGAGAACTTCTCTTTCGGCATTTGCTCGTACCCCCAGCACGATAGTACAACTTATCGGCATGAATGCCGAAGTAACCCATCGTGTGTGGGCATGACTTCTCAGGTATAACGTCCTCGTCGCCAGATGAGAACGTCTCCATCTGAGGATGAACTGCCTTATTAGAGCTTTCAAAGTCACTTGCGTGCGTAGCCAGCGAGTGTGAATTTTCGGCGAGCTCTTGAACTTCAATTCTGACCCGGTCGCGGCGGCTCTGAGTCTTCTGTCATGGTTGAGTGGGTGCGACCCTGCTTGGGAGTGACGGGACTTCCTCAATGGGCCCAAATATTCTTTGATCGAATTTTGCCTCGATCATCATGCAGCGGGCGGCGTTCTAAAACCATTTTCTTGCCGGGATGAGCCGTGGGATCGACCGGCGGGTACTGAAGGTAGGCGGCGATTTAGATGCGATCGTCGGAGGTGGAATCGGTGATGAGGTGACCTTTCTTTGATTCAGATCACCCTGTAGCGGCCGAGCCTTTGTTGAGTCAGCTTGGGGTGGCTGATCCTTAGTTGATGTTTCGGCCTTAGCCCGAACCGTTATTCTGGGTTTGGGCCTCCACACTTGGCACATCCTTGGTGGCTTTTTGGCCACTTCCTCCTTCTTTAGCATCCGGGCCTCCTGAACTAGAGCCCGTGCGTGCGCAAGCAATGCGTGGTGCTTCCGGATGCGCTCTTCGATTGTTGAACGGTTCCGTCTGACTCGAACCCATTCGTTTGCTAACGACTTGGAAAAGTCGCTAGCCACCTGTTTTTGAGGTCTTCCACCTCTTCTGGATCTGAGATCCGTCCCATAGTGGATCCCGTCCATCGACTCCATGACCTTGGCAAATTGGCGTGCCAAGCTTTGGCGTCATCGCTGGCGGGCTCTCTTCGAAAGGATCGGCACGCCGTCGATGGTCATCTCCTGCATAGAGGAGCTCAGATCTGCAGATCCAGCCATCTCGGAGGCCGGAAGGACGCTGCTTGCTGTGACTTTGGCAGCGGCGGGATCGGAATCCTCGCCTTGGGATTTGAGATTCGATGACCAACGGATCCTCCTTGCAGCGGCGATCTTCCTGGACTTGCGGGGGGAGGATGATCTGGACAAGGATGAAAGATACTCCTCGAACTTCTGTTGGTCGAACTCATATTCGACCTCCTCTTCCACCGGGATTGCTATCCGCGGCTGCAGCACGACGATCTCGTCAGCGAGATCGTTGGCTCCCACTGTGGTCGCCAGCTTATTCGCAGGAAAAGTCGGGTTCTTGATCTTCATTGCTGAACTCATTACAGCTTTTTTTGCTTTTACAAATGAATTCGAAAAAAAAAGTTTACCTTTTATAAGGCTACAACGAAAATCAAAGAAAAGAAAAATTATAACTTTTCTCCTTAAACAAACACGGGATCCGTTTATCGAATCCTCGCTTTCGTGGGTGTCTTTACCTGTGCCGGGGTTTATCCGTGGACCACCGCGTGATCGTGATCTGAAGTTAGATCTACACGATTGAGGGAATTATTTCACGAAGGAAATAATCGCCGAAGTGAGTGAAATCGACCAAGCGAGATCACTACTCTTCTCGGGATCAAAACAAGGTTTGATCTCGAGGAATCACGTATAGATCTTACCTAGAATCTCTCGAACTCCTTTGTTTTGCATCGCCGGGTTCGCCAAAATCCTAGATCTGGTCGTCGGATCGCCTCCCCTTCTTTCTTCAAGTCCAGATCTGTGCAAAAATTCAGATCTTGATCCGGCATAGCTTCGGCCTCTTTCAAAAATTTCGGCCCTCAGAAAATGAGCACCCCTCCCTCTATTTATAAGCTTCAAAAGCGGATAACGGGCCAGATCTGTGCCCGAACCACCTTCTGGTGGCTCGGCCACCCCTAAGGGTGGCTCGGCCAAAACCGAAGCCACCCACCAAGCCACCCTAGGGTGGCTCGGTTTTGGCCGAAGCCACCTGGGGTGGCTTCGACCGAGTCACCCTAGGGTGGCTCGGCATTGGCCGAGCCACCCTCGGGTGACTTGGTTTTTTTTTTTGCCGAGCCCCTAAGGGCGGTTCTGGGTCTGGTTTTACGATTTTTGGTGTTTTGAGTCGATTCCGTTGATCGAGTCGATTTGGTTGGAGTTGTCGGTTCGTTGATTGAAGCTTCGGAATTAGGTTTATCCCATCGTTCGCATGTGATTCGTCGCTTCGTTTGACTTGCACACTTCATCGACTCGCTCCATGTGTTGGCGTCGCCTACGTCATCGGATGGCTCGCCGATCGATAACTTGTCGTCACGAAATATGTTCGGGGACTTAAAGGCAATTTTCAACGCCTACACTAAGATAATCGGATCTATCTAAGAAGACTATGTTATCTTCTAAAAAGATCAAAAGATCAATCCACACGCATCGCACTTGCGAGCTCATTGAGGAATATTGCTAAGAGAAGATTGGGCTAGCTTCCAAGCAATTCAACCCCCATTAATCAGCAAAAGACCCATCGTCTTAGTCGGCTCGTCAACGGAGTACAAGATCGACGCTCCACCGGCACACAGACAAGAACCCCCAAGAAATATAAATTTTTTCTTAGTTTCAATTATAATTCTTTTATTGTAATCTATGTCAATTGCAATATACAAAGAACCTGAAATAGCGGTCAACTCGATTAATGACGGACGGCTGAGATTGACCTTAGAATTCAAAGTGAACGCTCAGGAACCGAAGCACTGCCCTTCGGTTGACAAGCCATCTGCGCTCGAAGAACGAGGCAACGCTGGCACACGATCTCTCGTGACGTCAGAACATCATGTTAACAGTGGCATGTAGGCATTGAAAATTGCCTATAAGTCCCCGAACCTAGCTCGTGACGATGAGATAACGATCGACGGGCCATACGATGGCATAACAACGAACCGTTGATAACGTAACAACCAGTGAAGCGACGCAAACGCATGAATCGAGTCGACGAAGTGTGCAAGTCAAACGAAGCGATGAATCACATGCAAGCGATGGGATAAACCTAATTCCGAAGCTTCGAATCAACGAAACCGGATCAGAATCAAATCGAGCTCGGAAAACAAGCGGAAAACAAGTCCCGAACAAACCATCAAACCGAAAAAGTGAAAAGCCATAATGGCGGCTGGCCAAAGGCCGAGCCACCATTTGGAGCTACGTCGAGACACCAAGTGGTGTCTCGGCCACTTGGTGTCTCGGCCAAGGCCGAGACACCTAGGGTTTACTGGGCTTTTTTGCCCAGTTTCGACCGCATTCGCTTCTAAAATGTTATAAATAGAAGAGGAGGGGTCTCATTTGAGGGGATCGGGAATTTTTGAAAGAAGCCGAAGCTCTGCCAAATTGAAATCAAGTTCCAGATCTAGACTTGGGAGAAAAAGGGAGGCCTTCGAGGATCATCTTCTTCGACTCTCAGATCCAAGATCTTGGCGAACCTCTCAGGGCTATTACCCTCCTTCGTGAGATAATCCCCTCAGAAAGTTTGAGAGATTGAGGATCATATCTACACTATTTCCTCCGGATCAAAACCTTGTTTTTGATCCCGAGAAGCGCTGTGACTTCGCTTGGTCGATTTCACTCGCTTGGGCTATTATTTTCCTTTGTGAAATAATTCCCGTTATTGCGTAGATCTTTTATCGGATCGGATCATGCAGCGGTCCACGGATAAACCCGACACCGGCAAAGAACCCGCATAGCGAGGCCGATAAGCGGATCCGTGTTTGTTTAGGTGGAAAGTTGTAATCTTTTATTTTGAATTTCATTGTAAGTCTTATAAAAGATGACCTTTTAATTTTGAATTCATTTATAATTCCATAATGGTGTAATGAGTTCAACGACAATGAAGACCGAGAAACCAACTTTCCCCGAACCGCGGCATGTCGATCTTCTCATAAATGCGCGGATATCCAAACGATCGCTCAGCTTTCACTCGGACTTAAAGGCAATTTTCAACGCCTACACTAAGATAATCGGATCTATCTAAGAAGACTATGTTATCTTCTAAAAGATCAAAAGATCAATCCACACGCATCGCACTTGCGAGCTCATTGAGGAATATTGCTAAGAGAAGATTGGGCTAGCTTCCAAGCAATTCAACCCCATTAATCGACAAAAAGACCCATCGTCTTAGTGGAAACGTCAGCGAATTACAAGATCGGCGGCTCCAGAGCACCTGAGACAAGAACCCCAAGAAATATAAATTTTTCTTAGTTTCAATTATAATTCTTTTATTGTAATCTATGTCAATTGCAATATACAAAGAACACGAAATAGCGGTCAACTCGATTAATGACGGACGGTGAGATTGACCTTAGAATTCAAAGTGAGCGGCTTCGGGGAACGAAGCCGCCGGTTGACAAGCCATCCGCCGAAGAACGAGGCAACGCTGGCACACGATCTCTCGTGACGTCAGAACATCATGTTAACAGTGGCATGTAGGCATTGAAAATTGCCTATAAGTCCCCGAACCTAGCTCGTGACGATGAGATAACGATCGACGGGCCATACGATGGCATAACAACGAACCGTTGATAACGTAACAACCAGTGAAGCGACGCAAACGCATGAATCGAGTCGACGAAGTGTGCAAGTCAAACGAAGCGATGAATCACATGCAAGCGATGGGATAAACCTAATTCCGAAGCTTCGAATCAACGAAACCGGATCAGAATCAAATCGAGCTCGGAAAACAAGCGGAAAACAAGTCCCGGAACAAACCATCAAACCCGAAAAAAAAGTGAAAAGCCATAATGGCGGCTCGGCCAAGGCCGAGCCACCATTTGGTGGCTCGGCGGCCGAGACACCAAGTGGTGTCTCGGCCACTTGGTGTCTCGGCCAAGGCCGAGACACCTAGGGTTCTTGGGCTTTTTGCCCGGTTTGACCGCATTCGCTTCTAAAATGTTATAAATAGAAGAGGAGGGTCTCATTTGAGGGGATCGGGAATTTTTGAAAGAAGCCGAAGCTCTGCCAAATTGAAATCAAGTTCCAGATCTAGACTTGGGAGAAAAAGGGAGGCCTTCGAGGATCATCTTCTTCGACTCTCAGATCCAAGATCTTGGCGAACCTCTCAGGGCTATTACCCTCCTTCGTGAGATAATCCCCTCAGAAAGTTTGAGAGATTGAGGATCATATCTACACTATTTCCTCCGGATCAAAACCTTGTTTTTGATCCCGAGAAGCGCTGTGACTTCGCTTGGTCGATTTCACTCGCTTGGGCTATTATTTTCCTTTGTGAAATAATTCCCGTTATTGCGTAGATCTTTTATCGGATCGGATCATGCAGCGGTCCACGGATAAACCCCGACACCGGCAAAGAACCCACGCAAGCGAGGAGCCGATAAACGGATCCCGTGTTTGTTTAGGTGGAAAGTTGTAATCTTTATTTTGAATTTCATTGTAAGTCTTATAAAAAGATGACCTTTTTAATTTTGAATTCATTTATAATTCCATAATGGTGTAATGAGTTCAACGACAATGAAGACCGAGAAACCAACTTTCCCCGCGAACACGGCATGTCAGTCTTCTCATAAATGCGCTTCGGATATCCAACAGTCGACTGTTCAGTTTCACTCGGACTCAGCCACCCGATGAGGAGCCAACACGTGTTATATCATATAAATGACTAAGTGTTAATCCTCGATGAGGAGCCGACACGTATCCCACCTTAGCTAAACACCAGATTGACCACACTCTATGCAGGACGACTCGAACGGCTTCAGCACTCGACCCTTCCTAACAAGGACCAAGTCAAAAGACATCCCTACACGGATCTCGCCATTAGCAGCAACCCCACACCTTATCATTATGCAAGTTCGGGTCGAGCACTTTCGAGCCGAGTAAAAAGGCGATACTTACTAGCCCGCTTGCAAGACCGAAACGAAAGGCATCATTTGTCAACCCTCTCATAGAGACAAATCGAGAGGTGGTTTATCCTCGAGCCCTCCGCCGACAGTCGATTGCCATCATATTGAATGCATGATCAGAATCATCATTGCTCCAGCCCCAAAATTCTTTATAACTCATCGGACCTTGTCAGCACAATGCAGACTTTATCACCATCATATTAAATGCCTGGGTGACTCATCCCCCTCTGCAGCCGACACCTGTAAAGTAGTTGCCGACTGAGCCGCCTGCTTGGACTTGGCCGAAGTTATGCATCTGCCCCTTAGATCTGTTATATAGGAAAGATGTTGTCTACTGCATAGGGTAAGCAACCTCTGGCCAAAATACACCACGCACTCTCTCTTCTTCTCCATTCAAACTGAACACTAACTTGATCGTTGGAGGAACCACCGGAGATCCGAACTCCGTTCCTCTCACGTTTTGTTCATGTGCAGGACCTGATTCTCTATTCAAAGACTAGCTGTCTGAAGAAGATTAAGGAGCCTTAACACCTTAAACAAATCCACCCTCAATCTCCTGTTTGATAATTGACATTAATGATGGGTAAATTTTGAGTGATTATCTTAGTTGCAAGTATACAATCTTTATCAAGTTATAGTATTTAAGATTATCGATCCCACGAGGAACGGGAAGTAGGAAGAGTTTTGTTTAAGTTTTGGTTCTCAAATTATGCGCATGACAATTAGGAGTTATTCAAATAAAATGAAAGTGAGAAAATGGTGAAAGTGGTGGTGAAGAGGCTAGAGAGAGTGGTTGTGGATTATGTGCAAAAGAGGAGAAAATAAAGTTGAGAATGTGGTTGTGGTTATATGCACATAATAACAAAACTAGGTTTGAGATTATATGCACATGGAGGAATATGAGATTGAGAGAGAAGTAAAATCAATGAAATCAAGAATCAAGAATAAAGGAAAATAACAAACAAATGAAAAGCAAGGATAAGAGGAAAATAAAGAAGGTAAAGTATAGAGGATTAATTAAAGATATGAGGAATCTAGAGTAGATCCACTTAGCTTATCTCAATCTCACAAGAATGAGTTGGATTTGTTAGCTAGTTTCAAACAATCTCTAGGGATCCCACAAGTATTAGCTCCACACTTAGAAAAGGGTAATTCCCTAGAGGGTTCTAGCCTCAAGGTGAATTAAAGAAAAGAAAAATCTATTCTAGAAAGTAAATACAAGAATTAAATATATTGCATGAAAGTAAATTGCATGAAAGTAAATTGCATGAAAGTAAATCTAAGCTACAAAGCAATTAAATGAACAAGAAAGAAAATAAAAAGAAATAAAAAGAAAACCAACAACTCGATCTTAATCTAATCCTCCTTTTGGTCCTTGGATTAGAAGAAGAGAAAGGAAATTGAAGGGGTGAAAATTTCATTTATTGTGTAACAAAATTATAATTTTGGAAGGTCTTCTCAATTAAGAGTAATCCTCCTCTCCAAATGGAGTTTTACAAAATATTTCACACTCAAAACCCTCAAAGATTCACCCCTATTTATAGCCCAACGGAGTTGATGTGAACCATTGGATCAAACTTGGCCAACAAGGAAGAGAAATCAGCCCTTAATTGAATCATTTGCGAACCAATCGGTTAATAACCGGTTGGCCAATCGGTTGGCCAACCGGTTGGTTTCCAACCGAATTTATCTTTTCTTGATTTTTCTTCACGAATTTCTCTTGGATCACTTTGGTATCTTGGGCCTTTGTTTGTCTTCAGATTTAGGCTTCAAAAATTGGTAGAAATTCAGAGAATTTGAGTCATTTGGGCTTTTATTCATTATTTCTTTATTAGCCTGCAAAATAAGATAAAAATAATTATTAGTAATATCGTTATTCATATAACATAGGTAATGAGGGTATAAAAATATAATTAAAATGTGATAATCAAATACCCCCACACCTAAACTTTTGCTAGTCCTCTAGCAATGAAAATAAAAAGAAAACCTAACTCACTTTCGCAGGAATCGCGGTTGTATTTAGCGCATACAACAAGCCTTTAAACCCCTAGGTTACCCTAGTGGACGAGTTGTAGTCTCGTGAGGGTTTGCAGTGAATATACCCACAAAATTCAGTCAACTTGCCAATTTAAAGAAGTTAATAAAATAATTAATTCATTTGATATCTTTAAACATTCCAATTGAAGTTGGTTAATACTCAAGAAAACGTTTTTATCATAACTCCAATGTAGTTTTCTTAAGAAAATCCTTCCATTATAGTTATACAAAACCAAGTTTAACTCAAAATTTTAATTTAAAAGTTTTGAAAAGAACATGCTAACTCTTTGTTTTAAACAAACTTCAAGTCTTTTAATCCATTTAATTTTTCAAGAACATATACAAATATAACTATATATAAAAACATGATTAGTATGACATTTTTTAGCTCTTTACTCCTTGGTGGTTTTGTTCTTTTAATCGGCTTTCTAAGTGACCATTTAGCGAGTTTTGGGCCAATGAATCCCAACCCAATTGAGCTTAGGTCATTAAGCATAGAAATACTTCTCGGGCTTAATTACTCACCAACTTAGGCTTAGTAAAATAGAACCACCAATGATTTTAAGAGAAATTTTTTTCTTTTGTTAAGTTAGTATAATATATATATATATGTGTATATGTATATATATTCTGAAAAATATTTGGATCAAGACAACTTGAAAAATTATTTTCAACTCTAAGTTAGGCATGCAAAAATTTCATTACTTTAATTAAAAATCTAAGTTAAAACTTAAGTAAAGTATATTACTTTGAAAATCATTTCTTGAGAAATTTATTTGGAGTTATCATAAAAGGTAAACTTGAGTATAGAACTAACTAAGGATTAGAAGACTTAAATTCTATCAAATTAATCAATTATTAATCAACTCTATTAAGTTGGCAAGTGACAAATATTTTTTTTTTTTTGTTAAGTTAGTATAATATATATATATATATATATATATGTGTATATGTATATATATTCTGAAAAATATTTGGATCAAGACAACTTGAAAAATTATTTTCAACTCTAAGTTAGGCATGCAAAAATTTCATTACTTTAATTAAAAATCTAAGTTAAAACTTAAGTAAAGTATATTACTTTGAAAATCATTTCTTGAGAAATTTATTTGGAGTTATCATAAAAGGTAAACTTGAGTATAGAACTAACTAAGGATTAGAAGACTTAAATTCTATCAAATTAATCAATTATTAATCAACTCTATTAAGTTGGCAAGTGACAAATATTTTTTTTTTTTTGTTAAGTTAGTATAATATATATATATATATATATATATATATATATATATATATATATATATATATATATATATATATATATATATATATATATATATATATATATATATATATATATATATATATATATATATATATATATATATATATATATATATATATATATATATATATATATATATATATATATATATATATATATATATATATATATATATATATATATATATATATATATATATATATATATATATATATATATATATATATATATATATATATATATATATATATATATATATATATATATATATATATATATATATATATATATATATATATATATATATATATATATATATATATATATATATATATATATATATATATATATATATATATATATATATATATATATATATATATATATATATATATATATATATATATATATATATATATATATATATATATATATATATATATATATATATATATATATATATATATATATATATATATATATATATATATATATATATATATATATATATATATATATATATATATATATATATATATATATATATATATATATATATATATATATATATATATATATATATATATATATATATATATATATATATATATATATATATATATATATATATATATATATATATATATATATATATATATATATATATATATATATATATATATATATATATATGTGTATATGTATATATATTCTGAAAAATATTTGGATCAAGACAACTTGAAAAATTATTTTCAACTCTAAGTTAGGCATGCAAAAATTTCATTACTTTAATTAAAAATCTAAGTTAAAACTTAAGTAAAGTATATTACTTTGAAAATCATTTCTTGAGAAATTTATTTGGAGTTATCATAAAAGGTAAACTTGAGTATAGAACTAACTAAGGATTAGAAGACTTAAATTCTATCAAATTAATCAATTATTAATCAACTCTATTAAGTTGGCAAGTGACAAATATTTTTTTTTTTTTTTTTTTTTTTTTTTTTTTTTTTTTGAAAAGAACAAGAAACTCTCACATGAGAAAAGAATAAATTCTTTTATTATTATTGTGGGACAAAAATAAAAATGTAGAATAAAAGATGAAACATGAAAAGCTCACATTCTACATTAAATCCTACCTTATTGTTGAAAATTCTACCCCGAAATTTAAAGAATTTCAAGATGATATAATCAATGATGTTCTCAAATTCGAAAATTCCAAGGTTTGCAATGTGTTTTGCAAAGAAATTAAGGTAGGTCTTATTGGTGTTATGCATTTTGAACTTAGATTTTTGATTAATGAAAATTTGACATTTTGGTTGCTCTTTCAAAAATCTAAGCTCATCGAAAAGAGTTCTTCAATGTTGCATTCAAGAGGCATGTATTCAACACAGCTTCCTCATTTTGAAAAATAAAACCTAAATTTTTAAGATTTCCAGCCTCATGAAATATTTCCTCAAAACTAATGTCGATTCATTCTCTACTGTTAAACTTTCTTGGATGTAATTGATTTCGAAGGTCGATTATCAATATTATTTTCTGGATTGAAAATATTAAGTTCAGCAATGATTCCCAAAAGACAGCCTTCATGTGACCAGCTTCTACGCTTGATGAGAGCATTAGAAGTGGCTAAGAATGGTCTTCCTAAGATCACGGTATCGTCCTTTGGGATTGGAAACGGGTTGCGTTTCGGGACTAAATCAACAGGAAAAATAAAGTCTCCAACCTTTATCAATACATCTATTATTTCACCCATAGGGACCTTAACAGATCTATCAGCTAACTGAAGTGTGCATCTAGTTGACTTGACTTCCCCGACACCTAGTTGTTGGTAGATTGAATACGGAAGCAAGTTGACACTGGCCCCTAAGTCTAAAAGCGCCTTATCGATACGAGTATTACCAATGATACATGAGATGGTAGGACAACCTGGATCCTTATATTTCAATGGTACAGACTTTGAGAGGACTTCACGATATTGGCGTGAGAAAGACTTTCTTTGGAACATTTATTTGCCTCTTTTGGTACATAATTCCTTTAAAAATTTGGCATAAGAAGGAATTTGTTCAATGACATCTAAAGAGGAATGTTGACCTTAACTCGCTTGAAAGTCTCTAGAATTTTCTCCTCCCGAGAGGAGTGCTTCCTAGGCCCGAGTCTATCCTGCAAGGAGCAACTGGTTTAAATTGATCAAAATTAGACTCTGGTTCTGGTTCAAGTTCTGGGTCATCAGAAGGGTGTAATTTCTGAGTAGAGATATCAGAAGGAGAGAGAATTTGTTCTGGTTCAAGGGTTTCACTTAGAGGCATTCTAACCTGATTATCGACCTGTCTACCTGACCGTAGTGAATGGATTGCATTCACTTCAGCTTGGTAGGTTGAACTTGATCCCGTGTCCTTCGGGTTGGGCACGGGTTGACTCGGAAAAGTTCCTTTCTCTCTCTTACTCATGGCATTAGCTAGTTGACCAAGTTGGGTTTCTAACCTCGCTATGGCTTGAGTGTTGAAAGTGAGGATTTGCCCGGTTGATTGCATGAAGGAATTCAACGTGTTTGATGTTTGAGTCAATAAGTTCGTGGTCTGTGTAGAGGTTTTAATCAAAGTTTCTAGACCCTTTTCCAACATTAAGACGCTTATCATGATCGCAATTTGAGGAGTGTGATTTGCGATTGGTGATGAGGAGACTGATTTTGAAATGACAGATTTGGTTGTTGAAAATTGAGAGGAACCGCATTGCCCTAGAGAATTGTTGGGTTGAAGAGGGAGTGAAATTTTGATTTCCGGAGTAGTTTCCCTGGTTCCATGCAAAATTCGGATGATTTCTCCAACCTGGATTGTAGGTTGGAGAAAATGGATCATTCACCGGACGCCGGAATGCGCCATTATCCGACCTAGTGGTCGACGGATCCTAAAAGAGGACATTCCTCCGAAACATGAGATGGAGACAGACAGCTATGACAACCCGAGGCGTAAACTTGGTTGATTTGAGCCGAGCTCGTTCTTTGACTTCTAAAGCTTCTAACCTACGCATGATTGTAGCCATCTTTGCTTCAGAGGCTATGTTCGCTTCTAAGGAAAGACCACGGTTTTGGGTTGGGAACCGATGAAACACGGTCATCACAATGTTCCCATCGCATGGTTTTCTGATAAACTCTCTAAAAGTCCCAAGCTTCATCGGCATTTTTCTTCATGAAATCCCCTTGACACATTGATTCTAAGGAAGTTTTGAAGAATAATCCAACCCTTCATAAATGATTTGGCTTAATCGCCACTTTTCGAGACCATGGTGAGGACATTGGATAAGAAGATCTTTGAATTTGTCAAAATACTTCCAAAAAGGTTCTCCTGGGACAATTTTAAAATTTTGAATGCTGTTTCTAAGCTTGACCGTTTTGTGGATGGGAAAGAATTTTTTCAGAAAAACTTTTACAAATTCACCCCAAGTTGAGATGGAATCTGTGGGCAAGCTATCTGACCATTTTTGGCTTTATCCTTAAGGGCAAATGGAATAAATCGAGTTTGATCGCATCTTCGGTTAAGTCCCTCATCTTGATCATGAGGCAAACTTCTTCAAATTCGGAGATGAAAATGTAAGCGTCTTCGGTTTCTACTCCTAGGAATTTGGGAAGCATGTTAATAAAATGCGGTCTAAGTTCAAAATTTGCTCCATTGACCTCGGGGAGTTTTATGCAAGAGGGAATTGCATTTCTAGTGGGGTAACAAACATCTTGAAGAACAGGTGGGTTGGTATTGGCCATTTCGTTTGGTTCAAGAGATGGATCAAAACGAATTAAACGATTGGTATTATCCCTAACCCAAGTTTGCATACACCAAAATCAAATTTTTTTTTTTTTGAAAAAGGACAAGAGAAAAAGTTAAGAAGATGATGAGAAAAAAAAAATAAGGAAAAACTAACTAAAAGCAAATCAAGACAATCACTTTTCAATCACCCTAACTCTAGGGTTAAGCCTAAACTTGACTTAGACCAGCTCCTAACCAAAAATTCCCTTAGTGAAAAGATCAAAGTTTACTCAGGTAATTAGCCAGGTAAGGATAGTACTAGAGGGAGATCAAATATCAATTAAGTACCTCTTTCCTTGCGGAGCGCCTTACGCAACCCCTAAACCTTGCCTTAGACACCAATTAATCTAGATAAACTTGGACCGGTTCACTTAAGGATTTCTTATTCCTTAATGAGCTCGAATCCTTAGGGGCCAACGTCTAATCAATTTTAAGAGGCTTGGGTATGTGTAGTGAGGAATTAGTGATTTTTGGGCTAAGGAAATGGTGATGAAATCCCTCACCTTATCTTGATTAATGGGTTTTGCCCTTAAGATATCTTCAAGTGTGTGCCAAATCAAGATGCTCAAATCACTTGGTGAATTCTTACTATTATATGAAATGCAACCCTAGGAATTAAAAGCAACTAAAAGGATGCAAAATAAAAATCTTTTCATTTTTATTATGGTCGACAATCAAAGAAATGAAGTTTATTAGGGTCGACAAGGGTAAAAATCTTTTTTTTATTTTATTTTATTTTATTTTTTTTTGTCCTAATTGTCTCTAATGTGAATGAACTATCTAAAGGGTGGAATTGAGAATACTAGAAAGAAGAGTTACCCACGCAATCGCTATCCAAAGCCTCGTTGGAGGCAATTCTTCAATCTTGAGTCTTCAACTCTTGATATTCAAGCTCCAAGTTCCTACACAAAAGAAAACACACAAAATAAGGAACCAAAGTCAATAAAAATCCTACTTATGCACCGTTCCCCGGCAACGGCGCTAAAAACTTGATGGGTAAATTTTGAGTGATTACCTTAGTTGCAAGTATACAACCTTTATCAAGTTATAGTATTTAAGATTATCGATCCCACGAGGAACGGGAAGTAGGAAGAGTTTTGTTTAAGTTTTGGTTCTCAAATTATGCACATGACAATTAGGAGTTATTCAAATAAAATAAAAGTGAGAAAATGGTGAACGTGGTGGTGAAGAGGCTAGAGAGAGTGGTTGTGGATTATGTGCAAAAGAGAAGAAAATAAAGTTGAGAATGTGGTTGTGGTTATATGCATATAATAACAAAACTAGGTTTGAGATTATATGCACATGGAGGGAATATGAGATTGAGAGAGAAGTAAAAATCAATGAAATCAAGAATCAAGAATAAAGGAAAATAACAAACAAATGAAAAGCAAGGATAAGAGGAAAATAAAGAAGGTAAAGTATGGAGGATTAATTAAAGATATGAGGAATCTAGAGTAGATCCACTTAGCTTATCTCAATCTCACAAGAATGAGTTGGATTTGTTAGCTAGTTTCAAACAATCTCTAGGGATCCCACAAGTATTAGCTCCACACTTAGAAAAGGGTAATTCCCTAGAGGGTTCTAGCCTCAAGGTGAATCAAAGAAAATGAAGTACAAGCATGCATCATATATATACATAGATATAATAGCACACTGGCTTGAATATAAGTTAATAGATTCGAAAACATCCTTAATGCCGTAAAAATAGTTATAAAACATCGGATAATGCAGAAATAAAACAACAACAACATAAACATCCTAGAATGTGTAGTGTGGACTAAGGTCCACCTATTAAGTGTCAATTACTATTGTCTTATTTGGAGTATGACGTGATGAGACTTGTGTCGAAGGGGAATGGAGCGATCTTTCTAGCTTAGTGGCATTCGACATGTTTGTATGGGTTCCCTTATCATGTCCTCACCCCATCGATAAAATCTACATTTGATATTCTCCCTTTAAACCCACCGTTTTTACATTTTATTTAAAAGATATTGCATATAACATGTGATGCACCAAATGAATTATAAACAATGGATCTTCTAAAAGTTATCATCTTTTTTTCTTCCTATTTCTTTTGATTTTTTCATTTTCTTTCTAGTTCATTTACCTCTCCATTTTTCCCCTTTTTCTCTCTTTTGTTTTATTTTCTCGTTGTTTCTTTTCTTGTTTGTCTATTCTCTTTTTCTCTCTTTTGTTTTATTTTCTCGTTGTTTCTTTTCTTGTTTGTCTATTCTCTTTTTCTCTCTTTTGTTTTATTTTCTCGTTGTTTCTTTTCTTGTTTGTCTATTCTCTTTTTCTCTCTCTCTCTTTCAAGTTTTCACTTTCTTTTCCTTAACAAAATTCCATAAATCCACATTCAAACCCTTTTGTTTATAAAACCTCTTTTCAAACAATTTCATAAAAGGAAAATCTCCAACTTAAAACCCAAAGAAACCCCTCCTTGTGGTTTGGCATTTTCTATATTATAATTTTTTGTGCACTTACAATACACTCATTTCTCACACACAGCAAACTCTCAATAAATAAACTCGCCCAAACGGCGAAAATCCCATAGTCTATAATATCAACTCCATAAACTGATAACTAACAATCTCAACCCTCACACGGTTTATCTACTATGAAGTTTGGAAGCAATAATAAGTTACTACTAAAAATAGTTCTTGGGCTACTAATAAAGTCCCAAAGCAATCTTCTACTCTTCGACCACTTGATTAAGATACTTCTGATCCCGATATTCTAGATATTCCCGTTTGTCAACTGGAGACAACATCAGATCCTCAAACGGACTGCAAGGTTCTATAAAGCTTCAAAGAAAATGAAGTACAAGCATGCATCATATATATACATAGATATAATAGCACACTGGCTTGAATATAAGTTAATAGATTCGAAAACATCCTTAATGCCGTAAAAATAGTTATAAAACATCGGATAATGCAGAAATAAAACAACAACAACATAAACATCCTAGAATGTGTAGTGTGGACTAAGGTCCACCTATTAAGTGTCAATTACTATTGTCTTATTTGGAGTATGACGTGATGAGACTTGTGTCAGAAGGGGAATGGAGCGATCTTTCTAGCTTAGTGGCATTCGACATGTTTGTATGGGTTCCCTTATCATGTCCTCACCCCATCGATAAAATCTACATTTGATATTCTCCCTTTAAACCCACCGTTTTACATTTTATTTAAAAGATATTGCATATAACATGTGATGCACCAAATGAATTATAAACAATGGATCTTCTAAAAGTTATCATCTTTTTTTCTTCCTATTTCTTTTGATTTTTTCATTTTCTTTCTAGTTCATTTACCTCTCCATTTTTCCCCTTTTTCTCTCTTTTGTTTTATTTTCTCGTTGTTTCTTTTCTTGTTTGTCTATTCTCTTTTTCTCTCTCTCTTTCAAGTTTTCACTTTCTTTTCCTTAACAAAATTCCATAAATCCACATTCAAACCCTTTTGTTTATAAAACCTCTTTTCAAACAATTTCATAAAAGGAAAATCTCCAACTTAAAACCCAAAGAAACCCCTCCTTGTGGTTTGGCATTTTCTATATTATAATTTTTGTGCACTTACAATACACTCATTTCTCACACACAAAGAAACTCTCAATAAATAAACTCGCCTAAACGGCGAAAATCCCATAGTCTATAATATCAACTCCATAAACCGATAACTAACAATCTCAACCCTCACACGGTTTATCTACTATGAAGTTTGGAAGCAATAATAAGTTACTACTAAAAATAGTTCTTGGGCTACTAATAAAGTCCCAAAGCAATCTTCTACTCTTCGACCACTTGATTAAGATACTTCTGATCCCGATATTCTAGATATTCCCGTTTGTCAACTGGAGACAACATCAGATCCTCAAACGGACTGCAAGGTTCTATAAAGCTTCAAAGAAAATGAAGTACAAGCATGCATCATATATATACATAGATATAATAGCACACTGGCTTGAATATAAGTTAATAGATTCAAAACATCCTTAATGCCGTAAAAATAGTTATAAAACATCGGATAATGCAGAAATAAAACAACAACAACATAAACATCCTAGAATGTGTAGTGTGGACTAAGGTCCACCTATTAAGTGTCAATTACTATTGTCTTATTTGGAGTATGACGTGATGAGACTTGTGTCAGAAGGGGAATGGAGCGATCTTTCTAGCTTAGTGGCATTCGACATGTTTGTATGGGTTCCCTTATCATGTCCTCACCCCATCGATAAAATCTACATTTGATATTCTCCCTTTAAACCCACCGTTTTTACATTTTATTTAAAAGATATTGCATATAACATGTGATGCACCAAATGAATTATAAACAATGGATCTTCTAAAAGTTATCATCTTTATCATAAAAATATTTGTGGAATTGTAAAAATATTATTTCTCATGCAAGATATAAATTTTAATTAAAAACTTTTAAAATAAAATAAAAAGATTAGAGGAAGAACCAAATGCAAGGTGAGAATTTTGCCTGATATCAAAGGGAACTCCTAGATCTGGTGCAGAATCCCTTTAAAGCTTTATCTCATTTTCTCCCAAAGCCTAGCTCAGAAAAGTATGTAGAAAACCTAATCCTACTGAAGAAAATGGTTTAAATAGGCTGTAGAATGGTTAAATTCGAGTATACTATTATTGGGCCTACTAAACATGTTAAAATTTGACTTTCTCAAAACTTCTCAAAACAGTCATGTAAACTCAGAAAAAAAGAAGAAAAATACAAGGATCAACTTTGTATTCTACGGCCCACTACAGTTCCCACTCTAATTGTTTCTAAAAATTTGACAAAGTCCATATGAATCCTAATAAATTCCCAGGAATAGGAAAACTAAGGAAAACTATGTATTTAGTATTTCTACTATATTTCTACTGTATAAATATATTGTACTAGGTATAAAGTCTTACAAACTCTAAATTTTTATGCACATCTACTCTTAAACCTACACACTTTAAATATTAATAACTTTTAGATCAAAATACTCCACCAAATTATTTTTAAACTCATTTTGTATTCAAGAAATTAGTATGTAATGTAAGGTTATATATTTTTCTAGAACTTGCTATATTATTCTAGGATATTAGATGTACGATATAGTTAAATGTTATAACCATTATATCTTTCGCTTTTTCATGCTAATGATGCAACATCGCAAATTGTAGATGTGTTTTTGTTAATAAACCCAAAATTTTAGCTCGATTATTTTTAAACCTGCTTACTTATCAAAAGGGCTTTTACATATAAAGCAAAAGTTTTATCACCATTACTTTCAGACCCACCTACTTCCTAAATCATCTTAGATCTAAACATACTAAAAGAATTATTTTTAAACCCGCTTAGTATGTTAACGGTTTAATATCGGTGTGGGTTGATATATTTGGTTTTAACTTGCTATATTTTTATTCAAAGTGGTTAGCTATATGATATACTTTAAATCTAAATGCTTAAATTATTACCTTTTTGATTTTTTTTGTTACACGAATGTCGCGAGCATCGCGTGGATCAATTTTGCTTGATGTTAAATCGAGAGTTCCATTTATTAACAACTTATTGTGAAACTTCTTTTAACTAACCCATCCCTAGAATTTAGGATTAGAGAGTTAAATACCGCTTTATATTTAGTTTTTATGCCTTCGATACTCCAAAAGGATTTGTCGGAGCACCAAATTTGTTGGCATAAAATAAAGGATTTTTCAATAGTGGTCCCTTAAATCTTTAACATTCTGAATGGTTTTCCAATTAGTGAAATTTCTACTTAGTCCCTCAAATCTTATTAATTGTTTGAGAGTAGTCCTCTTTAGTTATTCGGCCTAAATTGCTAACTTAGGTTTGGTTAACTGTTAACTACACACGAAGAATCACATTTCTATCCTCAACTGGTCATTTACCTCTAATTCCAAAAATTCAAACGAATAAGCATAAAGAAACATGTTTAAACGAATCTAGGAACTCGGACATAGAACTTAAGGCTTCGTTTGGATATCATGATGTTTTCCTTGTTTCCATGGTGTTTTGCCAAAAATAAAACACCATGCATTTAGAAATCATGGTATTTTTGAGCTAAATCATTCTCAAACCAAAACACAACACTTATTTCAAAACACCTTTTAGGTATTTTAAGTTAGGTGTTTTGGTTTTGAGTTTGAGAAGGTGTTAATATAATATCTAACATAATATATTAAATATAATTAATATATAAATATTATCGACATGCTTATTATATTATAATATATTTATTATATTATATTATACTATATTATAGTTAATCTAATATATTAGTAATATTTATTAAATAATATAAAATATATTACTAATTAAAATATCTTATATAATAATATAATAACATATTAAATACTAATATTTAATATATTGATAATGTATTATATAATAATAGAGTTAAATTAATATAATAATAAATAATAATAAAATATACATAAATTAATAAAAATAATAAAAAATTTAATGATAATAAATAATGATATAATAATGATATAATAATATACTATACAATATTGTAATCACTATAATATTATTAATTTTAATAAAATAATATGTAAGCATAAAATAATATATAATAGTAACATATTTAATAATAAAATAGTTATAGAATAATAATATAATAATAATATATTATATAGCATATATTATATAGTAAATGTATTATAACATATAAAATATTAATATATTATATAATAAATAATATAACATATTATAATGTAAAATAATCTATTAGTACTAAAATAATTTATTGCTAACAAATGTTAATGTAATAATAATATATTTATAATATAATAGTTTATTTATATCATAAATTATTAATATATTATTAAAGTAATTATTAATAGACTCTAACATATTAGAAACTATAACATATTATATAATGTTAAAATATTTATAATATATTAATTTATTAATAATATACTAGTAATACCATAATATTAATATTATTAATAATATTATATTATATTAATAATAGTATAATATTATATTAATAATAAAATAATATTATTTTAAAAATATTATATAATATATAACAAGAACAACTTGACATACCAAAATAATTAAATATATTTTTATTTTAAAATAATATGTAATAATTATAATATATTATAGCATATTAAAGTACAATATAATATTATAATACATTATATAATATTACATTGTCTTATATTTATTATTAATTATTACTAATATATTTAATACTAATGTTATAATGGATCAAACTAGTGTTGACCAAAACAATCAGATGATGTTTTGAAAACACTTTAGGAGAAAACACAACACCATAGTGTTTTTAATAAAACACAACAAAAAACACCATGGTATACAAACGAAGCCTTAATGATTTAGGAGGTGTATGACAAAGTGAAAGTGACTTAAAATATGAAAGTTAGTTTCTGTGTAAGTGAGAAAATATATCCACAACAACATAATATTTATTTATTAAACGACAGCTAGCTACAAAGACTATGTTAAAATAACCAACTGGATTTCAGAGAGTAAATTGCAATTTGAATGATTCAAAGAATTAATTTCAAAGTATTATAAAATTTAAAGGATAAATATAAAAAAACCTAAAATAAAAGGAAAAATTCTTACATGTGGTGCTACGTGGGCCCGATCTGATCCTTCTCGCACGTGTCACGAATAAAGCCATTTTGTCCACGAGCCCAAACCACATACTTAAGTTCCAAGGGATGGCATTAATTTATAGATAAGGTCACTCTTATAAAAGAAAACTCTTCAATAATAACTCTCCAACTTGAGCACTTGCTACGGTCACTACATTTGAATTGTAAGCATGCATCACATGGATTCTAATATTAATCAATGGTTTGCATTTTGTGAGGACTAACAAGATTATTATATACTATATATAGGTTACCAAATCAAAACTGATGGCTTCGCTCTTATTTGACTGTTAAAGTTGAAAATTAAAATGATGACACACATGACATTGCTTAAACGTCAAACATTCCATATCATTCATCTGATTGGATAACTTAAGTATCATCTATAATTGAATGAATGTGCTTTGATTTATCTTAGATAACATAGAAAAATACAACATACATAAACTACCATGTCAGAAAAATCTGAAGTCCAAAAACAAGTAGGGGAGTGAAGCTTAACCCAAAAAAAGTATGATTGAATGTAGCAAGAAATTGGGATATCAAAATTGATTTAATTTTGTGACTTCTTGTATTTGCCCCCTTAAACAGTTAAATTTATCCCTAAATATTTCCGGAACTGTTTTCAGTCTCATCTTAGCTCCAAAAATATAAAATCCATCCCAGCTAACTCCCTTGTAAAGAGTGTCTCACATCTGTTCAGTTTAAGTGTGAGTTTAGTTAGTAAAAGACATGATATGAGATTAGACCTACATCAGATGAAGAATAGATGGATAGATGATTAAATATGTTTGGACTCATGACTTAGATTAAATAAGAATTAAATCTTTTGAGTCAATTGTGTACACGTATATTAGCCAAGGAACAAATAGGGTTTATAGCCTAAAAGCAAAGTTATTGTTTTACATAGTTTCCCAAAGGCTAAATATCAGAAAACCGGCCTTAACTTTGAACAATTATTGGAAAATCCCCCTTTAACTTTCAAAATGTCAGAAAACCCCCTTAAGTATTAGGATTATCACAAAACCCCACTTTAACTTTCAGATTTTAGCAAAAATCCCCAAATTTCGGGGGATTTCTGATAAAATCTCAAAGTTAAGGGGTTTTTTGATAACTCCTAAACTTAAGGGGGGTTTTCTGTAATTTTCACACTTAAGGGGGGTTTTATGATAATCATCCAAAGTTAAGGGGGGTTTTATGATACTTAACCTTTCCCATTCTTAGGTATAACTCCAGTTTTGCTGGAGGAAATATATAAGACTACATTGCTAAATAACTTGTTGCCATAACATCTTATGTGTTCAAAAAGCAGTTGAGCTACAAACTGCCGAACATCAATAGTCCTTTGCAGCTGTTAATGATCAACTGCCAGCTTGTCTCCTCTCAATCCCCAAAATATAAATGAACATACATACAATTTAAAACACTCATCCCTCATTTTCCTCTTCTAATTTTGTCCTTTCGAACTCCCTTGTTCTCTCTCTGAGCGTTCAATGCTTCGATCTCATCGAGACGCCCAAACCCTAGATTAAAAATCCCACCTTTTCCCTCTCTCCCTATCATCAAACCCTAACAATGCCTCCGATCCAACTCAAGAACGGTCCGACCTCGGCCCAAACCCTAACTCAGGATGCCAGGACCCACGTTCGAGAGGCCATGAGGACGACCCTCGCCTCATCGCCTCCTCCTCCTCAGGCGGCGGATCAGATCCAGGCGACGACGGAGGTCAAGTTTGGGCCCAAGATGCAGGAGTTTGCAGCGGCGGAATCGATGAATTCTAGGGTTTTGTGTTGCGAGGAGATCGATGGGAGGCGATGGAACTATGTGGTGGAAATGGAGGGTTCGAGAAGAATAAAGAAGGGGGCTTCGGTTAGGGTTGTGTCGTTGCAGAGCCCCATGACTCCCGCTGATGTGAGTTTCTTCTTTTTTTTTTTTAAATGCTTTGGTTTTGGTTGGATTTGGTCATATATGTGATGAATTTTAGATGAGATGGTTGGAAATTGGAAACCTGAATTTTTTCTGTGTGGAATGTGATTAGTAATTGTTTATCTTTTTTGATTAATTTGATTAATTTATCAGGATTGGAGAAAGGAGCTGCTGGTTTAGAATTAGGAGGGAAACTGACATTTTTTTCCCCGGGATTTATGATCTTAAGTATAATTAGATTTGGACCCAAAAAAAAAAGGAGGTGTAATTGGAAGTAAATGAAAATCATGATTACACATGGAAATTTTCTTTGTATGGGTATTTGGAGCAGTAACAGATTTTTTACAAGTTCATTTCTGTATCATGACTTGTAATGTTGAAAGGAAAAGAAAGTTTAATTGATGGAAATTTAAGTGTGTATTTTGTCAATTGCGTGCACCGTCTAGGAAAACCCTTTACACTAACCTTTGTTAGGGAACTGTATTGGATTTTGTTTCTTTACTGTGATTTCCTTTTCTTCTTAAAGCTGCAACAATGAATATATGTTCCTAAGATTTCTTTTGCTACAGTGCCGTATGAAAATAAGAAAGATATCTGCTTATAGGACTGACAAATCATGGCTTCAAGAAAGTTTCTAGTATTCAGTAATTTTCCATGTTATAATGAAAGTTGCAACACTTCACATAGATTTGTCTAGGAGCAGTGTGTGGAAACTTAAGGATGTTCTGCTATTTTCTAACCTTTGAAATTCCCGGTACTTACATCTTCAAGTTGTCACTTTATGTTATGGTGCAGGAGTTGATGACTTTCATAAGGTCCTATGTTGTTCCTGAAGGTTTTCCAGATAGTGTTACTCCTTCGTATGTGCCATACATGACATGGAGGGCTTTGAAGGTACTTATAAGACATGCAGATTTAATGTCTTTTACATGTTAAATACCAATCTCCTGGTTATGTATGCACCCTGAAGCATTTGTCATTACTTTCAAGTTGTTGGCAGTTTGAAGTTTCTAATACTTTTATGATGTTTATTATTAACTTTCAGCATTTCTTTGGGGGAGCAATGGGTGTTTTTACTACACGGGCGCTATTGAGTTCTGTTGGAGTATCAAAAAATAGAGCTACACCAGGTGCTGTTGCCATTAATTGGATTCTCAAGGTAAGCAACAATTCTCATAAGCTGGGAGCACAATTCTCATAAGCTGTCAGCACAAGCGCTAGTGGCCATGTTTTATACATTTTTTTTTACTAGCAGGAACCTTCTACAGTTAATAGCTAGTACCATTGTTATTCTTTGATCTTTTTGGGTATAATTGTTGTTACCGAGATCAATAGCTAAGATGTACTATCCTACTTTAACTTTTATTAAGAAGAATTACACTTGTTTGTCAGATAAGCAAATTTTCCTTTAAACATGCACCTTGATTCTTAAATCATTAGAGAAGTTGATTCCTTATCCACCATTGGGAGCAAACAGTTTCTTGTTTAGCAGATCTATTGTAGCTTATTCATTTATTGGTTTCCATACCATTTCCTGCTTGTTGCATGAACTAAAATCATAGAACTGATAAAAGAGTTTTCCTACTGGCAGGTGTTGCCTTGTTATATTCTTTCTCTCTTGAAATTTCAACCTGTCTCTAACCTTCCTGATACCACTCACTTACCTTCTTCGTTATTCCTCTTTCAAGTTACAACAAGAAACTCTGATCTGGCTAACTTATTTGTTGTTGCAATTAAGGTTGTTGATTGCTTGGCTATTATGACAATTTTTGGAGAGTTCTTTGACATTGGTTTCACTGTTTGCTGAGATATATTCCCTTTTCTCTACAAAATATCTTTTCATGACTAGAACCTGAAATCCGTCTATGTTATCAGTGAAGGATCAAGTTAAGAGTACTGTAATCAATTGAAATTCTGAATCCTTGGTTAACATGATCCTGAAAGTTGTGAATAGAAACTTTGTGCTTCTTGGTTTATTTGCATAGCTTTTATTTCATCTTTGTTTGTGGAATAATTATACTTTGTGTAAGTTGACTTGCTAGCTACACTGGATTTTGTTTTGCATTTATTTTATGTGTTGTGATTGTACTTTCTCTTTGGAAAATGTGTTGTACTGTTGAACTGAAAGTTGGGTTTTCAATATAATATAGTTCATTTACATTACTTGGTCCTTATTTAACACACTAAAACTGGCATTAGGCTTGACATCAGATCCTATATATTTCTATAGAGGTTGGTGTTTTCTAGTTGCTTTAAAATTTCGTTTCTTGATTATTAGCACTTTGCTATCTTGATTTGAAATTTACAAGAATATCGTTTGGATTAGATCTTGCATCCTCTATCCTTGGTTTGGATCCTAGTTTGGTAGAATGGATCTGGGTATATTCTTTTTATCATTGTAGACCAATGTTTTAGAAATTATTGGGTGCTTCTAAGTGTCAGACCTGCACCAGACCGGGTGCCCAACGCCTAGGTGCTTAGGCGGGCAGCAAAATGCCGGCTAAGCATTCTTTGTTTTCTTGTAAAAATTTCTACTAAGTATAAAACTCATTAAAAGTATAGAAAATTTAAAAAAATTAAGTCGAGAGCGGAAAAGAGAGAAAAAAGAGAAAGATGAAAAAAAGGAAGAGGAAAGAAAGAGAAAGAGGAAGAAGAAACTCATAAAAAAATGAACAAAAGACACGCTAAATGGTGATAAGTCTTTGAGGAGTACACATATCACAGTTTCATCTAACACATAAGACAGGATCCATTAATAGTTTGACTAGCCTATAATGGGCAGGATCTATGATTTATTTCGCAGCATCCTTAGGGATCAAAATATGTACCTTCTCTTGAAGTCGTGCTAGTACTTAGAGATACACTCTTTCTGGAGCTGAGAGCGCTTATAAGTCCACTTGGCTTAATTTCAGGTATTTAATGGGATTATTTTTCCTTATCAAGCAACTTCTAGATAGGAAAACCACTTAATGGGTAATGCGTCGACACTAGGATTTTTGCAAAAGTGAAAACAAAGATATTAAAGAGAAATCTAGGTAATACTGGATTATCCAAATATAAGATGCATATAAACGTGAACAGTTGAAGATATGAATATTTGATTGCAATGTCCTTGTCCATAGGATACAAAGTTGGAATGTTATTGATACTTTGTCCGTTTCAATGTAACATGCATGTCATATCCCCGGAGAAGCTTACGAGACTATGTCTAGACGCGTAGACATACTTCTTTCAAAACATTGCTTTGGAGTGAGTTGGATGACTGATTGAGATGGAGAGGTCAGAAGAGGGTAATGGATAAGTGGATTTTAATTTAATTTTGTAATTCAATGCTGTGTGTTTGTGTTGATTTTGTATTCAAAGTTTCACTGGGAGATATATGTCTATTAACAGAGGTAAGTGTTATTAAATGTATCTTTAAATTTTAATTGTTGGCAACTATTTACATATGAATATGAGGCAATCTAATAAGATATATGTTAGGCACCTTATATCAACAAAGAAAAGAACATCTGAGCTGATTTTGAGCATAATTTGGGTGCACAGATTTGTTGATCTGAACTCAATCCTTTAAGAAGATCCAGATTGGGTGACTGAAATGTTTATGGTACTAATGGTAAGGGAAAGAACTTTTGTTAATGTATAAACTACTGAGCTTGGCTATGTGATAATGACCACAACTTAAAAGTCTTAAACTGATCTATCGAAGGAAATCCTATTAAACAGATGATACAATATCTATTTGAGTTTCATGCAATGACTAATGTCCGTGGCATAGAATTGTTTTTAATATTGGAGTCTGGTTATGTTTTAAGAGTGGAAGAGGATCTATAAATTTCAAATTATTGATCCCATTAAGGATGTTTCTTCTACATAGGGAGTTCTATCTTCCACTTGCTTCTTCCTTTTCTCAAGGTTGTTCCCTGTCACATCACTTATGTTTATGGGCAATGCCCAAAAAGGAAAACAAATTTTAGCAGTGGCCTAATATTTGTGGATGGTTTAGTTATGACACTGGTATAGGGAAGAAAGTATAATCATTTGGACTGTATCTAGTATTAGCAACTCATATGGGTTATTTGAAAAGGACTGAAGATGAGTACATGGAGAGTCAGAGATGTCTTTTCAAGCTCTAGGTTTGCATGCTATCGAGATCCTGACTCTACCTTGCACCTAAGACAACTCTACCTTTCACTGCAAGTTCCCAGCATACCTAAGGCAGTTTAAGTTAATATTCAGGTCCCAGATAGAGCAGGTTTGACTCTGTTCTTTATTTATATCACTCTTACTCTTTCCAAGCAATAATGTCATGTTGATGTACAAAAGTATTTCTCTCTGCTGTTTGCATTTAATTAGGGTTATAGCCTAAACCGCAGAGGGAACTATATTGCTCATTTGGTGATCATTAGGTTTGCTTGTACCTGGAACAGAAACTAATGTTAACTGACTGCTTAAAGCTGTCTTATGTAGTACGAAATGTTGTGAAATTCTGGGACTAAATGATGTCGAGGTAGAGGGAACTGACATATTTCTGTGCAAGTAGCAGAAGTTGAAGTCCTTAGAAAGGGGGTGTTTACTTATTGCCTGAGGCTTGTCGCTTCTTTCTCTTCTTGAAATCTGGATCGAGCCTCACATTAATGGAGGATTTGAAGCAGTTTGTTTTCACTGTCATAACATTCAAATTCATAAGGATAACTGTTGTCACTTGGTAGTGGTAATGTAAGGACTATATTAATAGCAGACCTTGCGAAGGATTTTAAAACAAGTCACCAACCTTCTAGGCTTTGAATGTTCAAGGCTGTCACATGGTCGGCAGTGGATCCAATCTTTTACAATAAAAAAGATGTTTTCTGGTGCTTGTAAGTCATAACTCATAAAGGATCTCTTGAAGGCAATCATCTTTGAGGAACTTAGTTAAGTTAAAACAAGAGATGCATAAGTATTATAGGAAAGACTACCTAATGTTTATCGTGGTTGATCGCCATCAAAGAAAGCATATAGCAAAGACGTGATGCATCATAGGAAGGGAGAAGAATAAAGATGGAGAGGAAAAAGATACAAGAAGAGAAACTATGGAGGTACTTTCTGTAGAATTCCATGCCAGTTTGCATGGTAACCTGCTCGAGTAGACACCTCACTCACTCTATTTGATTTAGTCATAATAAATTTTTTAAATGAAGAAAGTAAATAAATAAATAAATAATGAAATAAAATTCAAAATCATAATAATGCTTAATCCAATTAGTTAACTCTCTAATGAGTTCAAGGATACTTTTGTTGGCTCATTTTTCAATACCACTTTGACTCCTAAGGAGTTGCCACCTCACTCAACTCCCGTCAACCCATCCTAGTCTCCTGTCGTGCGTACACACTCTGGCATGATGATACCAAGCAAGCAAAGTCCTAGTGCCGGTCACATGCCTGCTTAGGCAGTTGTTTCAGCTTGCTAGTATGAAAATGATATGGGCTGTGTAATCAAGCATATACACGCAATGGAGGAGGAGAAGTTCAACAAGACACTCCTATACTAAGTTTGCTGTATGAAAATTGATATCTCTTCTTCTTTGGGTAAACTTGCATAGATCTTTAAGACATGATATAAGCCAAAGAACAACAATAGTTCACTCAACTCTAAATTACCCCCAAATATTAAAATTTCAATCAAGGTAACTGTAAGATTCTTTCTTAGAAGAAAAAAGAGAAGAAAAGCACACATGAAAGTATGATCATTATTTCATGTATTAACTTGAATTTGCTTCTAACTTGAGCATTGACCTTGTGCAGGATGGAGCTGGACGTGTTGGGAAAATGCTTTTTGCACGTCAAGGAAAAAAATTTGACTATGATTTAAAACAGGTGAAAGCAGTAGGTTTATCTTTTTTCAAAACTTTTTCTGCAGGATCTTGTGCTTACAAATCTTATTGTTGATTAAAACATTGAAAATTAACCCAGCTGCGATTTACTGGCGATCTTTTAATGGAGATGGGTGCTGCAGTGGAGTTAGCTACCACTGCCATGCCAAACCTGTTCTTACCGTTAGCATGTGCAGCCAATGTATTAAAGGTACTTTATACTTGCAGTTTCTGTCATTTTAAATTGAACTAAATTGAAGTTTATCTCTCTCTATCCTTTTGAGTAAATTCATGTGGTGTGATCTTATGCTTCTAACCTGTGTAGAATGTTGCTGCCGTGACATCAACGTCGACACGTACTCCAATATACAAGGCCTATGCAAGAGGGGAAAACATTGGGGATGTCACAGCCAAGGGGGAATGTGTTGGCAATATAGCAGATCTGGTATGCTCATGCTGATCCTAGTACACAGATGCTTTAAAATATCAGCACTACGACATGTCTAGCACACGAAAATTGTCTAGGATGGCCAGGTTTTTTTTGGTGTGTGTGTATATTTTAAAACCTTGTACAAGTAAATATTGCTTCTGATTCATTAGCTGATCTTTTACTTGCTTAACCTGAGCTACTTCTTCCATTAAGGTTCAAATTATATGCTATAGAGAGCAATATTCTCAATATCAAGAGTGGAGGGTGAGAAAGGGATTGTGATAACATATAAAAGTTTATTCTCTTTCTTGATCAAAAGGACCAGGGAAAGAAATACTATTAGAGCAATGGTCAAATCAGCAACAAATAGAACTACGTGAAAGATATTCTTTGAAAACATTGGGAAAAGTTTCATTTTATTTTTTGGTAATTTATTTCACTGGGTGGCAGCCAAATAGTGCCACCTAAGTTTCGTGGAAACGGGCATGGGTATGGGTATGGGTACGGGTGCGGATACAAGACACAAAAAATTTGTAAAATGTAGGGTGTGGGGACATGATTACATATAAAGGGTGAAATTAATAATTTGCATGAAATGATTATTGTTTTTCAGCTCGATGTGTTTTTAGAATTAAAATTCCTATTACGTTTTTAAGTTTCTTTTATTATGTCAATAATTATAAATTGGAAACTACTCATTATTGGACTAGACACTCAAACGACTCTTTTAAATCATAGTTTTGAACTTGGATATGGGCTGAAACAAACATGACCCATGTCTAATGAGTTTCAAGAAATGGATATGAATGTAGGATATACATCCAATAAGTGTATGACAAGTGTTTTAAATTAAAGCATATATTATATAATTGAGTACATGTCAAAATAAATTTGTGCGTATATCCAAGGAGCATCCATGAAGTTTCGGTACGGCCATGTGTCAAGTACGTGTCGGGTACATGTACGACTTTTCATGATAGAAGTAACCGGGTAACATATAATATATTGTAGAAATGAATAGAAATAGCCTTTAGCAAAGGATGCTGCTTCCAACTTCTGTATCTGAAGACCAATTGATAAGAGGAAGCTGCTCCATACTAGTCCCAAAATAGCATAAGACTTCACTATTCACATGTGACTTCTTTTGGAAGGCCATCATCTATTGGACTAACAGCAGCTGTGATCTATCTGATCTGTTCTTCAGGATGGCAAGTTTTAAAATATTGGCTGAAACTCAAAATTGGTGGTTTCCAATATGATTTTTGCAGGGTTTTCATGTTAACTCCAGATTCTGCTCAAATTTTGGAAGGGTATTCCCATCCATAATGTTTTAATTGGGTATAACAATGAAGGTTTTCATTTCAAATAATCAAGAAAATGATTTATGACATGTTGCCATGTCAGACACTCTATTTGTCAGCCAAGTTATAAAGAAACAAATATTAGAGGGGGAAAAGAGAGAAGAAAGGTGATGACCAATAGATTGATTTATCCCATCTCTCTGCCAGGTGTCTTTTGAGTGATATTACACAACATTTATTTGTACTTCCCCTACATATCCATCCGCCACTTTGTCCTACTCCCTTAGAGATGCTCATTAGTTATGGTTAGACTTAAGTTTAAGGGGTTAGAGGTATGGATATTATAATAAATTGTTTCAGTTTGAAGTTACATTGGTTTCAGTTTGAAGTTACATTGGTTTCAGTTTGGAGTTCCATCAGTTTTGGCTGCTGATTCCAGATCCACTCATGTGTCATGTCTTAAAGCATATCAGTGGTGTTAGTTTAAGAATAAACACTTGCAATTCATAGACTCCTTTGTGTTAGGGGTGGGAACATGTTGGGGGTTCCGGATCCTACGGGATGAACTTGAGAATCCAATGTAAGATTTGTAGGACTCAGTGACCCACTTAGTAACCTGAGTACATTGGGAAATATAGCATGCATTTGAGGACACCAACAATGTTGTATCAGATGATCCAATTTCTGATTTCTTTTCAATAATTCTATTAGGAATTGAAACTTGAGAGTATAAACTTAATAGGTCCTTTCTCCTAAATGTTATTTTATTTTTATATTACAAATATTAGTCAATATGACCAAGTAACCTCATGCATAAGGCATTTAGGAAGAAAAGGGATGATTAAGCAGTTCTATGTGAAGGTTTATCGAATGTCATTTTATTGTATTGGTATCCTTAAGAATTTACATATAGATCTGGGGTTAGGCCATTGGATCAATGTCTAGGATCCTTCTATGCAAGGTTTTAAATGTCGGATGTCGGGTTCATGTCGGATAGCTGAAATTCATGTCGGATAGCGGAAATCGGGGATATGTCGGGGGACATGTACTAAATATCGGATGGATTTCTACTCAATTTTGGTCATCAAGATGGAATGCACTTGTCTTGTTATAGCTTATCCTACTAGAGTTGAGTATTCATCATCAAGACACGAGTTGTTCTCCATTTCTTGAAGGGAAACAGTGAAATATTATGCCAACAAATAAATAAAATGCACATTGTCAAACTAAAACTTTCGAAGTGCCTTGCATAAAATTAACATAAAGTAAAGTGCCTTGCATAAAATTACATAAAGTGTTAGACTTTGGATTGATTTCAAGCTACGGTTCAAACTTATTGTTTACATCACACTTTTATGAATTCACAATTTCAATTTGTAGAGACGAAGACGAACGAGAGGAGATCACGGTGGAAAAGAGAGCAACATTTTTTTTCTTTGCCCTAATCTGTATTATATGCTATCGGGTTACTATAGAAACAAAATGCTAAAAAAAGAATTAATCGGGTTTGGGTTTTGAGTACTAAACCCAAACCCCAATACTTATCAACTCAAAAAAAAAAAACAAAAAAAAACGGCCGATTTTCGATTTTTTAAGTCTGAAAATCGGCCGATATGTCCGCAATATCCCCCGACATGTCCGACATGAACCCCAAAAACGATATCCGACTTGAAATGGCCATATCCGTGTCGCTCTAGCCTCTAATCCGACATGTCGGCCTTTAAAACCATGCTTCTATGAATAAGCTATCTGATATGATTTTAGGATCCAATTTCAGCTTGAATTGGGATCATGTAATCATGCCCCGTTGTCCCTTGTACCTTGTATAATTAAAGTTTACAACTGTAAACATAATGAATGGTTTTTGTTCTCAAGTTTCAATTTGCACCTAGATAAAATTATTACAAGTGTAAATGGTACCTTATATTGCAATTATCTCCTTTTTTCTATTATTAGATTATAAAACTATAACCATCACCTCCCCACAAATTTGGAGTTTTGTGTAGTGGAATGATCCTTTAACATGGTATTAGAGCAACCTAGGATCAATTCCCATCTGCCACGAATTTAAAGCGAATTTAGAAAAGGATATCGCTGTGTGACTCCAGATTTCGCGTAGAAAGTGGCGTTGAACCTGTAGGGACATGTTAGTATAAAGTTATGTAACCCTCAACTCTCACCACAACTTCGGAGTTTTTGTGTAGTGGAGGGGTCCTTTTAACATGTATAGTTGCTTTAGAAATAATTTCTTGCCAAGTATAGACCTTTCTATAGTTTACTTTTTGCATCATCGTCTTAATTCAGAATGAAGATATTACATTTTTAATGGTATGAAAACTGAAAATCTGTTTTTTTTTTTTTTTCTTTTTTTTTCTTTTTTTTTTTGAATCACCAAATTTGGCAAGATCCAAACTCATTGCAGAGAGCCCACAGTTATCTTCTCCTTATAAATTTATAAACTTGTCCTTCAACTTTCGATGATTCTTTTGCCTTTATTCTTTAGTTTGTATTTGCTGAATAAAGCACTCTTTGTTTCATTTATTGTGGCAATTCATCTTGTGCTTTTATGTATAGCTGGGGACTGGACTTAGTATCTTAATGTCAAAGAGGAATCCATCCTTGGTGTCTTCTTTTGCCATCCTTTCATGTGGATATGTTTTCAGTTCATACCAGGAGGTTTGCTTCTTAAATATATTGTACATTGGCTTATGTCTGAACTGTTTGACATAAACCTGATTACTTTATCCATTTGTGGTCCTAGGTTAAATCTGTTGTACTGCATACTCTAAACCGAGCAAGATTCACTGTAGCTGTGGAGTCCTTCCTGAAGACTGGTAGGTTCCACACTTCCTAATTTTCTACAATTGTCAAATCAACGTTAATATTTCTAATGGAAAAAGAAAACCTATATATTGAAGTGTTCTTCAACAGACAATGATGCACGAGGTGGTCCTAATGAGATTGTAGTTTGAGGATTTACAGTCTGACACACTATTTTCCTGGGATAACTAACACTTGATGTGATTATGATCTTTTATTTTCAACATATTGCACAAATATATCTTCATATGTTTAGGCTATGTAGTTGAATCCATCCCACAATTTCAGTGCTTTCTATTAAACTGGCAGATCCATGTTTATCAGAATGAAGATGAAAATTCTAATTTAATATATAAACGTTCACAGAGCATGCTGTTTATTTCTCAAATGCTCACATCAGTATAATTTTATACTCTCTTTTCTTCCTCTAGAAATGCTTGTGATTTTAAACACTTCTAGTTTTTGATGTATTCTTCTACTACTGATTGCCTTATGATATTTTGTAGGAAATGTTCCCTCATTGAAGGAAGGGAATTCTAAAGAGAGCATATTCAGTCCTCCATGGTCCAAACGACCGGTTATTTTAGGTGTGTAAATTTCATCCCCTCCTCTCTTTTGCCCTATGCCACTAAATGACTTTTGAGTTGGATTAGATAAATTTATGTGATGCTGTGCGCCCTTATCTAACGTATGTTTTTTACCTTCCTATAGGCTCGAAGTTTGGGGATGCATTTCAAGAACCTGCTTCATTTCTTGCCATAGAGCCCTTATTTGAGGTATAAAAATGGCACTGATGCCTTTTTGTTCCCACAGCTTAGATGTAGCAGTGCACTTTCCTTAAACTTTTTTATATGTTGTAATTCATCATCAGATTCTTACAGATCTAAAACCTATGTCCTTGAATGTGTTTCTTTCGTATGCTATGGCTATATTCATTTTACTTTTTTACTTTCAGTTTTTGGTGAAACATGAACCACATTGTTATATATCGGCTAAAATAAATTTTTTTCACTTTCAGAATGAAAGATACATAGTTACCTATAATCCTTCAAAGGGAAATGTCTACGCGTTGCTCAAAAATCAAGCAAAGTCGGATGATGTTCTAAAAGCAGCTTTTCATGTGAGTATGGATTTCTCTTCTGAAATCAGAAATTCTCATTTGTGTAATAACATGTATCTGGTATTTCAGGCTTATGTCCTTTTGCATTTCATTCGGTCGACGAATGCAAATCGGTCTTTAAAGAAGAATGGTAGTTTAGAATCAAGGAATATGTTTGATTCCTCATTAGACCAGGGCATGCCTTCAAATGCTGATTTTCTGGATCATATATCAAAGTCCTGCAATGTTGTTTCGTCTTCTTATGAGGTTTTCAAGAAGAAAGCAGCGGACCAGGTAACTTTTTGTGCTGTCTTTCCCTTTTATGAGTATACTTTGCAACATATTTTGCTTACTTGTTTTTATTTATGTCTATCATCTATACATGTTTAATAGATATATAAATATATGTACTGGTGTTCTATAGGTTTTAGCCTTTGCTGCTTCTTTATTTACTTTATTTTCGCTCTTAGGTTTTTGACTCTAGCAATCTCTCCTCTTCCTTGCAGGGATGGGTAATGTCAGAGTCATTGCTTAACCCTGGACGTGCTCGGCTCCGTGAAGTAAAAGAACTATAAAGTGTTTTTGCCTCATCCAAACCTTAAGACATAATCTTAACTTCATACAAACATCTGGATATGTGGCTAAAGATAATGTGAGCACATTATATTTGGAGTATGGCTTATTCCAACACCAGATCTAGTTTTGTATAGTCAGTGGTTTTATACATCCATAGTCTTTTGACTCGAGTTTATTCCTGGAACGTGAAAGCTGTGAAGTTTGTAGAGAACTTCGAAGACTCTTGTTAGTTTCTCAAGGTCACGGAAGAAATTATATGCATTCTTATATCATGTATGCATATTATTTTGTTGATAATCTTGCAAAATCAGAATAGATGATCCTGTAAGCATTTTCAGGCCTGTCTTTTCCTTGCTTAGAGAGAAGTTCAGTGAGGCACCCTCTTAATGAGAATGGTTCTTCCTTGGGAAAACTTCAAGCGAGCCATATGGGTTTTCTAATGCAAAAACATAAAGATGTGGTTCATGCAACAACAACAAGAGATTTTGAAAATTTAAGGTGCCGGATTCGATTGTATGTATCATAGGTATCTCCTTTACAACAGTACAGTTTAGCCTTATTTGGATGTATTGTAAGAATGTCAATTTGGCATCTTTCTTTAGTCTATTCACAAACCTTTTCTAAAGCCAACTTGACAAATTTTGTATTAACTTCTAATATTCACTGTCTGCACCATTTGGTAGAGCTGATGTGTATATACATTTCTTTACCTTGGTCTGTCGGATGCAACTGAAATTTCAGTTTTGCCATTCACCTGGGAGCTTTTAACCTATGTTTTCAGTGCCAAGATCCTCTGCAGATGTGGGTTGTGCTTCTTCCTAGGTGTGCCTCGTTGGGATCAAACGCTCAAGCCGGCAAAGGATGCCACCACACCCTCGAGCGAAATCCCAGAGCTGCGGGCACGGCCTTCTTCTTACCTTTTATTCTGGTGCCCGCATTCTTTAGGACCAAAGGGGTGACCGAATTAGAGGATGGAGAGAGGTTGTTCTCCTTACCTTTTATTCTGGTGCCCGCATTCTTTAGGACCAAAGGGGTGACCGAATTAGAGGATGGAGAGAGGTGGTGAAAGGCTCATGAACTTGGGCATGTCATCTGGTTTGGGGGAAAGCCCGAGCTCATATCTGCACTTACCGGGGGTGGCGGCACCTGAACTTCGCATTCATCCTCCCGAGAATCCTCAGGGGACGCCTCCTGAGGATCAATTTTGAGTGGTCTTGCCCATGGTGTTGACACTTCCTCTTTGCCTGGGTGTGTTGACTGAAGGCCTCAGACAGACCTGTCCTCGATGACGACACTTCACCCCACAGTTGAGCATCGTCGCCTTTTGAGATATTCAGGATAGATCGTTCTACTCCTTGCAAACTGCAATGACAATACAGTACAAATGAAGAAATGCTAGTGGGCTTGAAACAGATATTACTTTCGAAACATACAATAGCTGAACAGTTGATACCTGAATATAGAGCATCTATCAGGAGTAGAAAAGAGCATAGATATCTGAATAAACTAAAGAAGGCAATGATGGAGACACTTCATAGATCTAACATCCCCTTATCAAATTGCTGGAAATCATTGACCTAAATATGTTGAATTTTCAAGACGGCTTAACTCTTACATGGCGATGGCTGTTTCCTTTAGAGTCAGGCAACCTATGCCATGTTCCCTGCAGACTTGATGATTCCAGTAACTCATACAGTGGTGGGGGCAGTTACCTTTGATCATGGAAGAGCCATGTCCTCTCCTCCCCGGGAGCCACATTAGAATTGGAGTTTGGACTCTCCGCCAATGTAGAAAGAGTCTGACGTTCCACCGATGCATAGAGGGTTTCCACTTTCTTCTCGATGAAGTCATGCTATAGGGTGAGGGATAATGGCCTCAGTCAGCAACAAACTATTTCATTTGAGAGCAGAGATTTGGACCTCCTCCAGTAGTGTCAAATTGTGGTAAGTAGCAAATTGTTCACCCCAAAAGACATCGCAGATGTGGTCGAGTCCTCCATGGTTGTGTCGCACCGATCTTGGGAGTCTACAGCCTCCTTCGATGTAGTAACTAACGGACAAATTTTTGATTTAGACCTTTCTTGGGTTTTATTTTTAAAAAACGACCCCATTGAGTTTTATTTGTCATTTTCGACCCATTTTCACCGGCTGGCCAAGATCGAAAATCTTGGCTCAAAAACTTCACGGAATTCATTTCCGTGAAGTTTTTAGGCATTAAAACTTCACGGAAATGAATTCCCGTGAAGTTTTTAGGCATTAAAACTTCACGGAATTCATTTCCGTGAAGTTTCGGACTTCTTTACAAATTTGACCAGTTTGGCCAATTGTGGCGGGTCAAATTTAAAATAAATCTGAAATAGGTCGGAATTTAAAAATAAATTCTTAAAAGGGTCTAAATCGAAAATTTGTCCGAACTAAAATCTACAAGTTTTAACTCTGGAGTCCCATTTAGAAGTATAATGTTGAAATTGGTGACTGTGATGTCTCCTAGGGTTGAGCACTTATCGGTACAAACCGAATAAACCACTGAACCGACCTAATTTTGATGGTTCGGTTTAGTTTTAAAAAAACTTCGGTTTGGTTTTCGAATATTTGAAACCAAAATAACCAAACTGACCGATCTCAACATAAGTGTCTAAAAACTTATACTTTTTCTAGGTAAAAAGATAATTTATACTAATATTTTATATATCTTAATTGAGAAAGGTGCAATTTTATTTTGTAAAGTAGTAGATATGATGAATTTTGTTTTCAACTAGGGATATAAGATGAGTGAGAGGTTTGAATGAGTAAGAGTGTTGTACTTTAACTAAATATTCTCTAACTTGACATGTCGATGCCAAACCGAACAAGCCAAATCGAACTACACCGAACCGATTTGATTCAGTTCGGTTCAATTTTGAATCTAGTTCGGTTCGGTTCGGCTTCACAACAAATAGTCAAAACCGACCCAACTGATCGTGCTCACCCCGCTAACATCTCCTTCTTGCGTTCTGGAGTACCGGTACAAGGGCTTGTCTGATGGCGAGTCCGGCCTGTAGGCTGGGTTGCATTTGGATGAGTCACTGGTGTCTGTAACAGGTCCAGTTAGTAGGCTGGGGCCTCGTTGAGGTGTGTTGATATGAGCTCGTCTGATTGGCGAAGAATCACATTTACAGCCGCGTTGCCGTGGCCGCTCAAGTGAAAGAGGAGAGGAGTTGCACGAAGCGAGGATTCGATCACGAGTCAAGAGGATGACTCCTTTGTTTAGAAGGCTTATTACCCAGAAGCTGGGGGAGGTTTTTGGAGCTTAATTAGTATCAGGCTTAGGCTTATGGCTTCGTCAAGGAGACTTATGGCTTGGCTGCTACAGGAGATACTTAGCGCTTTGTGGGATGCTTATGGCTCCATCATGGAGGTTCATGGCTCCGCTGAAGATGACTGAAGAACGATGAGCCAAGACCTAAAAAAGGAAAATTTAGGCCCGACAGATGAGCATGGTGGAGCCTATATTATGTGTTGGGAGTACCAAACCTACGGGCACGACGAGCCGCTTGCAATTACCTGCGCTACAATAAAAATTGTATTTATCCATACTTATTTTATAACACATATAAAAGTGTCATTTTATTTGCATAATATTAAACAATAGTGACACAAATAAAAAGTGTAACAAATCACTACACATATTTGTGTCATTAGATATACAATTAAATATAATTGAAAAATGCTAATAGTCCAACATGGATTGTGAGAAGATCTATTAATAGGTTTAAATAATAAATCTTAGATTTTAATTATAATGATGATTAAACAGTTACGATAGTGTATAAGCTAAAAAGCTCCATAGTTAATTGTGCTTTGGTGAGAGTAATCCTAGGATGTGTGACCTTCTGCGAGACACTTCGTTGTGTACTGGCGAGACACTTTCTTGTGTCTCGCCAAAAGCGAGACACCAAGAGCGTCTGAAATCGTGCTCTTGAGTGTTCTATTGATGCTCGTGGGGCCCACTTGACTTTTGCAACGTAAGAGGATATTCAATCACGTTAGTGGGCGGTTACATGCTGAAAAAGCGCCCACTAATCGTGAAAGTAGGGCATTGAGACGTGCCTAAAAAAAAGGGGGGAAGCCGTTACAACAACCAGAGGACAGCCCAATCGTCGCGCCATGGTGCGAAGGCCACGCAAGACACCTAAACTGCCGCGCCAATCAGCGCTAGTCGGTGACAAGCAACAACCGCTCTGCCACTACGTATCTTCTACACGTTCTTTTCAGCAATTTTGCCCCCTGAAGGCTATAAATATCCCCCTACGTCCACCTGGGAAGGGATGAGAGTTTTGGAAAGATAGAGAACATCGGAGATCAAAACTTGGAGCTAGAGCCTTGCGCAGAGAGAGAAGGAGATTTCGAACTTCAACACAATCAAAGGAGATTTTCAAGAACGTCATCCACGTGGAGATTCCTCGAGTTTAAGCTTAGCCTTAATTCTTGGGAAGAGTAGATATCTTACCTTGCTAAGATATTTGCTTCAGTTCTTATTTCCTTTGCGAAGCACCAACTCAACCCCGTCAATCCGACGATCGTTGCTCGGTGGTCCACGGACGACGCGTCCCCGGCACAGGCAAAGAACCCACGCAAGCAGGAGATCGCTACGTAGTGTATCCTGTTCGTGTTTGTAAGAGAGCGAGCCAATTTTCTTTGTAATTGAGAGATATACACGTGTAATCTTTCACTGTTTTCATTGTCAAAACGTTTTGTAATGGAAGCAACAAAGAGCCCCGTTCTCGGCGTAAACACGATAGCGACCACAGTGGGAGCCAATGTCTCAACGTTGAGGCTATCGTGTCGTAGCCTAGCAACGACCAAGCCGACATCATGGTCGATGGGTTAGATTATATCTTCGATCAAGCCAAGTTCAAAGAATATCTCTCCTCCTCTTCATCGAAGTCATCCTCGCCCCGCAAGCATCGGAGGATCTCGTCTCCAAGGAGGGAAATCCGTTCTGTCGTAGTGTGCAACGAATCTCGCTCACTCGCGACGGAGGTGGTTTCCCCTCGCAACAACACCCCAAAGAAATTTCAAAGCCGGAGCTCGCCAAGGTGGCTCGCTCGTAAGAAAGAGTCATCCTACAATATCTCTACCACTCTGACGAAGAGGGCTCGTCAGAGACAACGTCAGAAGTTGGCCCGTCAATTTGCCAAGGCCCTGGAGTCAACGGACGGAGTTCACTATCACACGAACCCGCGTGATCCGAGGCGTCAACAAACTACAGCGCCTCAATCTCAACCAGTCAGCACTCACGCCAAGGAAGAATGGGTCCTTGTCAAGAGGACCCGTTTGACGAAGAAGGAGCGCACCCAAAAGCGTCGCGCGCGTGTCGCGCGTGCACGTGCCATCATACGCAAAGCTCAGGAATCAAGATCAACCGGGGAATCAAATCGAAGCAAAACAGTTTGGATCCGAGACACGCATCGCGTCGAGAAAAGCGTCTCCACGCCGAGGCAGTGCAAGCTGTCTGCCGACGCCGAGCGATCCGGTGGCGGCTACGAGCGATCTAAACTATCTCGCCCGATCCGCGTGATCAAAAATGTCGCGCCCAAAGACCCCATGACCGAGACACTCCCAACTGTCTCGGCCAAGGGGGTTCTTCTCCTCACCATCCCTCCACTTCTCTTGCTGATCCCTCAACTTCGGTGTTCGGTCACCTCGGTCCACAGCCGAGAAGCAAAGACAAGGCACCAGTGGCGAAACATTTGGGTCACCCAGTCCGCACTCAACAACAGATCAAATAATCCGCACTCCATTAATGTCCAAGCCCAAACAACCTGGGACATCCCAAGCCTCAAGAATTCCCATCGCGTCTCATTTGAGCATCCCTCAGGGGGTCCGCGAGTCTGCTGAAGGGAACAAAGTGAAGCGTGTGACTCGCAAAGTCACAAAAGACGACCAGACACTTGTAATACATACAGAGGCGACTTCAGATGACGAAACCAAAGTGTCTCCTATGTCGAATGGTCGACACCCCCAAAAGAAGACGTCTCCTCCAGTTAGAGGCAACGTTACACTTGGGGGTGGAAGTGCAACCCGTGACAAACCACACCAACCGCGTCATCAGGCTGGGGGTGGCAACACACGAAAGAGGACAATCGACGAAATAAATTGTTCTTGCTCGTGTGCGCAACTGATCAAGACATTGCTGTCAGGATGTGCTTGCTCTGAGTCGAAAGTTCGTCCACAAAGAGCTTCAGTAGTCGAGAGGCTTTTCTTGCCAGCAACGGAAGAATCGAAGCCAAGGCCAAGACGCTTCCGAAGAAGAAAACAAGCTGTCCAACGGGATGAATTCCCTAAAGTTACGATTAACATGGTGAACAAGGGAAAAGGAGAGGCAACGGCGGACACAGATCTTGACTTCACTCCTGAAGAAAAAATTGGCACCCGAATTTTTCAGAGGATGTCTCGGTTGTAACTGCGGGCTACAAAACACAGAGATTATAAGAGAATGTATGAGGGAGATTCATCTGAAGATGAGACCTCTGACGCCTGCTCAGCCCTAGCGTTCGATGACACGATGTCAAGTGTGGGTCAGGCTAGGGAAGCTTTTACCATTACTCCTGAGACGCTGGCTCAAATGTTACAAGAAGCCTTAGCTAAACAGAGAGAAGAGCTTAAGGCCGAGATGAAAACTGAGATGGAGCTAGCCATGCAGCAGATGAGGGAGTTGCAAAGCCAGAAAGCTGCACAGCCCGAGTCCAGTCAACAAGGTGGATCCAGTCACCGTGTCGCCCACGATATAGAAGATAGCGATACGGAAGTGGATGAACACATCCTTGCCGACCAACCTCCGAAGAAAACGGCGACTGGCGCTCAAAATGGAGATGGCCTAACCCACCCCACTGGGAGAAATCCGAGGCAAGGGGAGGACGACAGCGGAAAGATGAAAGAGCTTGAAGGCAAAATCAACGCTCTAATGTCCGCTCAGGAAGTCAAGAAGACCGGCATTCCGTGTCCATATCCGAGAGAATGGGACTCAATTCCCTACCCGTCAAAATTCAATCTGATTAACTTCACGCCATTTGACGGGAGGGGCTCGCCCACGCAACACTCGATCTACTTCAAGTAGCACTTGGGGGTGATCTCGGGGAACGAGCCTTTGATGGTTTGGTCATTCGTCGGCACCCTTTGCGGGGCTGCCTTTGATTGGTATCGAAGACTCAAGGCTGGGAGTATCAACTGCTGGGATGACATGGAGAGTTCCTTTCTTAACAACTTCTTTGATGATGATACAGAAGTCGCGATTGGAACCCTCTTGGATGAAAAGCAGAAGAGTGGAGAGACGATTGATTGTTTCATTAAGCGCTTCTGCAATAAGGCCATAAACTGTAAAGATCCAATCACCGAGGAATTCATATTGCAGACGTGCCACAATAATCTCTCCATAGATCTGTTGAAAGTCATGGGGGTCGTCCCACCAACTACATGGAAAGATCTGAAAATACGAGAAGAACAAGCCGAACGTTTCCTCAAAAAGAAGAAAGCTGAAAGAGGCGAAATGATGGCTGATCCCTCAGAAGCAAATTTTACCTCTCGCAATAGAGGAAAGGCATCTGTGGCTGCTGTTGACGTAAATTAAACGTCGCAATTACGACCGCGCCAACAACCTCGGGAGCAACAAAAAGCTTCTAAATCAAAATTCCACGGGACATACTCTTTCAGAGATGAAGAAGTTCCGATCATTTTCAAGCACCTCCTTGATAGCAACAAAATCAAGTTGCCACCTATTACAAATCACGAGGAGGCTGACAAGACTTCGGATCCTAAATACTGTGCGTACCACAGGAGGGTCCATCATCCTACCAAAAGTTATTTTGTCCTTAAAGACAGTATCCAGGCTCTAATTGACGTCGGGATCATAACGTCAAAGTGACGAACTTGGTGAAGCTCTTCGGGCCTATCGTACTACGGCCCGGATACCTACAAGAGCAACCCTAGGGGTACGAGGCAGATCCAGCTTGTTCACCAAACGTGATAGCAGGACAGTGATAAGATCATGATGCCAATTAATGGGAAGTTCCTGAAGAGATACTATCCTTAGTGTACTCAGGATAACCCGTCTTATGATGAAGGACCCAGGTTTATCATATTCCGATAGCCTAGAAATATCCTTCACCAATTTTACCCCCACTATTTTGGATGATCAAACTTTTGAATAGTCACGGTCTCCAAACTCCCACTGTGAAGCGAAAGATAAGAAAATACCTTCTTTCCTTCATCTTCTGCCAACTCTTCCAAAATCCCCTACAATTCCTATTCAATAGGATGGTAGGTCCACAAGAAAGTTATCTGTGATAACTCTACTAAACTCTCCCACCAATCCTCTTCAATAGGATGACAGGACCACAAAGAAAACTATCATGTTAACTATTACCTCTGATAGTTAATTCTTAGTTTAGAAATCAAATCTACTCCCACTGGGTCCAGTACGACCAAATCTTTGAACAGTTAGGGTCATTATTCGTTCTTCACTTGACCAAACCTTTGAACAGTTAGGGTCATTTTAAATTTTTACTCCCACTTGGTCAAAACTTTGAATAGTTAGGGCCAAACCATGTAAATTGGGTAATCAGACCTTCATGCAGTTAGGGTTATCCAAATTCCACCTTTTACTCACATGAGTTAAAAGTATCTTCGAGTCAATGCCACGGTCCCGACTCCAACTTGATTCTCGGTGGCGATCCCACTTTGAGTTTCTCTATAGATTCCTTGGTGCACGTGCATCGTGAATCTTTTGACTCTCGGCCACGGAACAAGGAGTTGTCAATTGAAGCGAAGATAAGAAAATACCTTCTTTCCTTCATCTTACGCCAACTCTTCCAAAATCCCTACAATTCCTATTCAATAGGATGGTAGGTCCACAAGAAAGTTATCTGTGATAACTCTACTAAACTCTCCCACCAATCCTCTTCAATAGGATGACAGGACCACAAAGAAAACTATCATGTTAACTATTACCTCTGATAGTTAATTCTTAGTTTAGAAATCAAATCTACTCCCACTGGGTCCAGTACGACCAAATCTTTGAACAGTTAGGGTCATTATTCGTTCTTCACTTGACCAAACCTTTGAACAGTTAGGGTCATTTTAAATTTTACTCCCACTTGGTCAAAACTTTTGAATAGTTAGGGCCAAACCATGTAAATTGGGTAATCGACCTTCATGCGGTTAGGGTTATCCAAATTCCACCTTTTACTCACATGAGTTAAAAAGTATCTTCAGAGTCAATGCCACGTGTCCCGACTCCAACTTGATTCTCGAAGTGGCGATCCCACTTTGAGTTTCTCTATAGATTCCTTGGTGCACGGCATCGTGAATCTTTTGACTCTCGGCCACGGAACAAGGAGTTGTCAATTGAAGCGAAGATAAGAAAATACCTTCTTTCCTTCATCTTCTGCCAACTCTTCCAAAATCCCCTACAATTCCTATTCAATAGGATGGTAGGTCCACAAGAAAGTTATCTGTGATAACTCTACTAAACTCTCCCACCAATCCTCTTCAATAGGATGACAGGACCACAAAGAAAACTATCATGTTAACTATTACCTCTGATAGTTAATTCTTAGTTTAGAAATCAAATCTACTCCCACTGGGTCCAGTACGACCAAATCTTTGAACAGTTAGGGTCATTATTCGTTCTTCACTTGACCAAACCTTTGAACAGTTAGGGTCATTTTAAATTTTTACTCCCACTTGGTCAAAACTTTGAATAGTTAGGGCCAAACCATGTAAATTGGGTAATCAGACCTTCATGCAGTTAGGGTTATCCAAATTCCACCTTTTACTCACATGAGTTAAAAAGTATCTTCAGAGTCAATGCCACGTGTCCCGACTCCAACTTGATTCTCGAAGTGGCGATCCCACTTTGAGTTTCTCTATAGATTCCTTGGTGCACGTGCATCAGGAATCTTTTGACTCTCAGTTCGCGTGAACAAGGAGTTGTCAATTGAAGCGGAAGATAAGAAAATACCTTCTTCTTCTTCAATACAACGGGTTCGTCTTTGCCCCAAGAGAAGACACAACAGGTTCGTCTTTGCCCCAAGAGAAGACATAACGGGTTCGTCTTTGCCCCAAGAGAAGACACAGTGGGTTCGTCTTTGCCCTAAGAGAAGACAACAAAAAAAATAATAATTAAAGTCTACGTATTCAATATCGTAGCATAGATGTCATTACCTAATGACACCTAAACTATGCCTTCATGCATAGGGATGTTATCTCTGTCCCTTACCCAGAGATAAGTCTGCATCTAACACATGCTGCCGGGTAGTCAATTCCTGTGAAGATGATAAAGCCTACGTATTCGATATCGTAGCATAGATGTCATTACCTAATGACACCTAAACTATGCTTTCATGCATAAGGATGTTATCCCTGTTCCTTACCAGAGATAAGTCTTCATCTAACACATCTTTGCACGGTAGTCAATTCCCGTGAAATTGACCAAGCCTACGTATTCAATATCGTAGCAAAAAGTCTAAGAGAGTTCATTCTTTTAGCACAACGTAACATGTAGAACGGACTTAGACAAACTACATGCTAGCCCAACTCAAACGGTAGTTGGTAAAGCTCATCAAACCGCTGAGGGTCGAGGGTTTGCCAAAATCCTATATCGTCATACAAGCAATAACTTACGACACCGGTTCGCTCCTCCAGCTGGGGTTGAGCAATTTCTCCCACCGTGATTTTAATGTACTTTGTAGCTCATTGCCAGTGCAAATGCGTCATTACATTGCCTCCAGAAGCTCAAGCATGCTCAGGAAGATTCTCATTCCGAAATCGCCCTTGGAAGTTCAACTGCGACTCAATCGCAAGCGCCAGACAGTCAGAATCTCATACTTTTGATTTTACGAGTATTTTGACAATGCAAAATACTCGTTTAAGCCCAGATCCTCACGAAGTGGACCTCGACTCTTCCCAAACTGCCGCGCATGAAGAGAGACACCAAACTGTTTCGGCAACTCCAGGACTCGACGATTATCCCCCGCACGAGATTCGAGGCAGTACATTCAAAGCAATTTTATTACAGATTATATTCGGAAGCTTTCCCGAAAGTCTGACAATGGGTAATTTATGTCCCAAGGTGTTCAGAAAGCCAGACGACGTTTTTTTCTCTAAATTCTCGAGGAACTCAATCACGACCCAAGTGGTGACCCTCAAGATGAAGATGATCAGCTCAAATTCGACTTTGTCATTTCAACCAGTTCAAATACAGATGCAACAGCTATTGACCCCAGAATATGATCAGCGACGTCGCGTAGCCAGGGTTCGAAAGCTGAAGCAAGATATAGGCCTTTTCTATAAAGTTCAATGTTGAACAGAAGCAAGGCGTATCTTATCCAAAGTATTCCAGATCCCTCGACAAAATACAGCGGAGTCTGAAAACTTTGGAGGAGGTATCTGTAGGCATTGAAAATTGCTTAAGAGCCCCAAATGTGACTTGATCAAAAGATGATTGAAGAACGACGTCGTCAAGATCTAAGGAAGTCGACCACAGGGTGAAACCAATGCCCGAGACACTTTTGTGTCTCGCCATCGGCGAGACACTTTGTGGTGTCTCACCATTGTGGCGAGACACTTTGTGGTGTCTCACCATTGTGGCGAGACACTTTGTGGTGTCTCACCATTGTGGCGAGAAAATACCTTCTTCTTCTTCAATACAACGGGTTCGTCTTTGCCCCAAGAGAAGACATAACGGGTTCGTCTTTGCCCCAAGAGAAGACATAACGGGTTTGTCTTTGCCCCAAGAGAAGACACAGCGGGTTCGTCTTTGCCCTAAGAGAAGACAACAAAAATAATAATTAAAGTCTACGTATTCAATATCGTAGCATAGATGTCATTACCTAATGACACCTAAACTATGCCTTCATGCATAGGGATGTTATCTCTGTCCCTTACCCAGAGATAAGTCTGCATCTAACACATGCTGCCGGGTAGTCAATTCCTGTGAAGATGATAAAGCCTACGTATTCGATATCGTAGCATAGATGTCATTACCTAATGACACCTAAACTATGCTTTCATGCATAAGGATGTTATCCCTGTTCCTTACCAGAGATAAGTCTTCATCTAACACATGCTGCCTGGTAGTCAATTCCCGTGAAATTGACCAAGCCTACGTATTCAATATCGTAGCAAAAAGTCTAAGAGAGTTCATTCTTTTAGCACAACGTAACATGTAGAACGGACTTAGACAAACTACATGCTAGCCCAACTCAAACGGTAGTTGGTAAAAGCTCATCAAATCCGTTGAGGGCTGAGGGTTTGCCAAAAATCCTATATCTGTCATACAAGCAATAACTTACGACAGCGGGTTCGCTCCTCCAGCTGGGGTTGAGCAATTTCTCCCACCGTGATTTTAATGTACTTTGTAGCTCATTGCCAGTGCAAATGCGTCATTACATTGCCTCCAGAAGCTCAAGCATGCTCAGGAAGATTCTCATTCCGAAATCGCCCTTGGAAGTTCAACTGCGACTCAATCGCAAGCGCCAGACAGTCAGAATCTCATACTTTTGATTTTACGAGTATTTTGACAATGCAAAATACTCGTTTAAGCCCAGATCCTCACGAAGTGGACCTCGACTCTTCCCAAACCGCCGCATGAAGAGAGACACCAAACTGTTTCGCAACCTGTGACTCGACGATTATCCCCGCGAGATTCGGCGGTACATTCAAAGCAATTTTATTACAGATTATATTCTGAAGCTTTCCCGAAAGTCTGACAATGGGTAATTTATGTCCCAAGGTGTTCAGAAAGCCAGACGACGTTTTTTTCTCTAAATTCTCGAGGAACTCAATCACGACCCAAGTGGTGACCCTCAAGATGAAGATGATCAGCTCAAATTCGACTTTGTCATTTCAACCAGTTCAAATACAGATGCAACAGCTATTGACCCTAGAATATGATCAGCGACGTCGCGTAGCCAGGGTTCGAAAGCTGAAGCAAGATATAGGCCTTTTCTATAAAGTTCAATGTTGAGCGAAGCAAAGCGTATCTTATCCAAAGTATTCCAGATCCCTCGACAAAATACAGCGGAGTCTGAAAACTTTGGAGGAGGTATCTGTAGGCATTGAAAATTGCTTAAGAGCCCCAAATGTGACTTGATCAAAAGATGATTGAAGAACGACGTCGTCAAGATCTAAGGAAGTCGACCACAGGGTGAAACCAATGCCCGAGACACTTTTTGTGTCTCGCCATAGGCGAGACACTTCCTTGTGTCTCGCCATCGGCGAGACACTTTGTTGTGTCTCGCTACTGGCGAGACACTTTGTGGTGTCTCACCATTGTGGCGAGACACTTTCTTGTGTCTCGCCAAAAGCGAGACACCAAGAGTGTCTGAAATCGTGCTCTTGAGTGTTCTATTGATGCTCGTGGGGCCCACTTAATTTTTTCAACGTAAGAGGATATTCAACCACGTTAGTGGGCGGTTACATGCTGAAAAAGCGCCCACTAATCGTGAAAGTAGGGCATTGAGACGTACCTAAAAAAAGGGGGGAAGCCGTTACAACAACCGAGGGCAGTCAAGCTGTCAGCCAATGGCGGCGATTCTTAACAAAACGACCAAGCTATGGCGCCAACGGCCTTAACAGTTTTGGGCCGAGACACTAACAACTGTCTCGGCCACTACGTATCTTCTACATGTTCTTTTCAGCAGTTTTGCACCCTGAAGGCTATAAATATCCCCCTACGTCCACCTGGGAAGGGATGAGAGTTTTGGGGAGATAGAGAACATCGGAGATCAAAACTTGGAGCTAGAGCCTTGCGCAGAGAGAGAGAAGGAGATTTCGAACTTCAACACAATCAAAGGAGATTTTCAAGAACGTCATCCACGTGGAGATTCCTCGAGATTAAGCTTAGCCTTAATTCTTGGGAAGAGTAGATATCTTACCTTGCTAAGATATTTACTTCAGTTCTTGTTTCCTTTGCCAAGCACCAATTCAACCCCGTCAATTCGACGATCGTTGCTCGGTGGTCCATGGACGATGCGTCCCCGGCACAGGCAAAGAACCCACGCAAGCAGGAGATCGCTACGTAGTGTATCCTGTTCGTGTTTGTAAGAGAGCGAGCCAATTTTCTTTGTAATTGAGAGATATACACGTGTAATCTTTCACTGTTTTCATTGTCAAAACGTTTTGTAATGGAAGCAACAAAGAGCCCTGTTCTCGGCGTAAACAGTGTCACCATGCTTGACATATATATGTGTTGTGACTTTGTGACACATTTGCACATGTGTAGAAAGACGCTCTCCACACATGCTCTAACCACACTTTTGTTATATGTCACACTCTATTTGTGCGACACAAAAATGTGTCGCGTAGAGATAAAAAATGTATCATAATTTACAATCTTTGTTGTAGTGCTGGGTGTTGGGGAGCATCCAGTCCGGCTACTAGAGGGGGCCGGTCGAAGGCCTTCTGCTTATTCTTGTTGGGTTTGTTAGATGTCATCTTGATCGGGGAGGGAGTTGGTGAGTTTCTAGTCCAGAATATGCGGTGGACGAAGCACCAAGGCGGCATAAATCACGTCAATAGGAGAAGGCCACATGGCACAAATTACTTATAAATAAGATGGCGATGGAATTAAATAATTTTTCTTGTGCTACACACCCTCTTACTATTGGTGTCGTTTATGCCACTTTGTGCTCATGGATCACCTAAGAATTTTCCATGATGAATAGTGTGTCAAACGTCCTCTTATTAATAGGACATGTTGTGGTGCCGTTGGCTCTCTTGATTGGTGCAGCCGGTTTGGGAAGCCTAGGAGTCACTTTTGGAGAATTGGCATTTTAACTGTTTATTTTTCCTACTCTTGCTACATGTCACAAAACATATGTTTTCCGTCTCTAAAACAGTTTTTCATTTGGAAGCTGCCAAAATCAATTTTTGGACCACTCCCTTTCCGTCTCATCTCGATTATCTTTCACAAAGTCCTTCTTCCCAATTCCTAAGTGAAAATAGGAAGGCGAGACAAAATGAGCCTAATACATGGAAAGCACCGACTAGTGGTCTTGAGAGTGGATGACAAACAAGCAGCCCTTCTCAACCCTCATTGGATCGTTGAACTTCCCCTTAAGGAGTTCTCGCCGGCGGTGGAGATCATACCACCACGTCCTTCGCCATCCAATCCTATGGCTATCTAGATGGAGATGACATAAAGGTTGAGGGGACAGAAGAAGGTTGACCTTAATTAAGCCCTGAGGATTTTCTTGGAGGGGGTTGTTCCAGCTTTTACTCAGGCTGAAACTCTAACAAAGGATTTACCGAGGATTGGACGCACATCTTCTTATGACGAGTGATCAATAGGGGTTTGGGATCGTTGTATGACATTAATACACCCCACTGCGTTTGTTACAATCACCTCCTGTAGGAGCTGAAGCACTTCTCCCCCTAGCACTTGTTGACGATGATGGTTACAGACTCCTCTTATGTAAGGATCGTCCATTGCCCTAACGTGTAGTCTTCATCTTCTCTTTTCTTACTTTGACATTACCTATTTTCTTACCATGTAGATGTTGTCCGTGGGAGTTTTGGCTTTGGATCCGCCGTAGGCGGAGCTTTTCAACAAGGGAGCCCCGGCTAAGGCGGAGGCTTGGTATAAATTAAAGAGGACTTTCGCAAGCTCGAAGGGGTCGAGAGGGGGAGGTAGACCAGCTGCGCGCGAGCTGAGTGGGCATTGCGGAGTCTTGTGAAGAAGAGCTGGAGCAGCTGTGGATGGAGGATGAGGCTAATTAACGAGAGCTGCAATCGGCTCGGGGTGGTGTTGTCCAAGTGTGACGACAAACTGGCAAGGAGAACTACAAGCTGTAGTGTGAAGTCGCAGGGGTCGGAGGGTTGCAAAAGAGATGTTCGCCGAGGTTAATTTAGACACAGCAGGATGTTGGAAGGGCCGTGCTCCTTGAAAAGCATTGGGTATGAGCTTAGGAGTGCTACATCTGGGTGGTACGTGGAGGCATGATTTGGATGAATAAGTCCTACATGTGTCTATCTTAGCGGCGTGCTTTCCTCAGTGCATTAGTACTGATCTGTCGATTAAAGGAGATTTGTCATCTTTCCTGAAGGATCGACTCCTCTTCCGAGACAAAGTGCCTATGCCACACAAAGGAGAATATTGTGCCGGTTGAGGTAGACCGGGGCCTCCCCCGGCAGTGTCCCATTTTCAGGACGAAAAATTCATTCCGCGTTGTTAAGATGTTGGTTGAGGAAGGCTTTACCTCCTCCGACAAAATCGCACTTCTGGAATGACAAGTTTGTTTGGTGTTGTGGACTTAAGTGTTGGCTGCGGAGCATAGTGTCGCGGTAACGAGACTTAGAGGTCTCTCATGTGCTGGGTACCGGTCCTTGAGGAACAATTTTATTTGACGCAGTTGTCACAGGTCGTCATCCCTTAGGGCACGCCTCACTGAGGTAGGAAGGCCATGTTCCTCCCTTCTCCTCGAGCAGCAATGAGGGGAGCCTTGCCTAGGAGTTGGCTCTGAGGTCTCGACACTTGGCCTTTGGGCAGGGAGCCAAGAATCTTGGAGAGTTTGAGACGTGAGATATGACAGGTTGGAGCTGCGATGGAATGCGTCTAGTCTTCGGGTGAGTGCAGATCAGACCCGTAAAGAAAAATGCATCACCAGTTCAGTAGACTCTCTTAACATTATTGCACTAGAGATGAAAGGGAAGTAGGAGAATGAAAAATCCACGTATATATGCTACAAATATTCAGTAGATAAAGGTGAAGCGGAACACTATAATCATGTAAATACGCAATGGTATACTCTTTCTTTATTTATTCAAAAATGAAACAACAAGCCTTCATCACTGGAAATAAAACCATAGGAAAAAGAAAAAAAGACAGTCGCAAGGACAAAGCTTTTGAAAAGCTTACAATCACATATATTCAACGCCAAAAGAAACAAGGCACACAAACAAACTTAATTACCCACGAAGGTTAGGTGCAGTTAAGCATTAATGAAAGCGACCACCCTATCCATCAACGCCTTGGCTTCGGGAGAGGCGGGCTTGTTGAGATGGAAGACATGACCCTCTCCCTCCGTCTCCTTCATCTCTGCCTCCCCTCGCCAGCCGCTCCCTCGCAACCCGTGGTAGTACGCCCTCCCTCTCACCGCCAACACATCCTCTCCGGCGACGCACACCATCGCCCTCCTGCATCCTAACCCCGCCAAGCTCGGTGCCCCCTCCACCAACGGATTCTGAGTCGGATGGTCCTCATCCACCCCGGGCAGATTGATTGTCGTCCACATCTTCTTATACCAACCCCTGACTTCCGGATCCGTCGTCTCACACTCAATGGGCTCCGACCCCCAGAAGTGAGCATCGAACAGCACAATCCCTTCAATCTTCTCCTGACCTACTGTCCGGATTGCCATCTGATGAGTTATGTTGGCGCCTGCGCTGTCGCCAGCCATAAACACTCGACCCAAATCTCCGTACAACGCCAACCATGCATCATGGGATGATAACACCCAGTTTAGCGCAACCTCAGAGTCGTCGTAGGCTGCGGGAAGTAGATTCTCGGGAGCGAGACGATAGTCAACCGACACCGCGACGATTCTGGCCTTGGAGACGAGGGAGTTGAGGTAAGAAGTGTATCCGGGGGTGAAGGGGGAGCTGGTGCAGAAGGCTCCGCCGTGGTAGTAGACGAGGATGGGGAGCTTCTTCTTGTCGGCCGGGGTGATTATGACTTGTGGGAGGAAGAGCCGGGCGGAGATACCTTTGGCGGCATCGATTGTAACGTCTTTGGAGACGACTCCGGTGGCGGGGTCCACGGAGGGAGGGACGGTCTCGGTTCCGATCAAGCGCTCCACACGGCCGCTCTTGTAGATGATGATGAAAGGAGACATGTCCACGTCGATTTCCTTGTCTGGATCCATTATAATTTGTGTTAAATAATTTGAAGAAGCAGAAGAGGAGGAGGAAGATTAAGGTGGTCGAGTGAGATTGTTGAAGAGCTAGCGGAATGGAGAGACTGTTAAATTAATTTATAGATGTATACGAAAAGGACAAATTTTCAAAAACACCTAAATTTAGTTTTTAATTGTTAAAATCAATCCGCTTTTTATTTATTTAGCAATTTCGACTTAGTTTGATCAAATCAGTCAAAACTAGGTCGTTTTCGAAATTATTCAATTTTAGTAACTACTCGAGATTGGCAATCCCGGGTAGTTAACAACATTATTAAAAAAATTAAGTTAATCATCTCATCGGAAAAACACATCCTATTTTTGGGAGAAAGGGGAAAAAGTAAATTAAAAAATCTGATTAAGTATAGATAGTTATGATTTGATCTCATTAGATTGTTTAAAAATTAATTACCATAGTAGTTGGATAATTTACTTATGGAAGTTATGATTTAATTGTACCTACCTTAAATCTCAATTTTGTTATTTAGAACGTGGTTAGATAGTAACTACCCGGGCTTGACAGTGCCAGGTAGTTACTAAATTGAAAATTATCAAAAACGACCTAGTTTTGGCTGACTTGGTCAAACTGGGTAGAAATTGCTAAATAATTAGAAAGTGGGTCGATTTTAATAATTAGATACTAAAATTAGGTGTTTTTAAAAAATTGTTCATACAGAAATGTATCATGTAATCTTATCTTATATACTATTATAAAACGTGTGTAGGATGTTAAAACATTTTCTTTCAAAAATGCCTTCTAACTATACATACATACATACATACATAAACACATGCATATATACATCAGTACACATACACATTCACTGTAAAGCACATGCATACTTAATATGACATAATCATCCTATCAATTATCCATGAATATAACTTCCATTTTAATAATCCCTCCATTAAACATATATTAATCCCATCAAAATCATAACCTCCTTCTCATTTATGTGATTTAATGTTTAATATTGAAAATTTTTCAATATACACGGTTGCTAAGAAATGGAGGTAATCAAATTTTATTGAGAAAGTGAGCTGATTCAATGTCAAAAGTGAAAACTTTACTAATCAGGGATTCTTGAAATCATAAACTCGGGTCCTTCAAGTAGTTTGAGATGTTGTGGAGTAGTGCTATATTCGGAGTGATTGGAGAAATAGAAGCCCTTGAAGCCTAAGCTTGTGATTTATTGATTTATCAAGATATAATTTATTGTTAAGTTTGTTATATAAAAGAAATATTTTCTATATGATGTAAACTTTAAATAAGTTTGAATTGCCCATTATTAATATAGTTGACATAAATTTACATTGGTATTATTTACCATATAGGAATTTCCTTTATTTTTACTGATACTTGCAAATAACTCTCCTTTTTAAAAAAATCATACTCCCTTTAAAAGCACGAGTTCCAGAAAATCTTTCGGTAGACAAAAATACCCTTAACCCTTTTGGTATTACATTTTAATTCTATAATCTATTGAACTAAATATCCTAATCCTAATCCTTGATAAACTACTAAAAACTAAATATTATATTGATAGGAAATAAATGATTACCTCCTAAAGTTACAAGTATACAACTTACCAAGTTATAGTAGAAAAAGTTATCGATCCCACGAGGAAGGTGTCTGTAGGATATTAATCAAATTTGGTTCTTACTATGTGCGCGACAATTAGGATTAAAGCAAAGTGAAAGTGGTTGTGAAAGATAAGAGAGTGGTTGTGATTTAATGCGAATAAAAATACAAATGAGAAAGAAAGTGAGTGTGGAAAGATTTAGAATGTGGAAGTGAAATAAGTGCAACTAAAAACAAAATGAGATTGAGAGTGAAGTGAGAGTGAATATGTACAAATGAAAGAAAAGCAATAGAGAAAAGTGAGTATTTGCAAATAAAAGAAAAACAAGATAGAGAGAGGAGAATGAAAATTAGAAGAAAACAAAGAAAGAAAAGAAACAACTAAATGAAAAGTAAGAAAGTAAAAGATGGAGGGTTGATTTAAGATAGAGGGAGTCTAGAGTAGATTCACTTAGCTAATCTCAATCTCACAAGAGTGAGTAGGATATGAAGCTAGTTTCAAACAATCTCTAGAGATCCCCAATTATGATCTCCATGAACAAAATAAAAGAGAAAACAAATCGACAAATAAAGAAGGTAAAATGTGGAGGATGATTAAAGATGGTGAAATCTAGAGTAAATCCACTTAGCAAATCTCAATCTCACAAGAATGAGTTGGATATAATGCTAGTCTCAAACAATCTCTAGGGATCCAAATAATAGCTCCACATTTAGAAAAGGAGTGATTCCCAAGAGATCTTAAGCCTCAAGGCGAATTAAGGAAAAGAAAAGAGAAATCAAAATTAATTATAAGAACTAAAGAGCAAGAATTAAAGACACTGCATGAAAGTAAATTGCATGAAAGTAAATACATGAAAGTAAATCTATTCTACAAAGCAATAAAACAACAAGAAAAGAAAAGAAATAAATGACAAACCCTCATTTTTATCTCTTCATATTCATCCTCCTTTTGGTCCTTGGACAAAGTGAAGAAACGAATATGAAGGGGTGAAAAATTCTTTTATTAATTTGCAACAAAGTTACAAATTTTGGAGGTATTCTCAATTAAGAGCAACCCTTCCTCTCCAAAAGGAGTTTACAAATTATTTCACACCTCAAACCCCTCACTCTACCCATCTATTTATAGCCTACAGCAATGAAGGAGAACCCTTGGATGAAACTTGGCAATAAAGGAATCAAATCTAGCCACAAATCTGTAACTGCCGTTCACCAATCGGTTGACCAATCGGTTGGCCGACCAATTGGCCAATCGGTTGGTCGACCGATTGGAATCCCAAAATTCTAAAAATACAGTTAGCTCCGTCTCGTCGAGATAGGCGATTTTCATATATTATATGTTAAATTTCGCCTTACGGATTGGGAGATATCGTCGTTTCTTTGTGGCTAATCATCTTGAACATGATTTTCACTTGATTTCTTTTCATATTGGATCCTCGTTTCGTCGGCTTCTGTAGATTGCTTAGCTTGATCCCGGGCTTCAATAAAAGGTTAGAAAATGAGGAAATTTGAGTCTTTTGAGCTTTTATTCATTATTTCATCATTAACCTGCATATTAAGATAAAACATATTATTAGTGGTATATTTATTGATATAAACTAGATAATGAGGGTGTAAAATTGTAATAAAAATGTGATTATCATATATCCTTTGGAGCCACGTAATTAGTTTGAACTACTAAAAGAATATCACTTTTGGTATTTCAATAGATTCAAAGTTTAAACTACTAAAAGGCTATCACAAAATATCCTAATCCTAATCTGATGCAAACTTCAAGGTTTAAACTACTAAAAGGCTATCCTAATTATTCAATGTTTAACTTGAACTAAATATCCTAATCCTAATCCGTATGAGTTACATATATGAAATTGTTGATAAGAATTGTGTTATTATTATTAATTATAATCAAATATTATACAATTTGCAATCTTTATACAAAGAGAACTCTAATTATAATTGTTATCCTATCACATGCAACACCTCATGTCTTTATATAAACCAAGAAATTACACAATTTTCATAGTAACCGTCTCCTTCAACTTCTTTGTCTACTATGTCTTCTCAAGCTCTTTGAAGTAGTATAGTTCTTTTGGTTTTTTTTTCATGCGCTTCTTTTTGCTTATAGAGATGTATTCGTGTCTCTTAAATATAAGTTGTACTTGTGAATATGTGCTATTTTTATGTCTGTCTTCCTCTATAACTCTTAATTTCTAAAGTTCTTCACTAATGTTTTAACTTGAGGCATCAACAAAGAAGCTATTCTCGTGTGAAATCTTATTGTCACTCTTCTGAATGTTTTATTATGCATATAGTGTTTTTTCTAGTGGGGTGGGGTGGGGTGGGTGGGGTTGGAATTTATGATATTCTTTTTATTGAAAATTTCAATGCCTAATAGTTTCAATCATGTCTTGGAGCCATACAACATATATATATATATATATATATATATATATATATATATATATATATATATATATATATATATATATATATATATATATATATATATATGAGTTTATTATCTAAAGCCACAACACAGTCCTGGAGAGGGCTTTGGAAAAGTTTGATTAGCTAGCCTACAAGAGTTGTGCACATTTTACTATTATCTGCTCAAAGTTTTGTGTTTAAATAAATTTTCATATGATAAAAGATCCAAACAAATCTAATTGAACTGTTCTTTATGAATATTTTTCTCATTTCTAAGTCAAAGCTATACATTAAATTCAAAGACTGTTCATTGATTCAATATATATATCTAGAGGGGGTTGTGGTGACGGCCCATTTTTCAAAATCTTATTGCTAGCTCTATGACATGTGAGCCCCCACATCGATGTGACTAGTAGGGGGCTCACATGCCATAGAGCTGGCAGCCCATTTTATAAAATGGGCTGTCAACTCATATACATTTTTCCCATATATCATTTGTATTCCTTTAACTCCGTTTCTACATACTTTTATATGTTAACATTCAAACTTTATTCAAATACTTAACAACAATATTTATTTTTTCTAATCAAGCCCTAGCTAATTTTTTGACAACTAATGAATAGATAAATTGATAACGACAAGAATATGTATTCATCTAACCACAAATCTCCCTGTGCTCGGCCAAAAAAGTTAACAACAATAATCGGTCAATCGATCACTCATCGTGATTCATATTTGATTCAAAACCGTTTCTCCTTACTCCACTTTAAAATTTACAAAGTATTTTATGTAAAAGACTCGGGAACTTTTTTTCAATGCTTTATTTAATTAATCTTTATTTTTTTTCTTTGAGTTACTTCTTCATTTCCTGTTCGCAAAAAATAAAATGAAATTGCCCTCGTGCAACGCACGTGCATTATACTAGTTACCTCAAATGTAAATTGATGTAATCACTATTTCAAGCAACCAATGGATAAGAATATTGTTGTGACAAGATTATGTATTTATCTAACCACAAGTCTACCTAAGCTCAACCTTAAGACTCAATAAAAATGGATCAGTCAATCGATTATCCTGATCCACATAGATATGCTAAACCGTTTCTACTCATTCATTTTCAAATTTATATACATCTCATGTTCAGACGCACATGGTTAAAATTAATAATAATAATAATAATAGGTTCTTGCGTTGTTCCCACGTTGAATTCGCACTTAAAATAGCCGAAATATCCTTTCAAAATTCTCATAAAATTTATCATTTTTATCATGTACTTTATGGAAACAATTCTTTCGATTCTACACATTCAATTGTACTCTACATTCACTCAATATCCTCGGTCTTTTTACCAACATTTTATAAAACAATCAAATACACGATAAATACGAAAATTTAATATACGCTTACAACATACAAATAAACATGAAAATAAGCACACATGCAACACATGGGCACCATACCAGTATTTGAAAAAAAACGTTAGTTTGGGTGGGGATAATGTGAGGCATATTATATGTAACCACATGTGAATTAATTAGTTGGAAGGTTAAATTATACTAATGCGTGAATCACGTCCGAGGACTAACTTTGAAAGTTCTTGCTTGAATCAATTGGAGGATTAATTAATGTATTAATGTGCGTGTGTAACGTACGAGACGCTCATTTCTGAGAAATTGCTTGCGAAACAAGACAAAGATAATTTTAAATTTGTGGATTGAATTGGTTAGAGGACATATTCAAGTGTTGATGAAGGCTCCTATAAGCAACAAATCAAATCACAGACACGCATCTCTAAGAAATTGTATGGGAAAGGAAAAAAAATAAACATAAAAAAATAAAGTTGTTGCTGAAGTATCCATGCGTGGATAATGAAGTAGAAACAATGGATGCGAGCAGTCATCTACTCATCTTAGAAAAATTATAAATGGGAAACCAACAAAAATTTAATTTTAAATTTGTCATTAAATTAGGTACACGATCCTTATTCATTAAAGTGCGGATCACGTTCTTAGATTACTATTTAGGAAGAAAACAAATGGCATACAATAATATCTCTAAGAATGGTATATATGGAGACTTGAAGAAGCAATAATGTTAAGGTTTATTTTCACTTTAATATCTCGTAACTTATCTTTTTCACTTCAATACCTCCAAAACTATTAGTTTAAACTCAGCTATATTATCTCTTTAGATTTTATCCTTGTCTAAGGAGATTTTAAATCTCAATTAATCAATCTTAAATGATCACATATATCTTTATTTAGGTCATAATTGCAAATATATCTATTAACATATTTGCAAAGTAACACTAGAAAAATATATTGACAAGTGAGTCTATTTCTAGCAGTTTTTTTCTCATAAGTCCATCCACTATTATCATTATTACAATATATAAGTTATAGAGAAAATTTATGTTTGCTGCCACTCTACATCTTAATTTAATTCTACATCATATTGGACTCAATATATTCAACCGATACAAATTTTATACTCATACTCACACGGGCGGGTCTATTTTTGGGTTTATATATAAGGTTTCTTTGTTCTCTATCCCCATGAGTTTTTTTTGTTATGTCAGGCTTCTAAATTAAATTGTATTGAATTTTTTCGTTTGGCTGTTACTCCCTCTTTTTGTTTTTTGTTTCTCTATATACTCCATTTTTCTATGAATAAAGCAGTAAAATAGCTTATAAAAATATCTTTAATATAAAATTAATATTACATTAGCCTTCAAATCATTCTTATTTGATTTCAGGCTCATCTTAATTGACAGTCAAAATATATTGTCAAAATACTAACCACTAATCTATTTTCCAGTAAATATAAGCATTTCACATGTAACCACCAATTCACCCTCTCTATAAAAATTAGAATAGGTAAATTTTACAAAACCTCTAATAAATTTTGGTGTTTGGCACTTAACCCCAAATATATTTGAAACTCACATTAAACCCCAATAAAATTTTCATAAAACCCCAAAATTAACATTGTTAATTCATGTGTTGTCAAATAACCAAAAACCCCCAATAAATTTGGCAGAAAACCCTAATAAGTTTTAAGTTTTGTGAGATAAGCTCCAATAACATTTGGCAAAAATCCTAATAACGGTTGTTATAACTTTCTGAAGGGGTTTGTTGTAATTTTGGAGTTTTATAAGTTTGTTTATACTATTTGGATTTTAAAAGGGTAATTTATAATTTTTGAATTTTCAGGGTATTAAGGGCATGTTTGTAAATTTTAGATTTTAGGGGTTTTGCAATACTAGATTTCAGATTATTTGTAATTTTTTATTTTCTATGGGGTAGTTTGTATTTTCATATTTTCAAGGGTTTGTAATTTTTGGATATTTAGGGGTTGTTTATAATTTTCAGATTTTAAAGGAGTTATTTCTAATTTTTGGATTTTTCAATGGGTTGTTTGTGACTTTTAAATTTTTCTTGAGGTTGTCATAAGTTTCAAAAGTTTAGGGTTTATTTGAAACTTTTAGATTTTTCAGGTGCTTTTTTTGTGTATTGTTTGTAATTTTTGTATTTTTAAGGGATCTATTTGTAATTTTCTGATTTTGTCAATTATGTTTATGAAATTAAAGGGTTTTTTTATAAATTTTAAATTTTTATGGGATTATTTGTAATTTTCAATTTGTCCGGAATTAATTTTCATATTTTTAAGGGTAGATTATAATTTGTAGATGAACCCATAAATTTCTGAATATCATTCAATTACTCGGAATAGTTTTTGAATATCTAAATACCATTGGAATCAAATACAAACGCAAATTTCCTTCTTTGCTTTTTTTTTTTTTTGAATTTGAATACAAATTCGAATGGTCATATATTCAAATTCGAATAGTAGGGTATCTATTCAAATTCGGTTTGTTTCCCGTTCTGATTGATAACCAACAAATTAAACAAATAACCAACCCATTAAATTAACTGTCACACCCCGTGCCCCAACTTCACTTGAAATACGAGAAGTGACAAGGGGCATTGTATAATCGGTACTGTAAATTTATGAAACTATTTTCCTTTTCCTTATTATTATCTTACACTAATTGTTGGCTAACTTCTATCCTAAAGCTATCTTTCTAACATATTTATTTACTACCAAACTTTTAAACATATTTTGTTAATATTAAAAAATACTTAAAGATGATACAAACTAAGTTTCAAACTTGAACATATATATATATATATATATATATATATATATATATATATATATATATATATATATATATATATATATATATATATATATATATAGAGTAATGATATTATGAGATGGTGAACTCAAATCTTATCGTGAGCTAGACTAATTGGCTCATCAAATTCATGATTGGCACCGTACATCTTGTTCAACACGTCATTAAATGTATATGGTAAAATTTTCGCATAATTTCTAGTCTTCTAGAATATGAATCAAACTAATTTGATATGTTAATTTTTCAGGCAGCTTAACTGCCGTCCCTTCTACACATAGCTAAAATCATGATTAAAAGTTTCAAAACAATGTAATATTTTCTACATATAGATCATGATGAGTGCAAATCACGATGGATAGTGCTGATCATCATTTCGAGTAGCCTATTGGGCTAGCTCAAGATAAGAATCTGAGCTCACCATCTCATTTTATCATTTTTCTATATATATATATATATATATATATATATATATATATATATATATATATATATATATATATATATATATATATGGGAATAATGTATATGAGGTGTCACCATTTTCCTAATTGAGCTACCATGAGATAGAGTGGTGAGGTCCACAATTTTAATGTGACTAGTAAGGTGGGCCTCACCACATGGCTATCCTTGATAGCTCAATTAGTAAAATGGTAGTCACCTCATACACATTATTCCATATATATATATATATATATATATATATATATATATATATATATATATATATGGGAATAATGTATATGAGGTGTCACCATTTTCCTAATTGAGCTACCATGAGATAGAGTGGTGAGGTCCACAATTTTAATGTGACTAGTAAGGTGGGCCTCACCACATGGCTATCCTTGATAGCTCAATTAGTAAAATGGTAGTCACCTCATACACATTATTCCATATATATATATATATATATATATATATATATATATATATATATATATATAGCAAATCTCCTATAAACTTAAGTTTATAGGGAATAATATCACCAACTTTTTATCCATTGATGTTGCCTTTAAATTTGTGCCATCAAGAGATGCACAAATCTCAAAATGGCCTTCATATCTTTCATGGATCCCAAGGCAACATCAATGGATAGAAAAGTTGGTGTATGACTATTCCCTATAAACTTAAGTTTATATATATATATATATATATATATATATATATATATATATATATATATATATATATATATATATATATATATATATATATATATATATATATATATATATATATATATATATATATATATATATATATATATATATATATCAAGGCTCCTATAAACCTAAGTTAATAGGAAATAGTCATCCACCAACTTTTCTAACCATTGATATTGCCTTGGGATCCGTGAAAGATATGAAGCCCATCTTTGAGATTTGTATACCTCTTGATTTCACCTATCCCAAGGCAACATCAATGGATATAAAAGTTGGTGGACACTATCTCCTATCAACTTAAGTTTATAGGAGTCTTGCTCTCTCTCTCTCTCTCTATATATATATATATATATATATAGTTTCGGGTCTTTGAATTATGACTGACACTAGTTACAAATTCAGAGAATTACAATGAAATAAGAAAATTTTATTTTTCCGGGTTGTTTTCTATGTGCCGATGGAGCGTCGATCTCATACTCCGTTAACGGTTCGAACTGTAGATGAAGAGTCTTCTTGCTGATTTTGTGAAGATCGCTGAAGTTGAGCCAAGCTTGATTTATCTCTAGATGAAAAGAATGCTGAGATCGCTCAATGCAAGATACAAGATGCCCCAAAAATGAGCAATCTCCCCTCCTCTTATAGGCTAAGACAGAGAGTTAGTGGCCATTACATGTAGATTTAGTAGCCATTATCTTAGAAGATTATGGGGGCAAACTGTTTTCATAAAATTAGCTTTTGAAATGGTCATGGACGAGGTTTGCTAATAATGGCTGTGGGCAAAGTTCGCTGTGCGGCCAGGGGCAGAGTTTGTTCTAGCGATCTTCGCCAGAACATGGGTAGCCTATTTCCCTTGGGGTGTGGATGACGTGGCTCACGTGAGCTATTTGGGTGAAGTTCTTTTCGGGCGAACTTCACTTGAAACTTCTCTTTGACTTGGTCTTCGGAGTGAACTTCATTGTGGGTTTGGGGGAGTCTCGCTATGGTTTGGGCGAGCTTCGCCAAGGCGTATACTTAGCCCACATGAAGTGTTTAGCTTATGGGCGCTTGCTTCTTGAGCTTGTATTGGACTGAACATTGGTCTAGGGTAGAGTGTATTTTGACCATCTATAAGACTCCCCCCTCCGCACCCAAAGTTTTTGAGATTCTGCTTTTGATTTATAGCAAGGATCAAAATATTTTGGGTAACAGCCAGAGGTGTCCTATTGAATGTTGCTTGAGTTGTCTTGCTTGGGTTGAACTAGTCTTGATTTGACTACTTAGTTGCCAGAGGTGTACTATTAAATGTAACTCCCTCAGTCATAAATTTATCTTAGTTGGATGCTCAATAGCATCTGCATGCTCTTTTGTAGAAGATTCATTCAATTCTCTGTTTGAGATGAAATTCGTTTCCCTTGACTTGGGGCGCAGCTCATAGGAACAACTCTTATTAAGCGATGTTTGCTTAGTTTTAAATTTTAGCGGGTTCGCTCAACTTTGATTGGCTGAGGGAAGTTCGCTGATTGGTGAGGGTTGCCAAGACTGTAGCCCTAAGATCTGTGCCTTGCCCTTCAGTTGAGATCTCTCTCGGTAGTCAATAAATTAGGCGAGGTTCGCCGGACACCCTACCATTTAGGCTATATTTTAGCCTCTTTGTGCTGTCCAGTCACTTCTCATAAGTAGTGAATTTGATTTGGGAAAGTTGGTTTTGGAAGGGCTTATGAATAGCCGACTTCCATCTCCAACTCCTTCCATCTTCTTCTTCTCCATATCTAAGTCTTCTCCTTCCCGATCAGAGTTATTCTTTAATAGCAAAATCAAATGGCTTTAACAAAAGTTGGTCCAAGTAGAGGATAGTTTTGCAGAGGAGACTCGTGTTCTCTGCCAATTGGTGGATTTTCTTTCGGCTGAGAAGGATAAACTCAAACAAGTCATCGAAAATAAGTCGAATGAATAGCGGGAAGTGAATCGCGAAAGGGATGCATGGAGCTTCGAATGTCATGCTCTACGTATGACCATTCGGAGGCTGAGATGGTGACTGAAAAAGGACCCTTGGAGTTTCACGAGTGAGGACTCAGAGAGTGATTAAGTTCCACAAGTGTGGACTTAGAATTTAATTAGATGTCATCTAGCTTCCTCAGACTTGACGTCTAGCTTTGTTTGTGTCTCCTTTCTATTCCTCAATTATCACAAATTTGGAAGAATAGGAACTAGCTTGTCTTGCAGGTTGGAGATCTGGAAATTGCTTGTATGAAGCAGGGTTTATGATCAATGAAAGAATGTTGTCTTTATGAAATTGCTCATCATTGTGTTTTTGATCTGTGCATGGCATGCCTTTGGAACTTGGAGCAAAGCTTAGTCTTCGTGTGTAGGGGAGAGTCATTGAACGAGATTTGCCAAGTGATGTCTCTTACAAATTGGGCTAAGTTCGCTCAATTTAGAGTCTTGGGCGAAGTTCGCTGAGTCGGTTAGCGAAGTTTGTTTAGCATACGGGCGAAGTTCGCTTAATAAATTGGCAAAAATCGCTCAGATAATTTAAAATTTAAAATCTTTGATTTTTGTGCTTTGATTTGAGGTGAAGATCGCTCTTGGATGAAGCTCGGGGCGAGATCTCTGGCAAAGTTCGCTGAAAGCCTATAAATAGGTTGTTAATCTTCTTTATTTCGCTTTGCCTCTAAACCCTAAACCACTTGAAATTATTAGAGTTCCAAGACTTTCAAACTCATTTTCTTCTCAATGGCTCCCCGTCGTCAACTCGTTAAGGGAAAGCAAGCCGCTAGCGGGTCTCGTTGGCCTAGCTCCGCTGCTGCACCATCGTAGTTCAAGATGGCATTAGATAAGTTTCAAAACCCATCTTTTTCAAGCCATGTCATTAATGGCTAGGCTATGGTTTGTCGATACAGCCGTCATCGGGCTCAGTCAGTGCTTCAAAGCACTTTAGATGGCTTTGTCTTCGATGGTAAAATTGCAATGATCGCATTCGGTCTCAATTCGTAGCTTCACTGGCGACGTCAAGGCTTTATCAGTCACCATCAATGACACTTTTCATGGTGAACATCGCTCTCCGGGTGATATTCGTTATTTTATCCTGTTAGGCTTCTGGGCAAACTTTGCTTGAGCGAGGTTCACTATTTTAGCCTGTTTGGCTGCTAAACGAACCTCGCTTGATAGAGGTTCGCTATGTTAGCCTATTTGGGCTTTTGAGCGAGTTTCACCATTAGGCTGAGACTCACTGTTATTAGGTGAGCTTCGCCTAGACTTGCAATACTTAGGCAATTTTTTGAGCTTACTGATAGGCGAACTTTGCTCATGTGAGCTTCGCTCAAGCAAGTCTAGTGAGCGTCGCTCAGGCCTCAACACTTCGTTGATTCTCAATCAAAGTCTTCTAACTTTTTTTCTCTTCTCTATGTACTCCTCTGTCGGATACACCTATTAGCTGACATAATCATTTTGGACATAATGGAACTCAGGATCCATTGACTCTACACATCTTTAGAGGCAATGTTCCTCTATTCTTTAAAGAAAGCAGCCAAGAGCGGATAGACACAATCCATCGTAGGAGTGCTGCTACCCTGAGAGAACTTATCACAGATGCCAAATTCTCTATTCCTGAGGAGAATCAATCTGGAAAGCCACAGTTGTTGTTTGGTGACGGCAATTTAGGAGGTACCTCGATCTTCAATCTGGAGAAGGAGCGATGGTACTACGCTCAAGGAGATTGTCGTTTCTATTGCTGGCGATGGAACTGCACATGTCATTCATATTCTTACAACACCTCGCCGTTCCTCATTTAATGCCATTCCCCCTCATTAAAAAGCAGGATAGTGTGATGGTGGGAAGTTTAAAGCATGAAGAAGGCTTCTGCAAGGAGGGTCATTTCGACCACATCATTATTGGTCTGCATCTGGGGGGCTCTGTCAAAGAGGATGCTCCAGCGAATGACGTTCTCGTGGTCCCAAATGTGCTCGATAACTAGTTTGCTGAAATTGATGGGTAATATCCAGAGGAGGATGCTAGCAGGGGCGGACCTAGGTGAGGGCCAAGGGGGCCTTGGCCCCACCTTGGCCCATAAACAAAAAGAAAGAGGCATTAATTAGTAGTTTAACCTTAGGCTCATTTCTTGAGTGTTAGTTAGTAGTGCATTTTAAAATTTAAAAGTAATATTCTTCTTGATTATTTAGGTGAACTTCTGTCTTATATTAAGATCTGGATCTCATGTTTTCATAAGAGCATTTTCTCAAGTAGATGAACTCTTATACATGTAACCTATATATATGTGATGACATATATTTTTGGATGGTACCAATTGTACTATAAGTATATTGTACCACTATTAGTTCTTATGTTTTTAATTAATAATTTTGATTGAAGGAAAAAAAAGAAAAAGAAAATGAGGAAGCTAAAGAAATTCTATTTACTTGAAAGGGAAAAACAAGAAAGCATATACCTTGTGTTGTTTACTTATTTTGAATTAATATGTAGTCCCTTTTTGATCCCATCTCACGCACCAAAATGAAGAGGAAAAGTAATCGCACAAGTAAAATTGCATTGAAGAGGCTAGTATGATCATGAGAGCAAAAGATTACTAACATTATTTTTCTTTGTAAAGAATAATCTCTCTTTTGTCCCTTTCGTTCCTTTATTCTTCTTTTTTTCCCTGAAATAATATCCTTGCTGTTTTATGTGGTGATCATTTTATCCCAAGGTTGCAATGTTTATATAGACAAAATTATCGTGTTCAATTATTAAACTTTTTGGCCCCCCCTTGCCGAAATTCCTGGCTCCGCCACTGGATGCTAGATTCCGTGGATGGATCAGATTGACTGAATAAAAGTGGTGGGCTCGACTAGTTGAGTTTGCCCTTACCACGTTCAGAGAGAGACTGATGGAGTTGGGGCTCTACTCTGTAGTGCGAGCTTCTCAATACAGTGTTGAGATTTTTGCACTGGTATTATATAGCATTCTTGAGTTGTATAATGTTGATACCCATGCATTCTTCACTCCGGTAGGGGAATTGGGATTGCCTTGCATGAGATGTTTGAAGTGTCTCGGCTACCAATGGGAGAATGACCATACGAAGAGTTCTTCCCCAAGAGTTGGAGAATATGGTGCATTACGCTCATGTTGGTGAGACGTTCTGGGAGTCGGTTTACAACTTCCATATATACCATCAGACGGTTGTGAATGCAACTATGGCCTACACATCGCTCGCATGCCTTTAGTAGAATACCTCTTTAGGAATGTAAGAAAGAAGGGGAATGTGGAGCCCATTCCACCGAGCATCGACCTCGAAGTGGAGAATAGAATATTCAAGCATGGCCCGGTAATCCATACCACTAAATCAGACGAGTGTTGGTTTAAGGTGGAAGACAAGTTTGAGAGCTTTCACCACCAGGCCGAGGAACATATCTCTGCCCAAGCTTTGCTTGCAGGGTTCCTTTTGATTTGGCTGAAAGGATGCATCGTGCCCCCTTGGCCAAAGGACTACATTTCTATCAAAGTGATATACCTAGCAGTTCTACTTGCTAATGGCTACAATTTAGCTTTGCTCTCAACCATGATCAGCTGCATCCATCATGGATTGAGGGAGTTGGCGATAGAATATTTGAACTAGCAAGAAGGTTGTCCAAGAGAGGAAGTATCGAATCCCAAGGTTGAGTTACTGTACACTTATCTGATGGTGTGATATACACTCCATCACTCATGTCCACCTCCACAAGGCGTGAAGAGGGGGTTGCGTTGCTACAACGATATGCATCCTCTCAGTGGACGATCAAGTATGCTCTAGGGATTTGTCGAATTGTATGGAATAAGGACCAATATCGCCTCTATTGCTGCTTTTCCAATATTGTCGGGACCAAATTTGGTGATGAATTTGAAGGTGGTTAATATTAGACACGAACATCTTGTCGCTCGCTTGAATGGGATAGAGTGCTATATTGAGCCCCATCTTTCTTGCCATTTCGTGCGACAATTTTGGTGTGACCAGCTTTATGTTGGTAACTCAAACGCAGGGCTGTTACATTCTGAGAGTCTCATGGATGGAGCCCGCACTTGGTATCACTTCACTGTGGGGGGCACTGATGCTAAGTTCACCTTGTCCTACAACGTCCCTAATTGCTATAAGACTCTATGGTTTTGTAAGTGGTATAGTGTAGTGAATGTCCCCAATCATCACTTCAAGGAAAACAAGACCGGGGTGAAGTGGATCATCCGGAAGTAGAAAGAAGCTTCCAGGAAGAGATCCAAAAGTTGAGCCCCTGGGGCCTGAGAGTATCTAGTGGAAGCAAGCTAGATGGGGATGATGATGATTTGGACGCGCCCGCTGAGAAGTCACCACCACGTAGGCCTATCAGTATCAGCATATGAGAGTTAACGGTCCATCAAGAAGCAGTGGGTAGAGAAACTCATGGGAAGAGGCCACAACAAGTTCAGCACCCCCCAAGAACAACCTAAACATCAATGCTTGGAGTTGCCAATGAAGGAGAGATCTCTAACCTTAGAGAAATCTCCTGAGGCGAAAGAAAAGTCTCCTAAGGCTTTAGGACATGAACCAGTGACCGAGTATACGACTACTTCAGGTAATTTTCCATCTTTGCCATCATACTGATTCAGTAAATATGCACTCTGATGATGCATGTTCCTTACTTGTAGATAAGGAATCTGTGCAATTTGATTGGGTAGATTCAGGGGAGGAAGAGAGAGTGAACTATGATACCGATGCTTACATCACCAACCTTGATGAATCTGCTCGAGAAGACGACGCAGGGCGGATCTTCTTACATCCCAGGTATGATTTCATTCACAGGGATGATGTAGCTATTCCAACTTGATGACTAACACTTCATCTCTCTTATTCTGTAGATATTGAACATGTATTAGAAGTTGGTGCCATGACGATTGCACCTTCTCCAGTTGCCGAGCCTGTTGCTAAACGTCTTATCTCCGTTGAAGATTTGGTTGAATTTGATGGAGATGTACCAATCTCTCCCTTTCCCCAAGGAGGTGAGATAGGGGTTAAATTAAAACCCAAGCCTCAAGTTGAGAGCGGTCCTTCGGCGATGATGGAGAAATTTACCAAATCGAAAATCGAAGTTACTGCCGTCGATTATGAGCTTGTGGTCACAGCTACAACTACAGCGCTAGTCATACAACATTCCGAACCTTCAATTACAATGGCTCATGCTGCCTCGATTGATATTTCAAGCATTTTGGCTTCGCTCACTCCATGTTTTATGCCAAGTAGGGATCAACTGCACGCTGCATCGCTTGCGCCTCCTACTATGATTGAGGATTTAGATGTTGTGACTGAAGTGGACTCGTCGAGGCAAGTGGAAGTTCCTCCATCTCTGGACTCTAATAATTTAGATGAGTCAGTTATTTATATTTTAACCAAAAGCTTGATGAAGCTATTCAGCTAGAGTGCCGAGAGTGCTCTGACTACCGGCAAAAGCCTATCCTCCCGCACCAAGCATTTGTTGCGGAGTCAGCCCGACATCCTTGCATTAGCTGCTAGAGTTGAATGCACTGAGCTCTACAAGAGAATGACCGACCAAGCTAAACTCCATTTTTTGGAGTTCCAGAACCTTCGTGAGGCCGATGTTGCTACTATCGTGGAGCTCAAGTTCCATCGCCTTATGGCAGAATGTCCTACGCTTAAGGAGACCGCCCGCAAGGTGGTGGAAGAGGCTAACCAATATCTTCAAGAGCTGACCACTCGTCTTACAGTGATTAATGGTGAGAATACAAAAATTTCTGGTGCCACCTTTGAGAGGGAGGCTACCATTAATAGGGCTAAGGCTATCATAGCCAAAGCGAAAGCTAAATTGGAGATGGCCCAGAAGCAAAAGGAGGACCTCGAGGCTGAGTCTGCAGAATTGGATGTCAAACGGGCTCATATAAGGAGCGCTTAAAGATGGAGCAAGCTTGATTGGATGCTGTTGAAGCCCAAGAAATTCTAGATGATCCAAAGGCCCTGAAGGAGCAAGCTTTAAAAGGTACCCTTGATGTGCGCGAGATAGAGATGGCCAAGTGTGTTGAGCACATCAAGTCTTTTTATCGCCCTTAATTCTTGCTTCATCCCTATGTCGCGCCTTTTATTTTTGTATTAGCCTAGCTCTTTTGCAATAAAGAACTTTGCTTTAGGTTTTCAGAGTTGAATGATAGAGGTGTAGTGTTAACATATCATATAAAATTTAGAATTGCTAGCAATTCTGAGGGGAAAATGGCTGGCATATAAAGTTCAACTCGCCAAAGAGGAGTCGATAGAGGTGTAGTGTTAACCGGTCAACGAAGTCACACTGATAGAGGTATAGTGTTAACTTATCAGGTTTGTAGAGTTAGTGCTATTCAAAGGTGTAATGTTAACATAACAGTACAAAGGAATTTGACAGAAGTGTAGTATTAATGTGTCAAATGGAATAACCGACAGAGGTTTAGTGTTAACCAGTCGGATTCAAGAGAGTCCAGGGGACAACTACTATTTAGAAGTGTAATGTTAACTTAACGGTATGAGAAATAGATAGAAGTGTAATATTAACTGATCGATTTTGGAAGAGGAATCGACAGAGGTGTGGTGTTAACCGATCAAATCCAAAGAAATGCGAACTGTTCAAAGGTGTAGTATTAACATGATAGTGGCAAGAGATTCCCAGGGTTACACAGAGGTGTAGTGTTAACTTGATAACTCACTGGGGAATTTTTTTTAAAATTGAATTGTCATAGTTTGGATTGAGAAATCATTCTCGTGGTCAGAGGTAAAAACTTAAACATGACCGATATTCCCATGAGGAGATGAAAAGGCTCAATTCAAGGGTAATATTTCTTAAGAAATTCCCGTTGATCAGGCGGTATGCCCCGTTTGAGTAGACTGTCTCTACTACAAACGGGCCTTCCCATCTGGATTGGAATTTGCCTTTGGTCTTGTGTGTCATGACTATAGGTCGACGAATAGCTAAAACCAAGTCTCCTTCTTTAAAGGATCATTCTTTGACTCTCCTATTGAAGGCTCTTGATATTCGAGATTGATACATCACGATTCGTTGTTGAGCTTTGAGTCTCAACTCATTCAGTGTCTCTAGTTCTTGGAGATGCCTTTGATGATGTTCTTCTATCGTCATCTTTTCCGTAAGAGCGATTCTCAATGATAGAATTTGGATCTCCAGTGGTACCACCGCTTCAGATCCATATTCCAAGGAGAAAGACATAGCACCCGTGGGAGTGTGGACCATTGTTTGATAGGGCTAAAGACACTCTCCAAGTTTCTAGTCGCAATCTCGTTTGTTGGAAGAAATGAACTTTCTTAGAAGCTTGATGATGGTCTAATTGAATGCTTTGGCTAGACCATTAGCAGCCGAGGTAGAAGCCACATCTTGTATTCTATAATTATTATAGAATTTGAAGAATGGCTGACTGATGAATTACTGGCCGTTATCGTGGATAATTCATCGAGAGACTCCAAATCGGTAAATGATGTGGTGTTTCAGGAACTTGACCATATTAGAAGTCTTGACTTTATTGAGCAGGATGGCTCTGACCCACTTGGAGAAGTAGTCGGTGATGGCCAGGATGAATCGATGGCCTTTAGAGGATGGTGGGCTGATTGGCCCAATGATGTCCATTCCCTACATCTTGAGCAGCCATGAAGCGACGGTTAGATGTAATTCCTCCGGGGGTTGGTGTAAGAAATCTGCATGGAACTGGTATGCATGGCACTGATTGGCGTCAACCACTATTTCTGTGATCATCATCGGCCTAGCCTAAACAACAAAGTCGATCATGGAGTTTGGGTTTAGGTTGATGAGCTCCACACATGCTATCGTGGGCTTCTTTGAGTGCCTCTTGGGCCTCATTCGATGACAATAATTTAAGTAATATTCCATTGAACAATTTGTGATACAATGCTTATGTGGTAGAATCATAGAAGAAGCGGGGGGCTCTCCTTTAGATGGAGATTGCTTGCTTCGAATTATCCGGCAATGTGTCATGCAAGACATAGTCGACGATTGGGTGACACCAATCGTTGGGCTCGAAACCCCTAAGTGTAGCATGCACCTCATTGGCTTCTAGGATTTGTTTGGAACATCATAGCTGGTGGCTGGCTACTGTAATCTGCTTGGTAGACTTAGGGGTTAAGGCTAAAGTATCTGCGAGTAATGCCAAGGTATCAACGTAAGTGTTCTCGAGGCGGGCTACATAGTTGATGTAGAAGCCTTCAAAAGAATGAGAGAGATTCAATGCCGCTTCATGATAGGGCAAGAGATCATTGTGTCCGACTTCATACTCCCCTTTTATCTGATTGATGATTAATTTAGAATCGCCATGTGCTTCAAGATATTTTGCACCCATATCTTGGGCAAGCTGTAAACTAATTAAGAGGGCATTGTACTCAACTACATTGTTAGAACTGTTTCGGGTCTTCTTAGTATTGCAATTAGCTCAAATTATAATAAAAAGAATATAGTGAAACTAAAAAAAAATTTATATTTCTTGGAGTTCTTTTCTGTGTGTCGGTGGAACATCGATCTTGTATTCCGTTGATGCACCGACTAAGACGACGGGTCTTTTGCTATTGATGAGAGCTTAATGGTTTGGAAGATAGCATATGTTCACGGGGAAAGTTGCTTTGTTATTCATTGTGGTTGAATTCGTTTACAGCTTCGTTGGCCTACAACAAAATTCAAAAGAGATGCCTTTTATTTTAAGGCGTACAATGAAAACGAAAATTACAACTTTTTCCTGAGTGAACAAACGCTCGGATCTCTATTATACGGGATCCTCGCCAGGTGGGTTCTTCGCTGTCGAGGACTTTTATTCGTCCGTGGACCACCGCGGTAATTCAGATCCCGTAGAAACCCGGATTCGAACTACAGACGTAGAGGGGCTCGTTTAACGAAGGAAACGAAACGCCTAAGGGGATCACACTCACGAAGGAGAGGATCGCTTGCGGGGATCGCACTCACGAAGGAGAGGATCGCCGGGCGGGTGAGATCTACTAGGAGAAATCACAGCTATCCCCAAAGGGTATCTGTAGTCGACCGGTTAAACACCTGCGATTGTAGATCGGCGTCAAGCGAACTTCGTGCTTTCGCCGGAAGCGGGCGTGCGTCGGCGACTGTAGATCTCGCGAGAGCTCTCTCTCCAATATCCGAAAATCCAACCTCCAGAACTGAGCACCCCTCAGCCTATTTATAGGCAAATGACCAAAGGAGAGGGCGGCCGAACACCATTGGTGTCCGCCTGGCCGACACCAAATGATGTCGGCCAAGGCGGACACCAAAAGGTGTCCGCTAATGGCCGGACACCATTGGTGTCCGGCCAATCCGAACACCAAGCGGTGTCGGGTTTTAACGAACGCCGTTTGGCTCCGTTTGGTTGGTTTCCGGACTTTTTCGCGACGTTTTGTCTCGATCTTGTCGTTGTCGTCCTAAGTCCGTGTCCGATTCATTTCTTTGCTGACTCGGAATTCGGTTGGTTCAATCGCGTTGGCGGGTTAGGTGGCGGTGATCCTTGTCTTGTCGTCGTTTGGATCCGGTCTCGTTGACGTTCGAATCCAATCAATCTCGCTTCGTCGAATCTTATTGATTTTGAAGCTTTGTTGTTGGATTTATCCCACATTTATGCAACCTCGTTGGCTTGTATGCATCGCCGGCTCACTTCATGTGCTCGTCGGCTCGGCGTGATCGTTTTCGCGGCATAGTCAATCGCCGCTTGTCGGATGGGTCGCCGGTTGTTAACCCACCGCCACGAAGTCTCGCTCGCATCGATAAGCAATTTTAACGCCACAGATACCCTCCAAAGCCGCCTCAGCCTCGATTCTTGATGAGTCCGGGATGCTTTGACGGATGAGCCCTTCACCCTTTAGTTGGCGTGATAGGACTTATGAATGACCTTGGCGTTTGATCTCTCCACTCCTTGATCTTTCCGGTGCTTTGTAGGATTCTTTGAAGGTTTTACTGCATCGCATTTTTGTCCGACCGTTGTTGAGATCTTGACCGAAGTCGATTGATGAATTTCTTCTTGAGAATAGCCTCGGCATTTTGATTCTTCCAATCCTCTCGGGTTGTCCGGTGCTTTGTAGGATACCGAGGGCGCCACGGCATCGCATTTATTGCTTGACCGCTTGTTAGAATTTCAAAATGTAGTTAATTGAGTTCATTTGTTGTTGACTTCGTGTTGGTGAATTATCGTCCAATTGACCATCGAGATTCCTCCGTTGATCGGAAACCTTCAACTGCGGCAGCGTTAATGGCGTCAAACTATATGGATTTTAGCCTTTAATCTGAGTCGCGGTTGATTTTGGCGTCGCGATCTTCGTGGATCGAACCGTTGATCGGTGAATCCTTCGACGGCGGCGTTGGTTAATCGACGCCAGATAGCCTTGATCTCTCCTTCGTGAGAATCGACGCCAGATAGCCTTGATCTCTCCTTCGTGAGAATCGACGCCAGATAGCCTTGATCTCTCCTTCGTGAGAATCGACGCCAGATAGCCTTGATCTCTCCTTCGTGAGAATCGACGCCAGATAGCCTTGATCTCTCCTTCGTGAGAATCGACGCCAGATAGCCTTGATCTCTCCTTCGTGAGAATCGACGCCAGATAGCCTTGATCTCTCCTTCGTGAGAATCGACGCCAGATAGCCTTGATCTCTCCTTCGTGAGAATCGACGCCAGATAGCCTTGATCTCTCCTTCGTGAGAATCGACGCCAGATAGCCTTGATCTCTCCTTCGTGAGAATCGACGCCAGATAGCCTTGATCTCTCCTTCGTGAGAATCGACGCCAGATAGCCTTGATCTCTCCTTCGTGAGAATCGACGCCAGATAGCCTTGATCTCTCCTTCGTGAGAATCGACGCCAGATAGCCTTGATCTCTCCTTCGTGAGAATCGACGCCAGATAGCCTTGATCTCTCCTTCGTGAGAATCGACGCCAGATAGCCTTGATCTCTCCTTCGTGAGAATCGACGCCAGATAGCCTTGATCTCTCCTTCGTGAGAATCGACGCCAGATAGCCTTGATCTCTCCTTCGTGAGAATCGACGCCAGATAGCCTTGATCTCTCCTTCGTGAGAATCGACGCCAGATAGCCTTGATCTCTCCTTCGTGAGAATCGACGCCAGATAGCCTTGATCTCTCCTTCGTGAGAATCGACGCCAGATAGCCTTGATCTCTCCTTCGTGAGAATCGACGCCAGATAGCCTTGATCTCTCCTTCGTGAGAATCGACGCCAGATAGCCTTGATCTCTCCTTCGTGAGAATCGACGCCAGATAGCCTTGATCTCTCCTTCGTGAGAATCGACGCCAGATAGCCTTGATCTCTCCTTCGTGAGAATCGACGCCAGATAGCCTTGATCTCTCCTTCGTGAGAATCGACGCCAGATAGCCTTGATCTCTCCTTCGTGAGAATCGACGCCAGATAGCCTTGATCTCTCCTTCGTGAGAATCGACGCCAGATAGCCTTGATCTCTCCTTCGTGAGAATCGACGCCAGATAGCCTTGATCTCTCCTTCGTGAGAATCGACGCCAGATAGCCTTGATCTCTCCTTCGTGAGAATCGACGCCAGATAGCCTTGATCTCTCCTTCGTGAGAATCGACGCCAGATAGCCTTGATCTCTCCTTCGTGAGAATCGACGCCAGATAGCCTTGATCTCTCCTTCGTGAGAATCGACGCCAGATAGCCTTGATCTCTCCTTCGTGAGAATCGACGCCAGATAGCCTTGATCTCTCCTTCGTGAGAATCGACGCCAGATAGCCTTGATCTCTCCTTCGTGAGAATCGACGCCAGATAGCCTTGATCTCTCCTTCGTGAGAATCGACGCCAGATAGCCTTGATCTCTCCTTCGTGAGAATCGACGCCAGATAGCCTTGATCTCTCCTTCGTGAGAATCGACGCCAGATAGCCTTGATCTCTCCTTCGTGAGAATCGACGCCAGATAGCCTTGATCTCTCCTTCGTGAGAATCGACGCCAGATAGCCTTGATCTCTCCTTCGTGAGAATCGACGCCAGATAGCCTTGATCTCTCCTTCGTGAGAATCGACGCCAGATAGCCTTGATCTCTCCTTCGTGAGAATCGACGCCAGATAGCCTTGATCTCTCCTTCGTGAGAATCGACGCCAGATAGCCTTGATCTCTCCTTCGTGAGAATCGACGCCAGATAGCCTTGATCTCTCCTTCGTGAGAATCGACGCCAGATAGCCTTGATCTCTCCTTCGTGAGAATCGACGCCAGATAGCCTTGATCTCTCCTTCGTGAGAATCGACGCCAGATAGCCTTGATCTCTCCTTCGTGAGAATCGACGCCAGATAGCCTTGATCTCTCCTTCGTGAGAATCGACGCCAGATAGCCTTGATCTCTCCTTCGTGAGAATCGACGCCAGATAGCCTTGATCTCTCCTTCGTGAGAATCGACGCCAGATAGCCTTGATCTCTCCTTCGTGAGAATCGACGCCAGATAGCCTTGATCTCTCCTTCGTGAGAATCGACGCCAGATAGCCTTGATCTCTCCTTCGTGAGAATCGACGCCAGATAGCCTTGATCTCTCCTTCGTGAGAATCGACGCCAGATAGCCTTGATCTCTCCTTCGTGAGAATCGACGCCAGATAGCCTTGATCTCTCCTTCGTGAGAATCGACGCCAGATAGCCTTGATCTCTCCTTCGTGAGAATCGACGCCAGATAGCCTTGATCTCTCCTTCGTGAGAATCGACGCCAGATAGCCTTGATCTCTCCTTCGTGAGAATCGACGCCAGATAGCCTTGATCTCTCCTTCGTGAGAATCGACGCCAGATAGCCTTGATCTCTCCTTCGTGAGAATCGACGCCAGATAGCCTTGATCTCTCCTTCGTGAGAATCGACGCCAGATAGCCTTGATCTCTCCTTCGTGAGAATCGACGCCAGATAGCCTTGATCTCTCCTTCGTGAGAATCGACGCCAGATAGCCTTGATCTCTCCTTCGTGAGAATCGACGCCAGATAGCCTTGATCTCTCCTTCGTGAGAATCGACGCCAGATAGCCTTGATCTCTCCTTCGTGAGAATCGACGCCAGATAGCCTTGATCTCTCCTTCGTGAGAATCGACGCCAGATAGCCTTGATCTCTCCTTCGTGAGAATCGACGCCAGATAGCCTTGATCTCTCCTTCGTGAGAATCGACGCCAGATAGCCTTGATCTCTCCTTCGTGAGAATCGACGCCAGATAGCCTTGATCTCTCCTTCGTGAGAATCGACGCCAGATAGCCTTGATCTCTCCTTCGTGAGAATCGACGCCAGATAGCCTTGATCTCTCCTTCGTGAGAATCGACGCCAGATAGCCTTGATCTCTCCTTCGTGAGAATCGACGCCAGATAGCCTTGATCTCTCCTTCGTGAGAATCGACGCCAGATAGCCTTGATCTCTCCTTCGTGAGAATCGACGCCAGATAGCCTTGATCTCTCCTTCGTGAGAATCGACGCCAGATAGCCTTGATCTCTCCTTCGTGAGAATCGACGCCAGATAGCCTTGATTCCTCCTTCGTGAGGATCGGCGCTTATATTTTGGCGGACGGCGGGGCGATTCCATGGCGTACTACGGTTAGATGGATAGAATACTTCGCCATTTTATGTGACGGGTATATTATCCGATAAATTAAGTAGTGTGTTGACATCGATCTTCCGTTATAAGGCGTGACTCTATCTCACGAATTTCGTGAAATGAATTGACGCCTTATATATATGTTTCTTTGGGTTCGACTCATTCGATTTCATCATTTTTTTCGGTTGAGTATCCTTACAGTGCTTCCTTCATAGGCCATTGGCCGGGCGTTGTGGTGATCACTTTTCCTCTTCGATGACCCTATTATTCTTATTTTGCCCGGTTTAGGCCGGATCGCGGAGTGACTTCGATTAGTACTCGGAGGAGGTCCTCGTGTGTTGAGGTCGCTGATGACTGACGCACCGCTTGAGAAGATTAATGGTTCTTCGCAGCCTTTGGGCAAGACGGACTACTTGTTTGGCGACTCCGTTGAGGACCGGATCGGCTTTCATTGAGAGTGAGCAATGGTCGCACAAAGATGATGGTGGATTCTTATATCTCCCTTGGATTCCTCGCCACGCTTGTTTGATCAATTACGCATCGTGGCATCGCGACGAAAATGTCGTGGCGCTGCAGGAGTGTGACAAGATTCATTGCGGGTTTATCACCCATCGATCGGTTCTGGTTCACTCGGAGGCGAGTTATCGGTGCACCACGGTATATTGGGACTGGACTCTCCGCCTCGTGGCGAGCATTTCATCAGCGGTCGGACTTTGAAGAACCGCCTTGCCTGTCGGTCGGGAGATCTTGACCTCGGTCATAGATTCTTGGTGGGTTCATTCTCAGAATAAGCTCGTGGACTCGCTTGACTAGTCATGTTCTTGGCCGATGGGGCGAGGAACCGTGCTGCGGTTTATCTGTGCGATTAGTGCCACTATGTATGGGCTCCGATCGGTACCAACCACTTCTTCGCTTTATCCGAGCTCTATGATCTGATTCAAACATATTCTTAACCGTGCATGGCGAATCGATTGGCTTTGCACGAGATGCATCGGGTCTCGGGTTTACCTATGGGAAGGATGCTATATCAGAATACTTCCTTCGGCCGAATTGGGTCAATCAAGGATACTCACTGATCGTTACGACACTCTGTGGGACCTCACATGCCATTATCACATTGCCCTAGCACAAATAGAGCCGTCAGTAAAAAGGAAGTCCATTATAAGCCCGAAGCAGGTCGCCAATTATTTGTTCAAACATCACGGAGGGCGATTAGATGGCGGTTGTGAATTGGCCCCTTCTACCCCTTCAGAGGTTAATGGGTTGATAGAAAAGTCCGGCTAAGTCCTATACCGAGTAGTACCGAGTATGGTTTTCAGCGGGGACCAAATTCTCGACCTTCTTATGGCATGCAAGAAACCTATCCGCCGATGACTCTCTTAGCGGTTTCCTCGCCATCCGGGTTGAAGAAATGTGTGATGCCGTGTCGACTTAGCGACGCTTTGCCATTAGAGGTGCTCTATCTGCGATTCGGCTTGCTCATAAGAAGGAATTGTCTCTTCTTCGGTGATGGTGGCTAACATTCATCGGGACTTCACAAATAACCACCGCCTTTTCGGAGGAAAAACAAACCGTCGGATGAGATTCCTCATGTCAAGGTGGAACTCCGTACACCTACTTGATGGCTGGTTTGTTCTTCATCGACCGAGATATGATGGCAAAGCTGCGAGATCCATCGTCCCTTTTCTTCAATCTTTAGAAATGCAAGTGGCAAGGGCGCGGATTCTTAGGAGTCCGTAAGCAATTGCAGATTCATAAGGGTTGGGCCTTCTCTAGATGTTTTCCTCGGTTCTCTGGTCAGTACGGGGAGTCTTTGATCGATGAGGAGAGACCTAAGATGAACCGGACTTTACTTGATGTTGGCTGCTTTAACTGGCTAACCAACATCCGACCAGGTTATCTTATTTTCCGAGTGAGAAATGAGTGCTACATTGAGCCTTATTTCCCTTCTCGTTTCGCTCGTCAGTTCGGTTACGACCAACTTTACGTTGGGAACCCGAACCGGGAGCTCCGGACTCGTGGCGGTTTGATCGATGGTGTCCGGGCGTGGTTGTGGAGTATAGCGGGTTGTACCAACGCTAAATTTAGCCTCCCAGGTACTGATCGTAAGCTGGAGTCGACATATTTATCTGCGGTGGCTTTTGGCCCCGTGAGCTTCGTTCTGTGAAGTCCCTTGGCGAAGGTGAAGAGGCTTCGGTGACACTCAAACATTCGGGGAGGCGGGCACAAAAGAAGCGTCGCCGTACCACGAATCGAGGCAGTGCGATGGGAGATTCATAGTTTCGCGACTGATGCTTCGAGAGATGACCAAGAGGAAATCGCCGCTCATGAAGAGAACTCTGGTACTTTCTCCTCTAATCTTATTATTCTCTTCTTCGATATCGGTCGACTCGATTTATCCTTTCGGGAATAAGGAAGCGGTCCGCCCTCACAACGGAGACAAACCCCACAATAGAGCTCCTTGCAAGCTTAAAGAAGCCGGTTCACGACTACCGCTTCTGACCATTATCTTGGATTCGACAGCGAGGATTACTGGCGATAAAGGTAATGCTCGACCGACCGTAATTTTTACGATCATTCGCCCTTTATGAATCTCACGATTTTCTCTTGTGCAGGAGAATTTGGTGGCGACGCCAATTTTGATTTTCCCCTCCCTGACTTTGTCGAGTCTAGTTTCATGGAGCAAGTACTCGGAGCTATGGCAGGAGAGCCTGAAAATACCAACATAGGACCTGGATCGGAGAATCTAGGTACATCTAACACTGGTAATTTTTCTTACCTGGACAGCAACTTGCAAAGACACGAAATTTGTTTCCCTGCAACTCACATCTATACTTTTCGCTCTTATGTCGGCTTTTTCGATGGAGGACTTGAGGATTTGATCGTGATTTACCGAGGCGTTCCTCTTCACGGCGATCTTGTGCGAGCTAGGAATTCCTAGGGATATCGGGGCTGATTTCTTTGAAGGTATAGATCCCCTTCCTGATAATCATAGGACTATTCAATTTTGACTAGTACGTCTATGATTAAAAATGTCTCTCGCTTGATAATAGAGACTCGCCCCGTGACATTGAGCTGCTATTCTTCGAGTCGGCAGCCGTGTCGGTATGGGAAGTGCGGTCGAATCTGCTGGCTGTCGATCGCCACCGGCTAGCTGCTTTAGCCCGGTTTCATTAAGGCAAGGAGCTACCTATACAGGTATGAACCATTCAACTGCCGATACTCATGTTGATTTTTTGGTTTTGGGAGTTTTCAACCCCTTTTCTTCCTTTTTGCAGGGTCTATAACGACTCTTCACGACTTAGTGAGAGCTTTGATGTCTGACGACGATCCATCTCGGCTTATTATCCGGGTGGAAATTCGTTCGTTCTTCTCCTATTTAGCCATAGTGATAGACACACTTCTCGGTACCAGGCTTTCTCTCTGTCAGTTCCGACCATTCCTTGATCCTAGGGTAACCACGATACGAGATGCGGGTTATTCAGAGTTGGCCCAGGCTATTGCTGATGATCTCGATCATTTGGAGGTTAAGCTCCAAAGTCTGCAAGATTTTGAGGCAGCCGGGCTTCCCTCATATATAGAGACAGAGACAGAGGCTCGCCTGACAACTTGGCGTGATGCTCGCGTTATTACTGGACTCGAAGTTGAGATCTGGCGAGCGGGTGAATCATTGGAGGCTATTGAAGCCGTCTTAGTGGGACATTTTCGCCTTGTGTCGCCAGCTGAGAAGCGAGGATAGTCGAGCTCAACAGAACTTCAAGCGGCGAGGGAGAGTCCGATCATCTTGAAGGCGGCGAAGGCCAACAAGGAAGAGACTCTTGCGGTCATGTCAGAAGTTTGAACTCTCGGCGAAGCTGGTTGACATCGAGAAGGAGGCTGCGAAGGCCCTTAATAGCGAGTCCTTGATTTGAGCTGAGCGGAACCGGCAAACTTTCAGCGATAAAATATTGAATTAAAACAACAAATTTGTTCTCATAAATTTGATGTTTAAGGATTTGTAATTTCAGCCTTTTATTAATAAAATATGTCTCTTTTCTCTTTTATGCTTGATTATGATTCTTTTATTTAAATGAAATAATTAACCAGAATCAAACTCGGTGTCTTCTTCAATCGGAAAAAGACTAAACCGACAGCAGCGTGTGGCGTTGGCTTTATCCTTCTTAGGCTTCGGATAAAATACCCGAGAATCAAACTCGGTGTCTTCTTCAATCGGAAAAAGACTAAACCCGACAGCGTGTGGCGTTGGCTTTATCCTTCTTAGGCTTCGAGATAAAATACCCTTAATCAAACTCTAGTGTCTTCTTCAATCGGAAAAAGACTAAACCCGACAGCAGCGTGTGGCGTTGGCTTTATCCTTCTTAGGCTTCGAGATAAAATACCCTTAATCAAACTCTAGTGTCTTCTTCAATCGGAAAAAGACTAAACCGACAGCAGCGTGTGGCGTTGGCTTTATCCTTCTTAGGCTTCGGATAAAATACCCTTAATCAAACTCTAGTGTCTTCTTCAATCGGAAAAAGACTAAACCCGACAGCAGCGTGTGGCGTTGGCTTTATCCTTCTTAGGCTTCGAGATAAAATACCCGAGAATCAAACTCGGTGTCTTCTTCAATCGGAAAAAGACTAAACCCGACAGCAGCGTGTGGCGTTGGCTTTATCCTTCTTAGGCTTCGGATAAAATACCCGAGAATCAAACTCGGTGTCTTCTTCAATCGGAAAAAGACTAAACCCGACAGCAGCGTGTGGCGTTGGCTTTATCCTTCTTAGGCTTCGAGATAAAATACCCTTAATCAAACTCTAGTGTCTTCTTCAATCGGAAAAAGACTAAACCCGACAGCAGCGTGTGGCGTTGGCTTTATCCTTCTTAGGCTTCGAGATAAAATACCCTTAATCAAACTCTAGTGTCTTCTTCAATCGGAAAAAGACTAAACCGACAGCAGCGTGTGGCGTTGGCTTTATCCCTTCTTAGGCTTCGAGATAAAATACCCTTAATCAAACTCGTGTCTTCTTCAATCGGAAAAAGACTAAACCCGACAGCAGCGTGTGGCGTTGGCTTTATCCTTCTTAGGCTTCGGATAAAATACCCTTAATCAAACTCTAGTGTCTTCTTCAATCGGAAAAAGACTAAACCCGACAGCGTGTGGCGTTGGCTTTATCCTTCTTAGGCTTCGAGATAAAATACCCTTAATCAAACTCTAGTGTCTTCTTCAATCGGAAAAAGACTAAACCCGACAGCAGCGTGTGGCGTTGGCTTTATCCTTCTTAGGCTTCGAGATAAAATACCCTTAATCAAACTCGTGTCTTCTTCAATCGGAAAAAGACTAAACCCGACAGCAGCGTGTGGCGTTGGCTTTATCCTTCTTAGGCTTCGAGATAAAATACCCTTAATCAAACTCTAGTGTCTTCTTCAATCGGAAAAAGACTAAACCCGACAGCGTGTGGCGTTGGCTTTATCCTTCTTAGGCTTCGGATAAAATACCCGAGAATCAAACTCGGTGTCTTCTTCAATCGGAAAAAGACTAAACCCGACAGCAGCGTGTGGCGTTGGCTTTATCCTTCTTAGGCTTCGGATAAAATACCCGAGAATCAAACTCGGTGTCTTCTTCAATCGGAAAAAGACTAAACCGACAGCAGCGTGTGGCGTTGGCTTTATCCTTCTTAGGCTTCGAGATAAAATACCCTTAATCAAACTCTAGTGTCTTCTTCAATCGGAAAAAGACTAAACCCGACAGCAGCGTGTGGCGTTGGCTTTATCCCTTCTTAGGCTTGGATAAAATACCCGAGAATCAAACTCGGTGTCTTCTTCAATCGGAAAAAGACTAAACCCGACAGCAGCGTGTGGCGTTGGCTTTAGGGTTATTAGCCAACCCGACCTTCAGCGGGTTTGATAAGCCTTTACCAACTACCGCTTGAGTTGGGCTAGCATGTAGATTATCTAAATCCGTTCTACACACAGCGTTGTGCTAAAAGAATGAGACTCTCTTAGACTTAATGCTACGATGTTGAATCGTGAAGCCGTCTTTTCAGGAAGACTAACCGGTAGCGTGCTAGGCCTCGACCTATCCTGCTTAGGATTAGGGATCAAATTCCCCAAGAAGAATCTTGGATTAAGGAGTTTTGATTGATAGGATTAAATAGGTGAGAGAGGAGGATTTTATGTTCTATTCCTCGAGAATGAAACCAATAGCGAGGCCTACTATAGGAATCAAGAGGGTTGGGCGTCCTTGATCGAGCGACTTGATCCAAACAATCTCGGCGCATACCTTGATCGGCTACCTAAGATGAAAGATGGAACTAAAAGTGGGATCTCCGCCGAGAACCGAAAAGACTTCGAGGCGACCTTGATCGGACAACACAGTGCGAAAATCGGCGCATACCTTGATCGGCTACCTAAAATGGAAGATGGAACTAAAAGTGGGATCTCCACTTCGAGAACCGAAAAGACTTCGAGGCGACCTTGATCGGACAACACAGTGCGAAAATCGGCGCATACCTTGATCGGCTACCTAAGATGAAAGATGGAACTAAAAGTGGGATCTCCACTTTGAGAACCGAAAGACTCAAGCGACCTTCACGGACAACCCGGTTCGAAAATCCCTACAAGATACCTTCACCGGCGCTACCTAAGATGAAAGATGGAACTAAAAGTGGGATCTCCGCCGAGAACCGAAAAGACTTCGAGGCGACCTTGATCGGACAACACAGTGCGAAAATCGGCGCATACCTTGATCGGCTACCTAAGATGAAAGATGGAACTAAAAGTGGGATCTCCACTTTGAGAACCGAAAGACTCAGCGACCTTCACGGACAACCCGGTTCGAAAATCCCTACAAGATACCTTCACCGGCGCTACCTAAGATGAAAGATGGAACTAAAAGTGGGATCTCCACTTTGAGAACGAAAAGACTCAAGCGACCTTCACGGACAACCCGGTTCGAAAATCCCTACAAGATACCTTCACCGGCGCTACCTAAGATGAAAGATGGAACTAAAAGTGGGATCTCCGCCGAGAACCGAAAAGACTCAGCGACCTTCACGGACAACCCGGTTCGAAAATCCCTACAAGATACCTTCACCGGCGCTACCTAAGATGAGAGATGGTACTAAGAGTGGGATCTCCACTTCGAGAACCGAAAAGACTTCGAGGCGACCTTGATCGGACAACACAGTGCGAAAATCGGCGCATACCTTGATCGGCTACCTAAGATGAGAGATGGTACTAAGAGTGGGATCTCCACTTTGAGAACGAAAAGACTTCGAGGCGACCTTGGTCGGACAACACAGTGCGAAAATCGGCGCATACCTTGATCGGCTACCTAAGATGAAAGATGGAACTAAAAGTGGGATCTCCGCCGAGAACCGAAAAGACTTCGAGGCGACCTTGATCGGACAACACAGTGCGAAAATCGGCGCATACCTTGATCGGCTACCTAAGATGAGAGATGGTACTAAGAGTGGGATCTCCACTTTGAGAACGAAAAGACTTCGAGGCGACCTTGATCGGACAACACAGTGCGAAAATCGGCGCATACCTTGATCGGCTACCTAAGATGAAAGATGGAACTAAAAGTGGGATCTCCGCCGAGAACCGAAAAGACTCAGCGACCTTCACGGACAACCCGGTTCGAAAATCCCTACAAGATACCTTCACCGGTGCTACCTAAGATGAAAGATGGAACTAAAAGTGGGATCTCCGCCGAGAACCGAAAAGACTCAGCGACCTTCACGGACAACCCGGTTCGAAAATCCCGGTGCATACCTTGGTCGGTATTTGCCTAGGCATAGGATGGATAGAACCCTTCCGTTTATCATGAGGGGGATCTTACACTTGGAGGGGAAGAATTTTATGTTCTATCTCCGGCGTAAAACGGATTTTGATTGGGCCTCTTGTTCATAGGAGGAATCAAGAGGGGATTTTGGTAATGTACCAGAAAAATTTGTAGACCTACCGTCAAGGAATTTGATCGGCGGGGGAAATTATGATGGAGGACAAATCTAGGGTTATCCTCAAAAAAAACGAGGAACTTCCCATCAAAACGGGTTATCCTGAAGATACTAAGGGTAGTATTTCTTCAGGAACTTCCCATTTATCGGCATTAATTGCCGGTCGCCATTTTGGATAATTAGGCGATACGCACCGTTAGAGTAGACCGTTTCTATTACAAACGGACCCTCCCATTTAGGTTCGAATTTACCTTTCTTCTTGGAAGTGAGGATTATCGGTCGTCGAGCAGCGAGGACCAAATCTCCTTCTTTGAAGCTCCGTTGTCGTACTTTTTTGTTGAAAGCTCTCGACATCCTAGTTTGGTAGAACTCAATGCATTGTTGAGCTTCCAGACGCTTTTCATCCAACATCTCTAGCTCTTCGAGGCGTTTCTGATGTTGTTCTTCAATCGTCATCTCGTTTCAAAGGCGTCGCGGTGTGAATCTGGATTTCTAATGGGAGAAGCGCTTCCGCGGTAGAGCGAGAGAATCTGGGGTCTCTCGGTTGGCGTCGCGTATGGTTGTGCGATATGCCCGAGTGCTTCTCGAGTTTTCATCGGTCTAAGCTTGTTATTCTTCACAAGCTTCGATAGAATTTTGATGATTGTCTTGTTGAATGCCTCAGCTAATCCATTTGCAGCTGGATTATAGGCTGTTGACGAGACGTCTTGTATTTTGAATTTCTCGCAAAACCTGATGAAGGAATTGCTGATGAATTGGGGACCGTTGTCATGCACGATCCGTCTCGGGACACCATGTCGATAGATGATATGGTGCTTGATAAACTTGATGACGGTACTCGCCTTGACTTCTTTTAGCGGGATTGCTTCAGCCCACTTAGACAAGTAGTCGGTGATCGCTAGAATAAACCGATCTCCTTTAACTGACGGGGGAAAAATGGGACCTACAACGTTCATTCCCCATGTCTCGAATGGCCAGGATGTGGCCGAAGGATGTAACTGCTCTGGAGGCTGATGCATATAATTCGCGTGAATTTGACACACGTGGCATTTCCGAGCGTACACAACTGCGTCATTAATCATTGTTGGCCAAAAGTAGCCCATTCTCCTGATTTGATCGTAGAGCTTGGGACCAGGCTGGTGCGCACCACATTCACCTTCGTGTGCTTCGAAGGACCTCTTACGCCTCTTTGTTTGAGAGGCATCGAGTAAAGACCATCGTACCCGGCGATATAGCATCCGGTCTCCGTGTCGTAGAAGAATCTTGGAGCTCTTAGCGGATTGACTCTCTCTCCTTCACGCCTTCGCGTAATACCATGTAAGACGAATCGATGATAGGAAAGCCAATCTCTGGCTCCAACTTAGTTTGGGTTGCATGCACTTCTTTGGTAACTACCCTTCATTTTCTTGTACCTCATCATATATCGGTACAAAAGTCGATGAGTCCCGACCGTAACTAGTTGTTGATTGTCGGAAGGTTGTGCTAGCGATATCGCTAATGCGCCAATGCATCCGCATAAGCCGCTCAAGGCGTGGAATATATTCGATGAAGAATTCTTCAAATGAGTCCGCCATTTCAACAAATTGCCCGATGATAGGGGACTGATCGTGGTTCCTAACTTCAGAGTCACCACGGATCCGCTTAACTATCAATTGTGAATCGCCAGACGCTTCGAGATATTTGACCCCGGCTCCTTGGCGAAACTAAGTCCAATAAGTAGCCATTGTATTCGCCACATTATTAGAGCATGGTTGGTGAGTAAATAAGCACGGGCATGACATGATTCCGGAAATCAAAACAACTCCGACTCCAAATGAGATTTTAGAACATCCGGGGCACTTGCCACATTAGTGGCCGAAGCTCCGTCAAAATACAACCGCCATATTTGTTGGTGCGATAGTGTTGACTTCCGACTTCATCCTAAGATCATCATATAGCTCAAGCTGCGTCCGTTGTCGGGTTGGCGACCAAGAGATCGCAAATCGCTTGTCCTTTGACCGACTTTTGTTGTTTGAAGTGCAAGTCATATTGGGACAAGAGCAAGGCCCATTTCGCCAAACGCCAACTCATTGAGGCCTAGGTCATAAATATTCGACCGGATTTACGCTAGAGATAACATAAATCGCCTCGTCCAACTAAATAATGCGCATTTTACGGTGCGAACACTAATGCAAGGCATCGCTTCTCAACCATTGGATATCGAGACTCAAAGATCGACTAATGTTCGCCGTAATACATCGCTCGCTCGGACCGCTGCCGCCGCCCGCTACGAGTAAGGCGCTTTAACGAGTGATCCGCTGCCTTGATGTAAATCAAGAATGGCTTTCCGACTTCGTGCGACAAGAACAGAGGTTTAGAAAGATACGACTTAATCTCTTCAAATGCCTTTTGGCAAGCGTCATCCCAAATGAATGATACGCCCTTCTTGTTCAACTTAGAAAATGGTTGGCACTTCCCAGATAGGTTCGATATGAACCGTCGGATGTACGCCAATCGCCCTTGTAACCCCCTGAGTTCTCTCAGATTTCTAGGAGGTTGCAACTCTTGAATCGCCTTCACTTTGTCAGGATCGACGTGGATGCCCTTATTAGTGACGACAAAGCCGAGGAACTTGCCACTGGACATTCCAAGGAAGGATTTGGCAGGATTCATCTTTAACTGATGGGTTCGCATGAGCTCGAATACTATCCTAAGATCTTTGATGTGATCTCCTTTGTCACGGCTTTTCACGACCAAGTCGTCGATGTAGCATTCGACCGTTTTCCGAAGATGATCCTGGAAAATCTTAGTCATTGTCACGGGTACGCACCGCATTTTGAGGCCGAACGGCATGACCGTGTAGCAATATATACCGATGCTCGTTCTGAACGCTGTGTGTTTGGCATCATCGGGGTGCATCTTGATCTGATTGTAACCCGAGAAACCATCCATGAATGACATTCTCTTAAATCCACACGTATTGTCGACTATGACATCAGTGATTGGAAGAGGAAAGTCATCTTCGAACAGCGGCGTTGAGGTCTCTGTAGTCGACACAGATCCTAATCGAACCATTCTTCTTCATGACCGGGACTATATTCGCCACCCAATCCGGATGTTGAATTTCTTTGATGAATCCTGATTCTATGAGTTTCTTCACTTCGTCAACGATTGCTCTAGGATTTGTGGACTAAACCGCCTTTGCGTTGCTTGACAGTTTGACATCCGCCTCGATGTTGAGGCGATGTGTCGCCACATTAGGGTCGAGTCTTGGCATGTCCTCGTAACTCCAGGCGAATACATCGATATACTCCCTGATTAGGGCGATCAACTCTTCCTTCTCTTCTGAGGGAAGAGTATTACTGATGTTTATAAGCTTAGGATGCTCTTCGTCACCCATATTAACCTGGACTACCTCGTCCTTAGTGGGGGGTTCTCTTTGTTCGAATCTATCCCCAAACTGCTCTTTGAGTTGATGGATCCATGGGTCCTCCCATGTTGGCATATCTTCATCACTCTCAATAGTAGCAGGATCGACCGTAGCCATATTTGACATCAAAGCCTTGAAGGCTTCTCCGAGGCTGGTGTCAGAATCCCAAGCCGAAGAATCAGACGAATGTCCGTCTCCCTCATTGGGTGGATTATTATCAATCAGTCATGAGCATTCATCTTCTGAGGAGGATTCGTATCCCAATCTCCTTCTAAATGCATAGTAGTTATCCGGCTTCCCTCTTGGGACATATGCCGCTTTGGGAGGGACTTGAGGACCTCGCCCAAAACATAGACCTTCCCCTTGTGTCAAGCTATACCCCCACTTCTTCATGATACCCAGTGTTTCTGGACTATATCTGAATGTGTGGAGGATAGGCCCATTGTCATCTTCATCTTCTTCTAAGAAATAATTCGGGGTTGGAACTGCGTCTCCTTTTCCGTAAACCAAGTCTTTTTCACTACTTGATCTTCGTGGGATGACGAGTGTTGTCCCAAAGGAGTCTCGGAACTGCTTTTGTGTAAAGCAAGATGACCGAATTGGTAGGTGCAACTCCGGATTGTTGTATAAACCTGTCATCACATTACTCAAAGACAAAGGATACTCTAAATCGTCATTTATTGATTCCTCGGCAATTTGCCAATTACAATGTTCATCTGACGATTCTTCATCGTCAAGATTGATTACAAGGGGTACAATGTTATTTAAAATAAAACCACCACTATAACCAAGCCCGCTTCGTATCGCCTTCTTCACCGCTGTCCGCTTTGGGCCGATGATTCAGCCGACTCATTGTCGTAGAGGAGAGAATCGAAATAATTCTCCATCCCCTTAAACGTTGTTTGTCCGCACCACCGCCTTGACTCATTATTCGTGGTCTACATATTTGAGACACCGATGAAGAGTAGATGGGACTATAACGCTACCGTGGATCCAAGGTCGACCCAATAGTAAGTTATAGGAAGTCTGCGTCAATTACATAGCGGTGACCTCGGACTTTAAGTCCCCATTTGGCACTTTATCGGATTTTACCCGGCGAGACCGGTGTTAAATCCATAGATCACCGTGTTCGCTGATGCCACCATCGCGTGAATTCCAAGGTGATACATGAGGCTAAGGGCATGATGCTCACGGAATCGGATCGACTTGGATCGGTTAACTTCACTAGAGCCAATATACCCGTGAAGTATAGCGCCTATCGTGCTTGGAATTCCTCGTCGCATATCCTCCTTTGTAAAAGTGATGCAGGGAAGTGTTTGTCGCAAGGTTGCATTGTTGGTGACTCTTACGGACTCGGCTTAATCACGGGTGAGGAAGACTTCGAATCGCCGTGGCTTCTTGAAGAGCTTCTCTTGTCTCTTTTGACAACCGCGGCTTCGTAAAAGTGATCCTTGCGGGAATATTAGCCAACTGGGCCATAACGTCGAAATGATATGGGGAGTTGGAGGTTCCCGGTTTGTCTCTTCTAATCGGGTGATTGAACCGAGACTACTTTGGGAGCTGAACTTCTTGTGGCTGCTTCGCTGTGGCTTATTTGGTAGCCACCTATTTGTGCTTTCTCGGTAGAGTGAGGCTGTTGGTACCCCGATTACGGCGGCGTCTTGGCATTTGGGTCGGGGACTTCCGGGTACTTGTATTTGTACTCGTGTCCGCTTCTGGTGGCGTGGGCTTCAGGTTCCCCTTCGGACAGCTGGAATGTTACCACCTGTTCGTCATTTCCCTCTAGAATTGCGGAAGTAGTATGGCATGCCTTTCCCTTCCGCTTTGATTTTTTCTTCAATGAAGAAGAGGCTACCCATTGCTCATCTTCAAGCAGGTCTGGGTGGATCCACAGGACTTCGCCATTTGGGGCTGTATATGATACAAGTTCTTTCTGGCGTTGCTTGTGTGGGTCGTCATTCACCGTCTTCATTGCGACTTTGACCACTGGTTTGGGTTCAAACCATGTCAATGGCACTGACCCAAAGCTTATGGACACCGTGATTTGTTCGACCTTCTTTTCTTTGGGCGGCTTCATAGTGATGACCCCTACGCCAATTAAAGCTTGGATTTTATCCTTAAGGCCGAAACAGATTTAGTAGGGTGATGAACCGCCTATGGTCTGTATGATACTTTGGGTCATTAGTCCTCATCGCTTCCTCTTGATTACGAATCGGAGGGAGCTTGATCTTGTTATTCTCCACGAGATACTTGAAGAGACCGGAATCTCGCCGTCCCTAAAGGAATAGGACTTCGGGAATCTTGGCTCGAGGGCCTTACGTTTACGTGGCCACGGTTGCCCTTGTGATTGTGCTGTTCGCGGCCCGTTGTTCTTCTTTGTTCTTCTTGTTCTTTGGGGTTGGAGTTGGAGCGTTTGGTTATAACCGCCGTCTTGGCTGCTCTTTTCCTTTGCCGCTGGGACAAAGTTAAGCTTGAACTTCGGCTGTCGGTGGCCTCTTTCCGCCTTTTTCCTCTTGAGGAATCTTTCGACTTGCTCTCCACGGACCTTCAAATCCTTCCACGCTATAGATGGTGCTGTCCCCATTGCTCGAAAGCACGCCTATCGACAAGTTATTATGGTAGGTCCGAGGATGAACTCCTCGTTATTGGATCGGCGGTTCATTGCCTTGTTCAAATCGCTTGACAAAGATATCCACAGCCCGCCCTTCGCTTCGCCGAGTAATGTCCCGACGATACTTCGTATCGCCGCCGAAGAAATTGGTGAGGAAGCTAGACTCCATGTCGTCCCGGTGAATGCTCCGGCGAGGCGGCGGTACCAATCGAAGGCAACCCCACGAAGGGTGCCAACGAATGACCGAACCATCAGGGGCTCATTGCCAGAAATAACTCTGAGGTGCGACTTAAAATAAATCAAGTGCTGCGTCGGGGAACCCTTCCCGTCAAACGGTGTGAAGTTTATTAAGTTAAACTTAGACGGGTACGGAATTGATTCCCACTCCCTCGGGTATGGGCAAGGAATACCTGTCTTCTTCACCTCTTGAGCGGAAATCAATGAGTTGATTTTGCTCTCGAGGTCTTTGATCTTCTCGCCTCATGAGCAACAAAGATCTACGCTATGTCCAAAGATTGCGCGGTTCAGAGGGTTATCATCCTCTCGTGCCTCCTCACAGTGCGAATCATTTGTCATCTTGATGCGGCGTCGATCGCGTGACTCGATTCACCTTGATGTTTTGTCAAGGCTTGATCTGTTGGTCATGCATTTCTCTCATCGCCCGCATGGCCAAATCCATCTCTAGCTTGAAGTTTTCCGTTGTTTAGCCAACGCTTCGCCTAGCATTTTAGCTACTTGATCTGCATCGATCATAAGCGCTTTGGGGCTCCTTCGCTAGATACAAGATGATCGAGGCAATTGCGAGCCAATATCCGACGATCATCCTCCGCAGTATCCCTTTCGAAGTTTGTTGTATCCGACCGCGGATAGTCCCGACCGCAAACGAAGTTAACCGCTGTGATGCGCTGAATAGCCCATGATGGCGGTTCTTTGCGGTCATATTATTAGTGACCTCGGCAATTCATCCTCTCGATGTTATCCTTCTGAATTAAGCCTTGACTAGGTAGGTAATGGGTGCTAAGTCTACGGAAGACCGAACTCTTTACGGAGTTTCTTGCGGCAATTGCACTCCGAGCACCGCCTTGATGAGCTTAGAGCACAAGCACGACCGCATGAGTTGGGGAACCCTCCGAGATCTCCTCGTACCCCACGCGGTATCTGACTCATCGGTATGAGTGCGGAGCAACTGCCGTGTGTCGGCCGCGATCTCGGGTATAGCGTCGTCGTCGTCGGGGCAGCGTCTCCTTCAAGAATTACGAAAGTGACTTCGCCTTGACTTTCGCTTATGTGGCGTGAAGTCTCGGCGGACTCTCGGACCGACCTTTATTCCGGTTGGTGGGACCATAGGGATCTTCCCCTCCTTCGTGGAGCGGGTGCGACCTCCTGCATGAGGAATGACCCATGATTCTTTCAGAGGACCCAAACGATCCTTGATAGTTGGTTTGGTGGTGGTGGCGGGAGTTGGCTTCACCACCGATTGAATCTGAGCATGCTGACTTTGGCGCCGTCGGTCTCGGACTTTGGCTGAATTTACAGCGCCTGCGACCTTCGGCTTAAGCGGGGCGAAGTGAAATGTTGGGAATCTTAGCCTTTGAAGCCGCTACCGGGTTGGAGTACCATTAGATTTGGGCCTCCAAACCTGGTGGTATGTTGGCGGCTTCTTTACTACCTCCTTCTTCAATTCACGAGCTTGCACCAAAGCTTCGTGCACGTACAAGTGCATGGCGGCTTCGAATCGTTCTGGCGTGGAAGCGGTTCCGTTTGACACGGATCCATTCATTGGCCGACGGCCGATGGACCGCCGATCACTTGAGGCCGGAACCTCGCGTAAGTTCGATCTTAGATCCGCCAGAGCGACCCCATCCATGGATTGCACGCCTTGGCGATTTGGCGCCATGCTTTGTCGCCGCTTTGGCGGCTCGCTTGGAGAGTCTTGGTAGCGTCATCGGCGTTCATCTTGGCGCCGTTGTAGTCACGGACCTCGGTAGGGGATTTTTCGCTACGTGGCGGCGGGGTTGGACTTCGCCGTCACGGGGCTCTACATCGAGGCTCCATCGGGTTCTCCTTGCGGCGGAGAACTTCTTGGGCGGAGGCTGGATGCAGGAAGAGGGTGAGGACAGTACTCCTCGAACTTCTCTGGTGAACTTCGAACTTCGACCTCTTCCTCCAGGGATAGGAATCAGCGGGCTGCGTACGGCGACCTCCGATCGAGGCGGTGGCTCCCATTTGTGGTCGCCGGCTTGTTCGGGGAAAGTTGCTTTGTTATTCATTGTGGTTGAATTCGCTTACGCTCGCTGGCCTACAATAAAATTCAAAAGAGATGCCTTTTATTTTAAGTACAATGAAAATGAAAATTATAACTTTTTCCCAGTGAACAAACGCCGGATCTCTATTATCACGGGATCACCAAACTTGTGGGCTCCTTCGCTAGATACGATGATCGAGGCAATTGCGGAGCCAATATCCGACGATCATCCTCCGCAGTATCCTTTCGTAAGTTTGTTGTATCTCGACCGCCGGATAGTCCCGACCGCAAACGAAGTTAACCGCTGTGATGCGCTGAATAGCCCATGATGACGGTTCTTTGCCGGTCATATTATTAGTGACCTCGCAATTCATCCTCTCGATGTTATCCTTCAAGGAGTCGCTTTGACCTAGGTCTCTGCTGTCTGCTAAGTCTCCGAAGACCGAACTCTTCGAGTTTCTTGCCGCAATTGCACTGAGCACCGCCTTGATGAGCTTAGAGCACAAGCACGACCGCATGAGTTTGGGGAACCCTCCGAGATCTCCTCGCACTCCCTCGCGACGGTAATACGTACCATCGGATGAGTACCGAGCAACCTGCCGTAGGCTCCAAGACGATCTCTGCATAACGCCGCCGCCGCCGACGAAAGCCGCCTCCTTCCAAGAATTACCGAAGTGACTCGCCTTTGACTTTCGCTATGTGAGCTGAAGTCTCTGCGACTCTCTGACTTCGACCTTTATTCCTGGTGGGACCATAGGGATCTTCCCCTCGCCGTGGAAGCGGAGTGCGACCTCTGCATGAGGAATGACCCATGATTCTTTCAGAGGACCCAAACGATCCTTGATAGTTGGTTTGGTGGTGGTGGCGGAGTTGGCTTCACCACCGATTCGTGATGCGCACGCTTTGACTTTGAGGCTCGCCGGTCTCGACTTTGGCGCCGAATTTGTAACGCCATGCCCGCTTAAGCCGGACAGAAGTGAAATGTTGGGAATCTTAGCCTTTGAAGCCGCGCTACCGGGTTGGAGTACCATTAGATTTGGGCCTCCAAACCCGGTGGTATGTTGGCGCTTTACTACCTCCTTCTTCAATTCACGAGCTTGCCGCACCAAAGCTCGTGGCTCGCAAGAAGTGCATGACGCCCGGACACGCTCGGCTGGAGCGTTCCGCTTTGACACGGATCCATTCATTGGCCGACGGCTCGGATGGACCGCCGATCACTTGAGGCCGGAACCTCTCGTAAGTCCGATCTTAGATCCGCCAGAAGGACCCCATCCATGGATTGCACGGCCTTGGCGATTTGCGCCATGCTTTGTCGCCGCCTTTGGCGGGCTCGCTGGAGAGTGCGGGCGCTGGCCATCGCGCTCATCTTGCCAAGTAGTCTGACTCGCGCCGAGGGGATTTTTAAGCTACGTGGCGGCGGGGTTGGACTCGCCCCGGGCTCTACATCGGAGGCTCCATCGGGTTCTCCTGCGCCGAGAACTTCTTGGAGCGGCGGGGAACTGGATCTCGAAGAGGGTGAGGACAGTACTCGAACTTCTCCTCGGTCAACTCGAATCCGACCTCTTCCTCCAGGGATAGGAATCAGCGGGCTGCGTACGGCGACCTCCGATCGAGGCGGTGGCTCCCATGTGGTCGCCGGCTTGTTCGGGGAAAGTTGCTTTGTTATTCATTGTGGTTGAATTCGCATACTCGCTGGCCTACAATAAAATTCAAAAGAGATGCCTTTTATTTTAAGGCGCATAAATGAAAATGAAAATTATAACTTTTCCCCGAGTGAACAAACGCCGGATCTCTATTATACGGATCCTCGCCAGGGTTCTTCCTCGTCGGACTTTTATTCGCCCGTGAACCACCGCGCAATTCAGATCCCGTAGAAACCCGATTCGAACTACAGACGAGAGGGGCTCATTTCACGAAGGAAACGGTTTAAGGGGATCACACTCACGGCGAGAGGATCGCCGGGATCGTGACTCACGGCGAGAGGATCACGAGCGGTGAGATCTACTAGGAGAAATCACAGCTATCCCCGAAGGGTAATCGTAGTCGACCGGTTAAACACCTCGCGATTGTAGATCCGACGCCAATCAACTCGTCACGGAAATGGAATTGTGCGTCGACGACCTGTATATCTCGCGAGAGCTCTCTCCGCAATATCCGAAAATCCAACCTCCGTAATCGAAGCACCCTCACCTATTTATAGGCAAATGACCAAAGGAGAGGGGGTTCACGCCGACACCATTGGTGTCCGTTTGGCCGACACCAAATGGTGTCGTGCCTACCGGACACCAAACGGTGTCCGTCAACGCTTGGCTCCGCTTGGTTGGTTTCCTGACTTTTCGCGACGCTTTGTCTCGATCTTGTCGTTGTCGCCCTAAGTCCGCGGTCCCATTCATTTCTTTGCCGACTCGAATTCGTTGGTTCAATCGCTGATTGTTAGGTGACGATCGATCCTTGTCTTGTCGCCGTTTGGATCCAGTCTCGTTGACATTCGAATCCAATCAATCTCGCTTCATCGAATCTTATTGATTTTGAAGCTTTGTTGTTGGATTTATCCCACATTTATGCAACCTCATTGGCTTGTATGCATCGCCGGCTCACTTCATGTGCTCGTCGGCTCGGCGTGATCGTTTTCGCGGCATAGTCAATCGCCGCTTGTCGGATGGGTCGTCGGTTGTTAACCCACCGTCACGAGTCTCGTTCGGGTACTGATAAGCAATTTTTAACGCCTACAGTATATTCTTATCTTGACACTGTTCCTTCAATTAGATCGCAAGTGCGATAATAGAAATCTCTCTATGCGTGTGTATTGATCTCTCTATGATCTAATCGGCTGGGCTCCGGGGGCTTAAAATAAACAATCTCTTCTCCTTTTATAGGCTAAAAGAGAGGGTTAGTGATCTTTAATTATGAATTAAGTGGCCATTAAAGTAGGAGATAGTGGAGAAAGGTTTTTCCCCTGAAAATAGCTCTCAAACGGCTATTTGACGAGCTTCGCTGACTTGGCAAAGTTCACTAAAGACGTGGGTGAAGTTCGCTAAAGGCATGGGCGAGGGTCAATGAAGTCATGGGCGAGGGTCACTGAGGACGTGGGCGAGTCTTCTTCGGAAGTCGATGACTTGGTCCACTTCAATTACCATGTGCGAGGTTTATTGGTTAGCAAACTTCATCTATGAGTTCGAATTTAACACAGAATTTGACTCATGATTTGGCTGACTGATGACCTCTTTCGACTCGGTCTGGGGCATGCTTTTGGAGTCAACTCTCCCTTAACTTGGTCAACTCAAGTCGGGATGGGCTGCTTGGTGAGGTTCGCTTGTTTTGTTAGGCAACCCTCACTACAGCTTGTTGTGGGCTTGGCTTTAGGCCCATTCGAAGTGTTTAGCCCATGGGCGTTCACTTCTTGGATCTAGGCTAAATATTAGCCTAGATAGAAATATTTTTTGACCATCTACAAGAACATGGCTCCATTAGTGAATAGGCTCGAGGAAGGACGTGACTATATAGATCAATAAGTACTATCCCCACACCTGCGACTATCATTCCCTTATGGCTACGTAGCGATGCACGGTCGAAATAAAGTTATCACACTTGGTGGTCTGAGGTGATGTTCAATTCAAAAACCTCATCTAGAGATTGTCTTCGTGGAGTTTGGAAGACTCAGGAATAGGATGATCTGCAAGGAAGTCAGCTATTGCTTGTCCTTTGATCACTTTTTGAGGTACGAATGTCATGTCATACTAAGAAAGTAATATTGCCCACTTCACAAACCTAGAGTTTAGAGACCTTGGCTTTGTTATGAGTATTCACAGAGGGTTGATTCTCAAAATGACATGGATGGATTGGTCGGTTAGGTAATGCCACATTTTCTGGATTGTAAAAACCAGTGCTAGACATTCCTTTTTGACTGGATTATAACGATGCTCGGCATCGATAATTGTCTGGCTCAAATAGTATATGGCTTGTTCATAATCATCATCATTTCCATGGGCAAGATGTGATCCAAGGAAATGGTCTATAGCCCTGACATAGATCAATAATGGTTTTCCCGATACTGACGTGGCTAGGACGGGTGGCTTTGTGTGGTATTCTTTGATCTCATTGAAGGCTTTTTGACAGGCATCATCTCAAACAGATGAAACATCCTTTTTCATCAACCTTTAGAATGGTTGGCATCTTTTGGACATATTAGCTATGAATCTGTCGATGTAGGCTAGACGTCCTTGTAAACCTCTAAGTTCCTTGAGATTTCTCGAAGGCGGCATCTCTTGGATGGATTTGACTTTCTCTGGGTCAACATATATCCCTTTGATGTGATAATAAACCTGAAGAATTTTCCTGATAATACCCTTAGGAAAGACTTAGTTGGGTTCATCTTGAGTAGGTATTTTCGCATGATTTCGAACACCGTTCTCAAATCATTAAGGTGATCCTCTTTACGATGACTTTTGATCGCGAGGTCATCAATGTAGCATTTCACCATCTTGCACAAATGCACATGAAAGATCGTGTTCATTGCGCATTGTTAGGTGGCTCCAACATTCTTCTGACTAAAGGACATTACTATATAGCAGTATACTCCCAAGGGTATTCTGAAGGTTGTGTGTTCTGAAGCCAGAAAAGCCATCCATGAATGACATTCTCTCAAACCCATATGTATTATTGACCATGACATCTATGATAGGGAGAGGGAACTCGTCTTTTGGACGGACGAGATTGAGATATCTGAAATCAATATAGATCCGGATCTTGTAATTTTTCTTTACCACAATGACAATGTTGGCTATCTAATCTGGATGCTACTCTTAATGGATGAATTCACACTCAATGAGTTTGCGGATCTCTATCTCCATCTGCTCTATCAACTCAGGGTGGAAGCATCGTTATTGTTGCTTGACCGGCTTGACACTGGGGTCAATATTGAGGCGAAGTATAGCCACATTTAGGTCTAGCTCAGGCATGTCTTCATAACTCCAATCAAAGATGTCAATGTAATCTTGAACGAGAGATATAAGTTCTTCTTTTTTAGCAGGCAATAAGCTCTCGCTGATGAAGATGGGCTTGGGGTTGGATTCGTCACGTATATTAAACTTGGATCACCTTATCTTCAGTGGGAGGTTCATGAGGTTTGAAGCACAATTCCCATTATGCTCCAATATGCTTTGCCCAGGGATCATTCTCGGGGTCATCAAATACTTTTGATTTGTCGAGTTCTATGGTTAGGCTATAAGAAACAATGTTGACGGTGGACTTTTTGAATATGGCGCCAATGCTAACATCAGTATCATAACCAGATATATCTGATGAATGGCTTGATAAATTCTCAAGCTTTGGTTGCATGTCTATTTCCTGGGCAATGTATCTGAGCCCATGTTTGGTTCGATTAAAGTAATCGATACTCTCCCCTTTTGGCATAAAGGAGATTAATGGGACTCGTGGTCCTCTATCAAAGTTCAACCCTAGTTTTAGGGTAAAGTTGTAGCCCATTTTTATTATTATATGATGGGCCTCTTGACTGTAATGAGAAAATTAGGCATTGCTTCAACTTCGTCATCTGAGACTAGTAGATGCGGTTGTGATTCGACTTTCCCGAAGATGATAGGATCTTGCATGCTCCTTTTAGCTAGAACTATGAAGGTGGTATCTTCTGAGCTACCCAGCTATTGATGAGTCAAGTATGACTCATTTATGGGCATATACAAAGTTGGTTCTAAAGCTAGCCTAGACAACAAAGCATCGACTTCTAAGTCTTCATGCTCAGAGCCTGAAGAATAGTCATAAGCAAATTCTACATTATCATTGCAAACCCAGTTGTCATGATTTTCAGCTGACTGGTCTATACACAGATCCTCCAGAGTAATTACAAGACGTTCTATCTTCTATATAGGATCCTCATTTGGGTCGGGTTCACTATCTGCCTCATTGCCGCTGTCGAGGTCTTCGGGAATGGCTACCTCAATCTTATGCTTTTCATCATATAGGAGAGAGTCAGTGACATAGTTCTTCACTCCTTTAAAAGCGTGCTTCTCAACATAGACCCTTTGGGGTACCCCCTGCTCATCGACATACTTGAAGCATTGATGTAGTGTCGATGGGACAATCACATTGGAATGGATCCATGGTTGTCCAAGGAGCAGGTTATAGGGTGTTTCAATATCAATGACATAGCATGTCAACTCCATCTTTAGATCATCGATCTGACACTTAAGACTATAGACGGTTAAAATATATTTCATCTTGGCCAAGCCAATGATTCAGCTTGAATCCAAGAAGCAAACTCCCATGGACTAAACACTTCAAATGGGCCCAAACTCGAGTCCACAATAATCTATAGCGAAACTCGCTTGACAGAGCATGCAAACTTCACCACACAGCTCATCTCGACCCCACCCAACCAAGTCAAGAGCGGGTTGACTCCCAATTTAGACTTTAGGCCGAGTCAAAAGGCGTCATTGAGTTGGCCAAATCACGAGTCGAATTCTGTGCTAAATTCAAACTCACAGGCAAAGTTCACCAACCAATTAACTTCGCCAGTGAAGTTCGCTATCTGACCAAGTGAAGAGCTGGTAAACTCTCAATTTAGACTTTATGTCAAGTTAAAAGGCGTCATTGAGTCAGCCAAATCACGAGTCAAATTCTATACTAAATTTGAACTCACAGGCAAAGTTCGCCAACCAATTAACTTTGCTCATAGTAACCCATGTAGGCCACATCATCCACGATTCCGAAGAAGGCTCACCCACGTCAAAGTGAGCCTCGCCCAAATGTCTTTAGCGAGCTTCGCCGAATCAGTGAACTTCGCTATTTAGCCGTTTGAGAGCTATTTTTATGGGGATAACCACTCCCCCATCATCTCCTATCTTGATGGCCACTTAATCCACAATTAGAGGCCATTAACTATCTCTCTTAGCCTATAAGAAGAGGAGGAGATTGTTCATTCGACGCATGAGAAGAGATCACTAGACTACACATTCGTGGTTTTCTTTGGCTTTGGTTTGAAAGGTAGACTGAATTATCTTCCAAGCAACCAAATTAGAGATCAACAGTGAATGATCCATCGTCTTAGTCAGACCGTCAACAGAGTACAAGATCGACGCTCCATCGGCACACAGAAAAGAACCCTAGGAAATATAAATTTTTTCTTAGTTTTGAGTTTATTCTTTTTATTGTAATCTATGTCAATTGTAATATAAAAGACCCGAAATATGATGGTGACTCTGCTATGGATTTCCTTCTCAATCGACGAGAAAGTTGTGTTGCAGTCCCACACTAAGACCCTCGTATCTTTTGTTGAGTCGCTGGTCATAGAATTTGACCAAGCAAAGTTTGAGAAATTCATTTCCTCAAACCAATCATCGATGATAACTATGAGAAGTTGTCATAAAATTTGTCGCAGTGCGAACTTAGGGTCAAAATCGACCCCCGCGTGTGTAAAGGTGACCTTTGCCAAAGATGGTTTGAGCTTCACTGGAAGCCAAATGAACTTCGCCCAGAGCGAAGAAACATCGACCCTCACCTCGAGCGAAGGTCAAGATGTTATCACATCTTCTGATTTTGGACATCAGTCCACAACCCCTTTGAGGTTTGATTTAAAGCATCTCGCGATGCTCGCTATGCTTTCTCGAGAGAAGCAAAGAATGTGGGTAATCCCTCATCTAAATTTCCGCAAGGGGATAATATCACTAATGGTGATTCGTTTGACTTTGCTAAGCAAAAGTCTGGTGAACGTCGCCATAAGCGACGTTCGCACGCCAAGACTAAAAGCGGCAAAGTTGGCTCTGAAAAGTGCCATCAACTTGGAACTACTAGCGATCTAAGAGAGTTCCTATCTCTGAAGAGAGCTTGCCAATGTCAGCGTTGTGCGACCCTCAGAGAAGTAGTCACGACAGTTCAGAAGAATTGCCAATGTAAAGCTATTCCTGAAAAGGAATCGGTTTTCAGTCGTCTTAATCACAGCTTGAGGCTTCAGAGGTTCGGACCAAAAGACGATGACGTACCCGAAAGGGTAAACTCTAAGAGTTCACTATCAACACGACTAGTGTAAGCTCTAGAGATGAGGAAGAAGGCGCAGACAGTTCGTCTGACCCGATATACTCTCCTAGTATTGGAGATATATTGCCGGAAACTGATGGTGTGTATCGCCTCACCAGATTAAGGCAAAGAGCAACAATTCCTTTTGACTACTCCTTCCTCCAAACACGAGCACTGCAGACTCCATCTCAAGTTGACCAACCTACTTATAGTGATGCTAACTCTGCCATAGCATCGAACATAACTCCTAGCTCAAGTCAAGAGCAACAATGGGTGGCAGACATGACGGACTGAGAAGATCTTCTCGCTCAGATGACAGCTCAAAAGAAAGCTTCAGATGAGGGATTTGAGCATTTAGAGAAAATGTTCGAGCAGCTCCTATCAGCTTCTCAACCTCGTCTGAGTTCTTCGAAGGGGATACGACCAGTCATCGAATTCTCCCCATAAGAAGATCAAGCGCATCAAGATGACGCAAATTCTGACCACTTGGGATCAGAAACATCGGTGCCTCCGAAGCCAAGCAAGGAAGCAAAGGCCCTAGAGGACATCCAAAAATAGCTCAACGCTCTTTCTCAGTGAACTGAGCTCAAGAAGGCTAGAATCATCCGACCTTACCTCATCGAGTGGAACATGGTTCCTTACCCGATAAAGTTTAAGCCACCAATGTTGCATACATGATTATCACATTTTAATTACATTTTTATACCCTTATTACCTATGTTATATGAATAACGATATTACTAATAATCATTTTTTTTCTTACTTTGCATGCTAATAAAGAAATAATGAATAAAGCCCAAATGACTCAAATTCTCAATTTCTACCAATTTTGAAGCCCAAATCAAGACAAACAAAGGCCCAAGATACCAAATTGATCCAAGAGAAATTCGTGAAGAAATATCAAGAAAAGACAAAACTGCTGGGAACCAATCGTTGACCAACCGGTTGGCTAACGGTTGGCAAACCGTTGGTCAACCGATCGCTTTACAAATGCATTCCAGATTAATGGTGGATTTCTTCCTTTTGGCTAAGTTTGATCCAATGGTTCACATCAACTCCATGGCTATAAATAGGTGAATGCCGAGGGTTTTGAGGTGAAATATTTTGTAAAACTCCATTTGAGAGGAGGGTTACTCTTAATTGAGAAGACCTTCTAAAATTATAACTTTTGTTACACAATAAATAAAATTTTTCACCCCTTCAATTTCCTTTCTTCTCTTTGTCCAAGGACCAAAAGGAGGATGAAGATGAATTAGAATTGTGGGTTTCTCTTTATTTCTTTTCTCTTCTTTATTTTCTTGTTTGTAGAATAGATTTACTTTCATGCAATTTACTTTCTTGCAATTTACTTTCATGCAATTTAATTCTATGCAATTTACTTTCATGTCTTGTCTTTAATTCATAGAGTAGATTTACTTTCCTTGCTATTAGTTTAGATTTTCTTTTCTTTCTTTCTTTGCTTTTATTTTTTCTTTTCTTTTGTAATTAGTTGAATTCTCATTCTCCTCCTCTTACTCTCATCTTTATTTTCTTTCTTTTATTTTCTAATGATGTGGAACTAAACCTCTTGTGGGGATCTAGTTTTGCATGAAACTAGTCTAATTTCTCTCTTATATTTGTGAATCACTCTCTTGTGCTTAAAATAATCATGCTTAGGATAATCAACTAGAGAACTAATTAATAGAAGAAGTATTGGATAATCTATGCTTGCCTTAAAAGTGGTAGGATAGAGTATGCTAATGAATTCTAGGATTACTATCTTGTTGTTATTTTTCTCATGAGTTTTAATTTTACTTGGATGAACTTTAGGATAGGCTATGCTTGCCTTAAAAGTGGTAGGATAGGCTATACCCATTAAATCTATAGTAAAATGTGATTAAAAGAGAATAACTTCATGAATTCATAAATGAGATTAGCTAGTGGATTCAATTCTAGATTCCTCAATATCTTTAATTGAATTCTCCATCTTTTATTTTCTTATTTTGCCTCTTTGTTCTTGATTTTATTTTCTTGATTTTTTCCTTCTTGATTTGATTTTCCTTTAGTCTCCCTCTCTCTATCTTGCTTTCTTTTATTTTGTACTTATTTTCTCTCACTCTCTATCTCTCCATTTTCACTTTCATTTTGATTTATTCAAGACTTTGTCACAATCACACTCTTAATCTCTCCACACACATTTTCTTCCTCGATTTCCTTTTTATTTGCACATAATCCACATCCACTCTCTAATCTTTTCATGACCACTTTCACATGTACATAAACTCCTAATTGTCTTATGATAATTTGAGAACCAAAACTTGAACAAAACTCTTCCTACTTCCCGTTCCTCGTGGGATCGATAATCTTTTATACTATAACTTGATAAAGGTTGTATACTTGCAACTTAGGAGGTAATCATTTATTTCCCATCAATACATATGACGGCAAAGTTTCTCCGAACCAACACATCTACTACTTCTACCAGCAAATTGGGAACATAGTGGGCAATGACACCATTAAGGTGTGACTTTTTATTGGCACCCTTCACGGGGCAGCCTGCGATTAGTTTCGAAATTTTCCTGAGGGTTCAATAAAATCCTGGGCTCATATGGAGTCAAAGTTCCTCTCATAATTCCATGAGGAACAATCAAATGTCACCATGACCAAACTCTTCTCTGAAAAGCAAAGAGGAAATGAGACGGTCAGAGAATTCATCAAGAGATTCAGTAATCTGACATTGCGATGTCGAGATATGCCTTTACCGATGCTCCTCCAAACTTGTCGGCACAATTTTGTGGGGCATATAGAAGCTCATATGGGCGCTGTTACGGCCTACACATGGAAGGATTTGATGGAACAAATTGAGATAGCAGAGAAGTCATTAGAGCGTTTCAACATGTTTGAATTCCACACCAACTTTAAGGGCAATAAAGGCAAGCAAGGGCAGACCTCCCAATCAAAAGCCAAAGAAACTTTCGCAGTTGCGGTCCAGAATCCCAACAACCAGAAAAGGGAATCAAGGAAGAATGTTCAATGCAATTACTCATTTAAAGACGAGCATACGGTGGCTATATTCCATGTCCTCAATAAGGGTAATCGGTTGAAGCTTTCCGAAGCTCGATGCCCTGAAGAAGTCAAAAACTAGTAACAATCCCAACTACTGCTTTTATCACAGAATGTTGGGACACCCGACGAAGAATTGCTACATCCTTAAGGATAAAATTCAGACCTTTGTCAAGTTAGGAATTCTCAAACTCAAGTCTGAGCAAAAGAAAGACATCACTAACATGGTGACTCTCCAATTTGGCTCCATGCCGGAAATCCAAGCCCAAGACGTCGTCATCCCTATTCCTACTGCAAGGATGGAAGAGGTCAATTATGACCAACAAAATCGACAAAGCCAAGGCTTCGACCCTCTTACTACAGCAAGAGGGAAAATAATGTGGATACATCCCGACCTTCTCTAGGATGACCATTGCATTCTTCCAGAGTCTAAGGAAAAGAACAAATGCAAGGTGAAGTCCTGCAATGTCATCTCCGCAATCATTAGAGAAGAGTCTCTACGAGTCTCTTCACTCACTGATTTAGAGGAAGAGAAATTTATCATGGCAGGGATAAGGTCTGGTCGAGATTATTTGAAGAACTATGATCAGCCAGGACCTTCCAAACAACCTGAACTGACCAAGCAAAAGGAGACTCGGTTTGACAAGCCAGTATCATGGCCCATTTCGGTACGATCTCATGGCCCAACTAGTTAATATCCCGATTCATATAACCTTATTCAAACTTCTATGTTTATCTAATGAAATGAGGGAGGCTTTGAAAGAAGCTTTGAACAACAGTGAGGTGTTCCTTGCCCACATGGTTGAGCATCCTCAGGATGAAGCACACAAGCAGTGCTATCAGTACTGGTGGCAGGCGCCTTGTATCACCATTACTCCAGAAGACATGCTCATCAAAGACCATCATCACAATCGACCCCTTTACTATACCGGGTATGTGGGGTCTGCAAAGATTGAGAGATTTCACATCGACCCAGGCTCTGCGTTGAGCATAATTCCGCGGAGACTCTTGAGCTTTTTGGGTTTTTCCCTTCACAAGCTCTCAAAGACTACTGCCACCATATTCAGCTTCAACTCCAGCAGTAACTGATCTCTTGGGAAGATTTGACTTAAACGTTAGATCGATGATTTAAAGACGAAAGTGACTTGTTATGTCATTGATGTCGAAACACACTACAACCTTCTCCTTGGATGACCGTGGATCCGTTCCAACATGATCATCCCGTCAACGCTTCATCAATATTTTAAGTACATCGATGTGCAGGAAATTCAACAAAAGGATGCTAAAAGGTATCCCTTCAAGGGGGTAGAGAATTACTTTACCGACTCTCTCTTATATAACGAAAATCATACAATTGAGATTATCCTTCCCAATAATGAAGATAGCGGTAATGAAGCAGACAACGAGCCAGATCCCAATGATGATCCAATCTGAGAAATGAAACCACTTGTAATTACCCTCGACGATCCATGTACTGACCAGTCAGTCGAAGATCAGGGTGACTGGATCTTTAATGAATAAAAGTTTACTTATGATTACTCTTTAAACTCTGAGTATGAAAACTCAAGAGTCGAAACTCTGATGTCTAGGCTAGCTTTAGAACCAACTTTGTATATGCCTATAAGCGAGTCGTACTCGACTCATCAGCGGCTAAGAAACTCAGAAGACGCCACCTTCATAGTCCAAGCTAAAAGAGGCACCTAGAACCCTATCATCTTTTGAAAAGTTGAGCCGCGACCTCAATTATCAAGCTCGGACGAGGAAACCAAAGGAGTACCAGAATTCTCCCGTTACAGCCAACAATCTCAGCATATAATGGCAAAAATGGGGTACAACTTCGCCCTAAAATAAGGATTGAATTTCAAACAAGGACCAAGAGTTCCTCTAATCCCCTTTTTACCAGAAGGAGAAGCTTTCGATTATTACAATCGAACTAAACATGGACTCGGTTACATCTCCCCTAAGGCTGATTCACAAATAGGACCAGCATCTGATGATTTCCTAAGCAGCTCTTCAGATACATCTAACTGGGATTCTGACATCAGCCTCGGAGCTATGCTTGCCAAATTCATGACTAACATGGTCTCGTACAATCTAACTATGGATCTTGATGAATCTGAAGTATTTGAAGATCCTGAAGACGATTCATGGGCCAAACATCTTGAAAAATAGTGGGAGTCATGCTTTGAAGTCAGCGAACAATCCACCGAAGATAAAGTGGTCCAAGTCAATATAGGTGACGAAGTCAATCCTAAGCCCATCTTTATCAGTGAAAGTTTATCATCCGCTGAGAAAGAAGAACTCATAACTCTCCTTCGAGAGTACATTGACATCTTCGCCTGGAATTACGAAGACATACCAGGGTTAGACCCCAATATGGTTGTACATCGCCTTAACATTGACCCCAACATGAAGCTGGTCAAACAACAACAATGATGTTTTCGCCCTGAGTTGATGGAGTAAATCGAGAAAGAAATCCGCAAACTCATTGAATGCGGGCTCATCTGTGAAGAACAACATCTAAATTGGCTGGCCAATATCGTGGTGGTAATGAAAAAGAATGGCAAGATCTGAATCTGTATTGATTACATGGATATTAATCTTGCTTGCCCAAATGATGAATTTCCTCTCCCTATCACGGATATCATGGTTGACAATACGTGCGGGTTTGAGAGGATGTCATTCATGGATGGGTTTTCTGGATACAACCAAATCAAAATGCATCTAGATGATCAGAAGCATACAGCTTTCATGATACTCTTGGGGGTATTATATTATACAGTGTAGGCGTTAAAAATTGCTTATCAGTGCCCGAACGAAACTCGTGACGGTGGGTTAACAACCAACAACCCATTCGACAAACCGACGCCGATTGACTATGCATAAGCGGCGTAAAGCGGGTCGCGAACACGAAATGGGTCAACAAGGCGCATTTAATCAACGAGGCTACGGTTATGGAATGAATCCAACAAGCAAAGCTTCAACGAGATTGATCGGGTCCAAACATCAACGAGATCGGATTTGAACATCGACCGATCGCCACCTAAATCGCTGACGGATGAAACCAATCAAGTGAACCAAGCACGGACTTAGAACGACGATGACAAGATCGAATAAACGCCACGAAAAGTCCTAAAACCAAACCGAGAAGCCAAAGCGGCGTCCGGCGAAACCGGACACCGTTTGGTGTCGACAAGGCGGACACCAATGGTGTCGGCGGCGAAAAGCCCCCTCTCCCTCTTGTTTTCCTATAAATAGTGAGGGGGTGCTCATTTGAAAAGGCCGGATTTTTGGAGATTGATTTTCTCGATATTCTTGAGAGAGCCCTCGCGAGATCCACGAGCCGCCGACGACACGCCCCGGAGCACCGGCGAAAGCACGCATGCATCTACAAACCGCGAGGTGTTTAACTCGGTCGGCTACGTAATAGCGCCGGATTTCTCCTAGTAGATCTCACCGCTCGGCGATCCTCTCCTTCGTGAGTGTGATCCCGAAGGCGATCCTCTCCTTCGTGAGTCACGATCCCCTCGGTAGCCGTTTCCCTCGTGAAGCGAGCCCTGTAGCGTCTGTAGTTCGAACAGGGTTTCCACACGGATCACGAATTGCGGTAGTCCGCGGACGAACAAAAGTCCGACACGGGCAAAGAACCCATGGCGAGGATCGTAAAATAGAGATCCTCGTGTTTGTTCACAAAAGGAAGAAGTTGTAATTTTGTTTTCATTGTAAGCCTAAAATAAAAGGCATTTCTTTTGTTTTGAATTTTGTTGTAGGCCAACGGCCGTAAACAAGTTCAAACGAAAGCAATGAATAACAAGTCTACTTTTACCCGCAAAAGCCGCGATTACAAGGAGGCAACGGCTTCAACAAAGAGGCCGTGTCGCAACCGCTGATTCGATCCCGGCCATCGAGGAGGTCGAAGTTCGAAGTTCGACCAAAAGAAGTACGAGGAGTACCTCTTCCTCGCCCGCATCCACCCCCGCAGTCTAAGATGGTCTCCGCCGCAAGGAAGACCCAATCGACCTCGAATCGCGGGCGAGAAAATCCACCACCACCGCCGCCGACTACAGCGACGGTGGTTCTCCGCCCTAACAACGCCAAATCTTCGTAACCCCTATCTCTCTAGGGTCGATTCCGCCAATGACGCTGTGACTCTCCAAGAGAGCCCGCCGAGGCGACGCCAATGCCCGGCAAAACAAGCCGCAGCGAAAAGAATCAATGGATGGGTTCGCTATGAAGCGGATCTAAGATCCGTGTTAACTCGTGAGGTTGAAATTGAGATTGTAGCCGACTCTACAGCCGGGCGACAAACGAATGGGTCCGAGTCAAAGCGGAACCGTTCTGCGCCGAGGCGTATCCGGGAAGCGTCGGCGCGCACACAAGCAAGGGCTTTGGTGCAACAAGCCGTGAGTTAAAGAAGGAGACGGCTAAGAAGTCGTCAACAAATCGGCTGGTTTGGAAGCCCGAGTGCTGTCGACACTTCAAATCAAACGAACAGGCATCCAAGCCCGGCTCGCCCGTGAGCCAACTCCTACTCCGTGCTCAAATCAAAATTGTGAGCACTTCAACAAAGTAGCGCCGAAGTTACCTCGTGCACTAAACTTCCGTGAAGCCAACTCGCCTGCGACCGGCGGGCTTCACGAGTCAAGGATCGCCTGGGTCCTTAAAGGAATCACGGGTCACTCGTCTGAGTCGTACCCACAAAGATAAGAAGAAACCTGCATTTTGCTGCCTTGGGCTTCAAATCGAAGTCCGAGCCCGCCGAAGATTCACACTCAGCGAGAAGGCGTATTAACATGTGAGTAACTTATGAAAGGCCTATTTGTTCTCGTAAGGAGACGCCTCATCCGACGATGACAACGCTATACCCGAAGTTGTGCCAACACACGATAGGTTGCTCCGTATTCATACCGACGAATTGTACTATCGCGGCCGGGGTACAAGTAAACCCAAAGAGGAACGCCTTAATCAAACATGCCTTGCTTGTGCTCGAAATCAATCACGGTGTTATCGGTGCAAGCGCACTAAAAGCGACTCGGAAAAGGCGTCGGTCTTTGATAGGCTCTAAGACGAATGCCCGACCCAAGTCAAGACGATTCCGTAAGAAAAGGTGGACACCGTGGTGATGAATTGCCGAAAGTGTTACCATCAATATGACCGTGAAGGGGCGTCGTCCGTGCGTTCGGGGACATCGCGAATGACTTCGATGCGGTCGGGGCTGATGAAACGACGATTATGAAGATGCAGAAGGATTACCCTCGGATGATGAAGTGTCGGATCGGCTCATAATGGCTTAGATAATACAATTTCCAAAGATAGGACAACCTTGCGGCGTTCATGATCAGCGGATCAAGTGTCCCGTGATGCTTGAAGAGGCCCTAACCAAGCAAAAGGATAACTTTAAGCTTGAATGGAACCGCCATGCGCCAGATGAGAGCAATGCATGACCAACGATCCAGCGATAATGAACCGCCATGCAGCCAAGTCGCCGCAATAATGTCAACAGCTTAGCGACACGGGGGCGGGAAGAGGCTAAGCGGGTGATCGTCTTTGCTTTCGGACAAAGCGCTAGCGATAACACCGCCATTCCTCCCCAAGTTTACCCGAACGGAGACGAGGGGAAATGAAAATAAAGACCTCGAGCAAAATCAATACTTTGATTTCCGCCAAGAGGTAAAGAAGACGGTATACCATGTCCTTACAAAGAGGTGGGAATCAATCCGGTATCCGACAAAATTCAACCTCATCAACTTTACACCGCTTGACGGAAGGGATCGCCCTCGGCCTTGATCTACTTCAAGTCTCATCTAGGTGTTATCTCGACGCGAGCCCTTGATGGTTCGGTCATTCGTTAGCTTTCAGGGTACCTTCCGATTGGTACGCCGTCTCAAACGAGGGCGTTAATGGCTGGGATGATATGGAGGCCATGTTTCTCACCAATTTCTTCGATGATGACACCGAGGTATCCATCGGTTCTTTGTTGGACGAAACGTAAAGACGGGAAAAGTGGATAACTTCGCCAAGAGGTTCGTAAATAAGGCAATGAATTGCCGAGACCCGATAACGAGAAGTTCATTCTCCAAACTTGTCATAGCAACTCGTCGCTGGACGTGTTGGAAGCAATGGGAGCTGCACCGTCGAGACACAGAAAGATTTAGGATACGTGGAGAGCAAGCCCGGCGATTCACGAGGAGGAAGAAAGCGAGAGAGGTCACCTATAGTGGATGCTCACAAGCGTAACTTTGTCCCCGTGGCAAAGGTAAAGCAAAGCAAAGTCGTGAAGGCTAATCAAGCGTTGACTGCAACCCACAGCGGTGATGCAACTTAGCGTGCACCACGTGTCGCAGCCTCAATGGCGCCAACAAACTCGAATCGAAAACCATCGGTTCGAGGTTTCCAAGACTTACTCGCTCAAGGACGAGGAAGTTCCGCATCTTCAAATACCTTCGAAAACAACAAAATCCAGCTTGCCCCCAATTGTAAACCAAGAGGAGGCAAACAAGGTTCTGATTCTAAATGCGTGCTTACCGCGGGGTACATCATCCTACGAATGACTCGATTAAGGTCCGACTCTAGGACGCACTCCATTATCGCAAGATGCGTATGGGATTACCCTCGATGATGAAGTGTCGGATGCCGCCCGCAATGGCTTCCGATAATACAATTTCCAAAGATAGGACAACCTTGGCGAGGCTCATGATCAGCTGATCAAGTGTCCCGTGATGCTTGAAGAGGCCCTAACCAAGCAAAAGGATAACTTTAAGCTTGAATGGAACCGCCATGCGCCAGATGAGAGCAATGCATGACCAACGATCCAGCGATAATGAACCGCCATGCAGCCAAGTCGCCGCAATAATGTCAACTTAACAGATAGCTAATACACGGCAGGGAAGGAGGCTAAAACGCAGTGATCGTGTCCAAAGAAAACGCTAGCGATAACACCGCTATTCCTCCCCAAGTTTACCCGAACGGAGACGAGGGGAAAATGAAAATAAAGACTCGAGAGCAAAATCAATACTTTGATTTCCTCGCCAAGAGGTAAAGAAGACGCATACCATGTCCTTACCTAAGGGAGTGGGAATCAATCCCAGATCCGACAAAATTCAACCTCATCAACTTTACACCGCTTGACGGAAGGATCGCCCACTCAAAGACTTGATCTACTTCAAGTCTCATCTAGGTGTTATCTCCTGAACGAGCCCCTGATGGTTCGGCCATCGCTGGCACCTTCGCGAGTCGCTTCGATTGGTACCACCGCCTCAAACCGTGGAGCGCATAGCCGGGATGATATGGAGGCCATGTTCTCACCAATTTCTTCGATGATGACACCGAGGTATCCATCGGTTCTTGTTGGACGAAACGTAAAGACGGGAAACAAGTGGATAACTTCGCCAAGAGGTTCGTAAATAAGGCAATGAATTGCCGACCCGATAACCGAGAAGTTCATTCTCCAAACTTGTCATAGCAACTCGTCGCTGGACGGTTGGAAGCAATGGAACCGCGACCACCGAGACCCGAAAGATTTAAGGATACGCGGAGAGCCGAAGCGATTCCCGAGGAGGAAGAAAGCGAGAGAGGTCACCTATAGTGGATGCTCACAAGCGTAACTTTGTCCCCCGGCAAAGGTAAAGCACCAAAGTCTCAGACGCTTAATCAAACGCTCGAACCGCGAACCACAACAAAGAATGAACAACGCACCACAAAGAATCGCATTTCAATGGCCAACAAACTCGTAATCGAACCATCCGGCGAGGTTTCCAAGACTTACTGCTCAAGGACTAGGAAGTTCCGCATCTTCAAATACCTTCCGAAAACAACAATCCAGCCAGCCCCCAATTGTAAACCAAGAGGAGGCAAACAAGGTTACAGATTCTGCACCGTGGCTTACCACATGCATGTACATCATCCTACAAAGTTCGCTACCATCTCAAGGACAAGATTCAGCCTTGATCGATGTTGGAGTCATTACTCCAAAACCCTAAAGAGAAGAAGGTGGGAGCAAATGCGCCTCTATAAGCTTCGATCAGCCTTCGATTGGTTCCAACCGACGCCAGCCAGAAGGTAGGAATGAAGATGGTGAATGAAGATCCTCACGCAACGAAGAAGGGGCTCGCATCAAGACACCCACAAAGAACGGAGAAATCCTTTGGGTCCACCCCGACTTGCCGGAAGACGCATCCTGGTCTACATCCTCGCCATAAAGAAGTCCAAGGGAAAAGGCAAGCTATGCCATGCCGTCAAAGAATTCCTGAGAAGAATGATGAAAAAGTAGCCCCTTCCACTTCTCAAGAGGAGACAAGTCTTCGCTACTAGGAGCGATAACGTAATATAGCTACAAATATCCTGAGGCTCCAAATCCAAACGCTAAGACACCGCCGAGCCGGGTGACCACTCCTCTCACTCGTCGCAGAAAGAAAAAGCAACTAAGCAAAAGAGAAACAAATTCTCAGTCCGTGAAGCTCAACTGTGGCATACCCGATTCAATCGCCTCGACAGAGGGATAGACCGAACATCGGGCTCTCCATACCATTTCGACGCCATGGCCCGCTTGGCTAACATCCCTAATAATCTCTACGAAGGTTCGATTGTCAAAGGAAACCCTGAAGCTCAAGAAGAAGCTCGGCCGACTCGAGGTGTTTCTCACTCGACGCCGATTCTAAGAATCGACAACAATGCAACTTGGCAACCAAGCATTTCCCATGACATTTTTACAAAGGAGGATATGCAGACGAGATTCCAAGCACGACGGCCATACTTCACCGTATATTGGCTCTAGTGAAGTTAACCGATCCAAGTCGATCCGGTTCCGGCAGGAGGATCATGCCCCGCCATGTATCACTGAATCCCCGCCAGAAGTCAAGGCCAATCGGCACACGATTTATTTGATTTAACACCACCGGTCCTACCACTTGGTAAAATCCTGATTAAATGCCAAATGGGGACTTAAAGTCCAAGTCACCGCTATGTAATTGACGTAGACTTCCTATAACTTATTGTGGGTCGGCCTTGGATCCACAATAATATTATAGTCCCATCTACTCTTCATCGTCTCAAATATGTAGACACAAATAATGAGGTCAAGACGGTGGTCGCGACAAACAACCGCTTAAGGATGGAGAATTATTTCACCGATTCTCTCCTCTACGGTAATGAGTCAGCTGAATCATCGGCCCAAGGCACGGACAGCGGTGAAGAAGGCGATACGGCGGGCTTGGTTATAGTGGTGGTTTTGTTTTAAACGACATTGTACCCCTTGTAATCAATCTTGACGATGAAGAATCGTCAGATGAACATTGTAATTGGCAAATTGCAGATGAATCAATAAATGACGATTTAGAGTATCCTTTGTCTTTAAATGATATAATGACAGGTTTATACGAAGATCGAGTACACACCAACTTCGGTCATCTTGCTTTACACAAAAGCGATTCGAGACTCCTTTGGGACAAAGACTCCATCCCACCTAAGATCGAATAGTGAAAAAGACTTGGTTTACGGTAAAGGAAATGCAGTTCCAGCACCGAATCATTTCTTAGAAAACGATGAAGATAGCAATGAGCCTATCCTCCACACATTCAGATATAGTCCAGAAACACTGGGTATCATGAAGAAGTGGGGGTACAACTTGACACAAGGAGAAGGCCTATGTTTCGGGCGAGGTCCTCGAGTCCCTCCTAAAGCGGCATATGTCCCAAGGGGAAGCCTGATAACTACTATGCATTTAGAAGGGGATTGGGATCTGAATCCTCCTCGGAAGATGAATGCTCATGGCTAATTGATGATAATCCACGATGAGGAGGCGGACATTACGTGCGATTCTTGACTTGGGATTACGACACCGACCTCGGAGAAGCTTTCAAGGCTTTGATGTCAAATATGGCTACGGTTGATCCTGCTACTATTGAGGGTGATGAAGATATGCCAACATGGGAAGACCCATGGATCCATCAACTTCGAAGGCGGTTTGGGGATAGATTGAACAAAGAGAACCCCCACTAAGGGCGAGGTAGTCGAGGTCAATATGGGTGAGGAGGAGCATCCTAAGCTCATAAACATCGATAATACCCTTCCCTCGGAAGAAAGGAAGAGTTGATCGCCCTAATCGGGGAATATATCGATGTATTTGCACGGAGCTACGAGGATATGCGGGGACTTCGACCCTAATATGGCGACACATCGCCTCAACATCAACGTGGATGTCAAACACGTCAAGCAATGCAAAGGCGGTTTAGTCCACAAATCTTCTGACGATCGTGAAGCGAAGTAAAGAAACTCATAGAATCGGGATTCATCGAGGAAATTCAACATCCGGATTGGGTGGCGAATATAGTCGGTCATGAAGAAAAATGGTTCGATTAGGATGCGTAGCGATTCAGAGACCTAAGCGGCTGCTGCCGAAGGATGATTTCCCTCTGCCAATCACCGGCGTCATAGTTGACAATACATGTGGATTGAGAGGATGTCCTTTATGGATGGCTTTTCGGTATAATCAAATCAAGATGCACCCGATGACGCCAAACACACAATGCTCGTAATGCCCATCGGATATTTTGCTACACGGTCATGCCATTTGTCTTTAAATGATATAATGACAGTTTATACGAAGATCCAGAGTCTGACTTGCCAACTCTGGCCATCTTGCTTTACACAAAAGCGGTTAGAGACTCCTTTGGGACAAGACTGGCCATCCCACCTAAGATCTAATAGTGAAAAAGACTTGGTTTACGGTAAAGGAAATGCAGTTCCAGCACCGAATCATTTCTTAGAAAACGATGAAGATAGCAATGAGCCTATCCTCCACACATTCAGATATAGTCCAGAAACACTGGGTATCATGAAGAAGTGGGGGTACAACTTGACACAAGGAGAAGGCCTATGTTTCGGGCGAGGTCCTCGAGTCCCTCCTAAAGCGGCATATGTCCCAAGGGGGAAGCCGGATAACTACTATGCATTTAGAAGGGGATTGGGATACGAATCCTCCTCAGAAGATGAATGCTCATGGCTAATTGATGATAATCCACGATGAGGAGGCGGACATTACGTGCGATTCTTGACTTGGGATTACGACACCGACCTCGGAGAAGCTTTCAAGGCTTTGATGTCAAATATGGCTACGGTTGATCCTGCTACTATTGAGGGTGATGAAGATATGCCAACATGGGAAGACCCATGGATCCATCAACTCAGAGAGCAGTTTGGGGATAGATTCGAACAAAGAGAACCCCCCACTAAGGACGAGGTAGTCCAGGTCAATATGGGTGAGGAGGAGCATCCTAAGCTCATAAACATCAGTAATACCCTTCCCTCGGAAGAAAAGGAAGAGTTGATCGCCCTAATCAGGGAATATATCGATGTATTTGCCTGGAGCTACGAGGATATGCCAGGACTCGACCCTAATATGGCGACACATCGCCTCAACATCAACGTGGATGTCAAACCTGTCAAGCAATCGCAAAGACGGTTTCGTCCACAAATCTTCTGACGATCGTGAAGCGAAGTAAAGAAACTCATAGAATCGGGATTCATCGAGGAAATTCAACATCCGGATTGGGTGGCGAATATAGTCCCGGTCATGAAGAAAAATGGTTCGATTAGGATGCGTAGCGATTCTGAGACCTAAGCGGCTGCTGCCGAAGGATGATTTCCCTCGCCAATCACCGGCGTCATAGTTGACAATACATGTGGATTCGAGGATGTCCTTTATGGATGGCTTTTGGGTATAATCAAATCAAGATGCACCCCGATGACGCCAAACACACAGCCGCTCGTAATGCCCATCGGTATATTTTGCTACGGTCATGCCATTTGGCTTAAAGAACGGCCAACATACCGAAAGCAATGACGAGATTTTCGGGATCATCTTGGGAAAGCGGTCGAATGCTCGTCGGCGACTTAGTCGTAAAAGCCGCGGACAAAGGAGATCACATCAAAGATCTTAGAACGGTATTCGAGCTCATGCTAACTCATCGCCTAAAGATGAATCCCGCCAAATCCTTCCTTGGAATGTCGGTGGCAAGTTCCTCGGTTTCGTCGTCACCGACAAAGGAATCCACGCCGATCCCGACAAAGTGAAGGCGATTCAAGAATTGCAACCTCAGAAATCTGAGAGAGCTCGGGGGTTACAAGGGCGATTAAGCGTACATCCGGCGGTTCATATCGAACCTATCCGAAGTACCACCGCTATGTAATTGACGCAGAGACTTCCTATAACTTATTGTTGGGTCGGCCTTGGATCCACAATAATATTATAGTCCCATCTACTCTTCATCAGTGTCTCAAATATGTAGACACAAATAATGAGGTCAAGACGGTGGTCGCGACAAACAACCGCTTAAGGATGGAGAATTATTTCACCGATTCTCTCCTCTACGTAATGAGTCCAAATCAATCATCTACCAAGGCACGACAAATGTGAAGAAGCCGACACCGGCCGCTTGGTTATAGTGGTGGTTTTGTTTTAAACGACATTGTACCCCTTGTAATCAATCTTGACGATGAAGAATCGTCAGATGAACATTGTAATTGGCAAATTGCAGATGAATCAATAAATGACGATTTAGAGTATCCTTTGTCTTTAAATGATATAATGACAGTTTATACGAAGATCCGTGAGTCGCACTTGCCAACTCGGCCATCTTGCTTTACACAAAAGCAGCTCCAGACTCCTTTGGGACAAAGACTCGCCATCCCACCTAAGATCTAATAGTGAAAAGACTTGGTTTACTAAAGGAAATGCGCTCCAAAGACCTAATCATTTCTTAGAAAACGATGAAGATAGCAATGAGCCTATCCTCCACACATTCAGATATAGTCCAAACACCGGGTATCATGAAGAAGTGGGGTACAACTTGACACAAGGAGAAGGCCTATGTTTCTGGCGAGGTCCTCGAAGTCCCTCCTAAAGCGATATGTCCCAAGGGGAAGCCTGATAACTACTATGCATTTAGAAGGGGATTGGGATACTAATCCTCCTCGAAGATGAATGCTCATGGCTAATTGATGATAATCCACCGATGAGGGAGACTGACATTCGCCCGATTCTTCTGCTTGGGATTCGACACCACTTCTGAGAAGCTTTCAAGGCTTTGATGTCAAATATGGCTACTGCTGATCCCGCTACTATTGAGGGTGATGAAGATATGCCAACATGGGAAGACCCATGGATCCATCAACTCGAGAGCAGCTTGGGGATAGATTCAACAAAGAGAACCCCCACTAAGGACGAGGTAGTCCAGTCAATATGGGTGAGGAGGAGCATCCTAAGCTCATAAACATCAAGAATACCCTTCCCTCGAAGAAAAGGAAGAGTTGATCGCCTCTAATCGGGAATATATCGATGTATTTGCCTCGAGCTACGAGGATATGCCAGACTCGACCCTAATATGGCGACACATCGCCAACATCAACGCGGATGTCAAACCCGCCAAGCAATCGCGAAGACGGTTTCGCCCACAAATCTTACAAAGCATCGAGACGAAGTAAAGAAACTCATAGAATCGGATTCATCGAGGAAATTCAACATCCGGATTGGGTGGCTAATATAGTCCCGGCCATGAAGAAAAATGGTTCGATTAGGATGCAGTAATCGATTACGAGACCTAAGCATTTTACTGCCGAAGGATGATTTCCGCCAATCACCGACGCCATAGTTGACAATACATGTGGATTCGAGGATGTCCTTATGGATGGCTTTTCGGGTATAATCAAATCAAGATGCACCCCGATGACGCCAAACACACAGCCGCTCGTAATGCCCATCGGTATATTTTGCTACACGGTCATGCCATTTGGCTTAAAGAACGGCCAACATACCGAAAGCAATGACAGATTTTCCAGATCATCTTCGAAAACGGTCGAATGCTACGCCGACGACTTAGTCGTAAAAGCCGCGGACAAAGGAGATCACATCAAAGATCTTAGAACGGTATTCGAGCTCATGCTAACTCATCGCCTAAAGATGAATCCCGCCAAATCCTTCCTTGGAATGTCCAAAGGGCAAGTTCTCGGTTTCGCCGCCACCGACAAAGGAATCCACGCCGATCCCGACAAAGTGAAGGCGATTCAAGAATTGCAACCTCCGAAATCAGAGAGCCTGGGGTTACAAGGACGATTAGCGACATCCGACGGTTCATATCGAACCTATCCGAAGTACCACCGCTCTCCAAGTTGAACAAGAAGGGCGGTCGCTTATTTGGGACGACGATGTCGAAAGCGCTTGAAGAGATAAAATCGTGATTCGCTAAACCTCCCCGTTTTGTTGCACCGCTAGCCGAAAACCGCTCCTCGATCTACGCCAAGGCAACGGATCACTCGCTAAGCACCTTACTCGCCAGACGACGACACGGTCACGTAACAGCAGCAGTATTACCCGAGTCAACATTGGTCGGCGCCGAAGTCTCGATACCCAATGGTCGAGAAGCGCGTTTTGCATTAGTGTTCGCATTCGTAAAATGCGACACTATTTAGCCTGACGACGATTTATATTATCTCTAACGTGAATCCAACCGAATATTTATGACCCAAACGGCTTCAATGAGTTGGCGCTGGCTTAAATGGGCCTTGCTCTTGTCCCAATATGACTTGCACTTCAAACAACAAAAGTCGGTCAAAGGACAAGCGATTTGCGATCTCTTGGTCGCCAACCCGACAACGGACGCAGTTGAAGCTATATGATGATCTCCTGATGAAGTTCGTGAAGTCAACACTACATCGCACCAACAAATATGGCGATTGTATTTTGACGGAGCTTCGGCCACTAATGTAGCAAGTACCCCGACGTTTCTAAAATCTCCACCGAGTCGAGTTGTCTTGATTTCCCCGGAATCATGTCATGCCCCGTGCTTATTCACTCACCAACCCTGCTCCAATAACGTAGTCAATACAACGCTACTTATCGGACTTAGCTTCGCCAAAGAGCCGGGGTCAATATCTCAAGCATACAACATTCACAACCGATAGTTAAGCAGTTCGTGGTGACTACGAGGTCGAACTGATCTAATCCCCTATCGCCGATAGCCGTTGAAATGGCGACTCATTCAAGAATTCTTCATCGAATATATCCCACGCCTCCAAAACGCCATGCATGCATCAGCGGCGCTAGTCGGGTCGCTAGCACAACCTTCCGACCGAAAGCAACTAGTTACGGCCAGACTCACCAACTCTTCGCACCATTATACGATGAGGCACAAGAAGGTAAGGGGTAGTTACCAAAGAAGTACATGCAACCCAAACCAAGTTGGAGCCCCGAGATTGGCTTTCCTATCATCGACACGCCTTACATGGTATTCTACCGTAAGACGGAAGGAGAGAGAATCAATCCGCGAAGAGCTCCAAGATTCTTTACTAACGTAAAACCCGTGATGCTATATCGCCGGGTACGATGGTCTTTACTCCGATGCCTCTCAAACAAAGAGGCGTAAGAGGTCCTTCGGGAATCACACGAAGGTGAATGTGGTGCGCACTACCGTCCCAAACTATACGATCGAATCGAGAATGGGCTACTTTTGGCCCACGATGATTAATGACGCAATGAAGCACGCCGAAATGCCATGCGGTCAAATTCACGCGAATTATATGCATCACCTCCGTGAGTACCAGATCCTTCGCCACGCCCCGCCATTCGAGACATGGGGAATGGACGCTAGGTCCCATTTTTCCTCCGCCGCTAAAGGAGATCGGTTTATTCTAGCGATCACAGACTACTTCTCCAAGTGGGTCAAGCAATCCCACTAAAAGAGGTCAAGGCGCAGTACCGCCGCCGATTCATCAAACACCATGTCATCTATCGACATGGTGTCCCAAGACGGATCGTGCATGACAACGGTCCCCAATTTATCGCCAATTCCTTCATCGTGTTTTGCTAAAAATTCAAGATACAAGATGTCTCGCCGACACTTATAATCCAAAGAAATAATGGGTTAGCCGAGGCGCTCAACAAGACGCATCATCAAGATTTTGTCGGCTTGTGAAGAATAACAAGCAGACCGATGATAAACTCGAGAAGCACTCGGGCATATCGCACAACGGCACGCACGCCGACAGAGCTACCCCGCACTCTCCGCCCACGTGAAGCAATTCTCCGCTGGAAATCCAGATTCGCCACTTCGCCGCCTCTTGCAAATGTAGATGACGACCAAGAACAACATCAAAACGCCTCAAGAGCTTGAGATGTTAGATGAGAAGCTCGAGGCTCAACAATGCATTGAGTTCTATCAAGCTAGAATGTCGAGGGCTTTCAACAAGAAAGTTCGACAGAGAACCTTTAAGGAGGGAGATCTCGCCCCGCCGCCTACGAATCGATAATCCTCACCTCTAAAAAGAAAGGTAAATTCAACCCAATGGGAAGGACCGCTTATAATAGACACGGCCTATTCAAACGTGCATATCGCCTTTATCACACAGACGGCGACCGCAATTAATGCCGATAAATGGAAAGTTTCAAAAGTATTATCCTTAATACATTCAGATAACCCGTTTTGATGGGAAGTTCCTCAGAGAATATCTCACTCATATTCATGAGGATAACCCTAAATTATCGTGTTTTCCTCCAAAATTCTCTCACCGATCAAATTCATTGACGGTGGGCCCACTAAAAATCTCCCTGGTCCAACCACCAGCAAATTCCCCTCTCGATTCCTTCCATGAACGAGAGGTCCACTTTCAGATTCTGGTTAGCAATCCTACAAAAGCGAAAGCTATCCATACCCTTCCAAGATTCTCGGAGTGGAGACCCCACTCTTAGTTTCTCATCGGGAAATAGAATACATTCTTCCTTTCCCACATTCACCTGGAGATAGGACACATCCTTCCTCTTCAGAAGCAAGAGATAGAATACATTCTTCCTCTCTTGTCTTAGATTCTCGGAGTGGAGATACCACTCTTAGTTTCATCCTTCAAGATTCTCAAAATGGAAATCCCATTTTAGTCTCTTTCACCGAAACAGACAAAAATCCTTCCTTTCCAAAGACCCTGAGATAGGAGACAAGATCCTCCTTCCTCTCCATCAATAAGAGATAGGATACAAAACCTTCTCTCTTATTTCAAATTGCGGAGCACCGAGATAGGACACAAAACCTTCCTCTCCACCGGCAAGAGATAGGATACAAAACCTTCCTCTCTTGTTCATCCCTTACCCGAGATAGGAGACAAGATCCTCCTTCCTCTCCAACTTCGAAATAGAATACATTCTTCCTTTCCCACCTCAATCAACCTTATTCCGTTCAACCCTTTCTCCGTCAAAGAAGGGGCCAAGATTCATCTTGGGGTATTTTATCCCAAGCCTAAGAAGGATAAAGCCAACGCCTTTACACGCTGTCGGTTTAGTCTTTCTCCATTGAAGAAGACACCGAGTTTGATTCTCGGGCATTTTATCCCAAGCCTAAGAAGGATAAAGCCAACGCCTTTACACGCTGTCGGTTTAGTCTTTCTCCCATTGAAGAAGACACCAGAGTTCGACTCGGGAATTTTATCCCAAGCCTAAGAAGGATAAAGCCAACGCTTTACACGCTGTCGGTTTAGTCTTTCTCCCATTGAAGAAGACACCGAGTTTGATTCTCGGGCATTTTATCCCAAGCCTAAGAAGGATAAAGCCAACGCCTTTACACGCTGTCGGTTTAGTCTTTCTCCCATTGAAGAAGACACCGAGTTTGATTCTCGGGCATTTTATCCCGGCCTAAGAGGGGATAAAGCCAACGCCTTACACACGCTGTCGGGTAGTCTATTCCCGTGATAAAGACGGCTTCACGATTCAACATCGTAGCATTAAGTCTAAGAGAGTTTCATTCTTTTAGCACAACGTTGTGTGTGGAACGGATTTAGATAATCCACATGCTAGCCCAACTCAAACGGTAGTTGGTAAAGGCTCATCAAACCCGTTGAAGGCTGGGGGTTGGCCAATAACCCTAAAGTCAACGCCTTACACACGTTGCCGGGTGGTCTCTTGTCCGTAAAAGAGTACCAAGTCTATGTATTCAATATCATAGCAATAAGACTAGAAGAGTTTCATTCTTTTAGCATAACGTCACGTGCGGAACGGGTTTGGACAATCCGCACGCCAGCCCAATTCAAACGGTAGTTGGTAAAGGCTAATCAAACTGCTGATGGTCGAGGGTTTGCCAAAATCCTCAGAGGTATTATGGTTAATTATTTCGATTTAAATAAAAGAATCATAATAAAGCATAAAAGAGGATGGAAATATGTTTTATTGATAAAAGACTGGTTACACAAATTTTCTAAACGCCAAATTTGTGACAAAGAAATTTGCCGCTTTAATTCGTGATACTTTGTTGAGGAAAGCTTGCCGGTTCCTCCCGGCTCGCCCCGAAAGTCTCCTCGCCGCTATTAAGGGTCTTTATGTTTCTCCTCGACTTCGACCAGCTTCCGCTTTGAAAACTCAAGCTTCTGACATGATCAGAAGAGTCTCTTCCTTATTGGCCTTCGCCGCCTTCAAGATGATCGACTCTCCTCGCCACCGGTTCCTGCTCGAGCTCTACTATTCTCGCTTCTCCAAAGAAGAACACAAGATTGAAAATGCTCCACTGAAGACGGCTTCGTGACGTAGCCTCCAAAAGACGCACCCGATCTTGCCGTGATCTCAACTTCGAGTCCAAGAATGACGCCGAGCATCACGCCAGCTTTCAGCGAAGCCTCCGCCTCGCTCTATATATGAGGGGAGCCCGCCGCCTCAAAGTCTTGCGTAATTTTGAGCTTAACCTCCGTGATGATCGAGATCCTCAAGAATAGCCCGGGCTAACTCAATAACCCGCCTCAGATCGAAGTTACCCTAGGATCGAGGAATGGCCGAACCGACGAAGAGAAAGCCCGGTACCGAAGTGTGTCTACCACTATGGCCAATACTTAAAAGAACGAACTAATTTCCACCCGGATAATAAGCCGAGATGGATCGCCGCCGACATCAAAGCTCTCACTAAGTCATGAAGAGTCGGACAGCCCCGCGAAAGGAAGAAAAGGGTTAAAACCCCCAAAACAAAATCAACATGAGTATTGGCAACTAAGAGATCATACCAGAGAACCAGCTCTTGCCCTAATGAAACCGGCGAACAAAGAAGCAGCCGGTGGCGATCGACAGCCTCAATCGGTATCTCAACCGCCAACCGACATATCAACGGTTACGGAAGCCGACTCGAGGAATAGCAGCCTCAATATCACTGTGACGAAGCCCTCATATCAAACGGAGACATTTTCAATCATAGACGCATCATTTAAAATTGAATAGTCCTATGATTATCGTGGAGGGAGGTTTACCTTCAAAGGAATCGCCGATATCCCTAGGATTCCTAACTCAAGCTCAAGATCGCCAGAGGAGGAGCCGCCTCGGTAAATCGCAAGATCAAATCCTCGAACTCCTCCATCGAAAAAGCTGGCATAAGAGTGTGAAGTATAGATGAAAACTGCAGGGAAACAAATTTCATGTCTTTGCAAGTAATGTACGGGTAGAAAAATACCAATATTAGACGAACCCGGATTTTCCAATCCTGGTCCTATGTTGGCACTCTCGGGCCTTCCGTCCATAGCTCCGAGTACTTGCTCCACAAAGCTGGACGCGGCAAAGTCAGGGAAGGGAAAATCCGAATTGACATCCCCACCAAATTCTCCTGCACAGGAGGAAATCGTGAGATTCATAAAAGAGCCGGATAATCATAAGGTTATGGGTTAGCCAAACATTACCCCCATCACCGGCAGAGTCTTCGCTTGTCGAATCCAGGTTAATGGTCTGAGAGGCAGGGCGAGATCTATGGACAAGTCTCTTTCGCTTAAGAGGAACTCCATTGAGGAGTTTGTCCCCTTTGCAAGGGCGGACCGCCTTTCCCCGGTATGCCCGAAAAGATAGACCGTAGTCGACTAGGATATCATAGAGGGGAATAATAAGAGTAAAGGAGAGAGTACTGAGTCCTCTTCATGAGTTACAATCTCCTCCCGTCATCTCCTCAAGTATCGCCCACGAACTGGAATTTCCCCATCGACTGCCTCGATTCACGGTACGGCGACGCTTCTTCGGCTCGAAGCGCTTCCTAACAACTCGAGTGTCACCGAAGCCTCTTCACCTTCAGCCATTAAGGGACTTCACAGAACGAAGTTCCCTCGGGCGCCAAAAGCCAACTGCAGTATAAATATGTCGACTCCAACTTGCGATCAGTACCTGGGAGGCTAAACTTAGCATCGGTACAGCCCGCTATACTCCAACTAGGATTACGAGTATAAACTGTTTCCTAAATTGTCGAGGAGTTCCCGGAAGGATATTCTCACAAGAAATATTCTCAGGGATAACTCGATTGTACGGATTGCATCGACGCCAATCAACGCGTCGCCTAATCCTACTCCAACTAGGATTACGAGTATAAACTGTTTCCTAATTTATCGAAGTTCTCTAAGAATATTTTCACAAAAATATTCTCAGGGATAACTCGATTGTACGGATTGCATCGACGCCAATCAACGCGTCGCCTAATCCTACTCCAACTAGGATTATGAGTATAAACCGTTGCCCCAATTTAACGAGAAGTTCCTGGAGAATATTACCATGTTCTTAAGGATAACTCGATAATCTTCAATTTCCTCCCGCTATGGAAAAAGTTAATTTTGCCGAGACTTATATGGGCGCCGAACAACGCTCTCTACCTTGAAAGAATCGAGACCCCACCATATCGGCGCCGATTCGTGCGCCGCTTCCCGAGGGCCTACCAAGCAAAGAATTGAGGACTGAACAAATCCCGTGAAGAATACCTCCCACCGTGGATGAATACACTCCAACGAGGAGTAATACACAAGCGACGCCAACCGACGCTGCCGCTGACAAAGGATTCACCGATCAACGGTTCGATCCACGAAGATCGCGACGCCAACGCCGCACTCACCGATTGAAGGCCAAACCCATATGGCTTGAAGACAATTAACGCTGTCAGAGTGAAGAATTCCCGATCAACGGAGGAATCTCGATGGTCAATTGATTACAATCCACCGACACGAAGTCAACAACAAATAAACTCAATTAGCTACGCTCGAATTCCAACAACGGTCAAGCAATAAATGCAAAGATCGCAACACCCCTGTATCCTACAAAGCACTGGAGAACCTGAGAGAATTGGAGGAATCAAATACTGGAGCCAATCTCAAAAGAAATTTATCTACCGACTTCTGGTCAAGATCTCAACAACGGTCAGACAAAAAATGCAAGATCAGAATACCTTCAAAGAATCCTACAAGGCACCGGAAAGACCGAAAGGAGTGGAGAGATCAAAAGCCAAGGTCATTCACAAGTCCCATCACCGATCGAAGGGTGAAGGGTTTATCATGTCCAAAGCATCCTGCATCGCAAGAATCGACTGAGACGCTTTGGAGGGGGTATCTGTAGGCGTTAAAAATTGCTTATCAGTGCCCGAACGAAACTCGTGACGGTGGGTTAACAACCAACAACCCATTCGACAAACCGACGCCGATTGACTATGCCGCAAACGCGTAAAGCGGGTCCGCGAACACACGAAATGGGTCAACAAGGCGCATTTAATCAACGAGGCTACGGTTATGGAATGAATCCAACAAGCAAAGCTTCAACGAGATTGATCGGGTCCAAACATCAACGATCGGATTTGAACATCGACCGATCGCCACCTAAATCGCTGACGGATGAAACCAATCAAGTGAACCAAGCACGGACTTAGAACCACGACGACAAGATCGAATAAACGCCACCGAAAAGTCCAAAACCAAACCGAAGCCAAACGGCGTCCGCCAAACCCGACACCGCTTGGTGTCCGGCCGAGGCCGACACCATTTGGTGTCCGGCCGAGGCCGACACCATTTGGTGTCCGGTTAGCGCCCGACACCAATGGTGTCCGGCCGGCCGAAAAGCCCCCCCTCTCCCTCTTGTTTTCCTATAAATAGTGAGGGGGGGTGCTCATTTGAAAAGGCTGGATTTTTGGAGATTGGATTTTCTGATATTCTTGAGAGAGCCCTCGCGAGATCCACGAGCCGTCGACGCACAGTCCCGAGCACCGGCGAGCACGACAGATCTACAAACCGCGAGGTAAGCGAACTCGGGTCGGCTACAGAATAGCGCTGTGATTTCTCCTAGTAGATCTCACCCGCTCCGGCGATCCTCTCCTTCGTGAGTGTGATCCCCGAAGGCGATCCTCTCCTTCGGAGGCGATCCTCAGCGCCGTTTCCCTGAAACGAGCCCTCGGCTCAGAAGTTCCAACCCGTTTCCACTGATCTGAATTGCGCGGTAGTCCACTGACGAACAAAAGTCCCCAAGACAGCAAAGAACTGACGCAAGCGAGGATCCCGTAAAATAGAGATCCTCGTGTTTGTTCACAAAAGGAAGAAGTTGTAATTTTTGTTTTCATTGTAAGCCTAAAATAAAAAGGCATTTCTTTTGTTTTGAATTTTGTTGTAGGCCAACGAAGCTGTAAACAAGTTCAAACGAGCAATGAATAACAAGTCTACTTTTACCGCGAACATACAGTAATACCCTTTGGCCTGAAAAATACTAGAGCAACTTACCAACGAGCCATGAACACGATTTTTTATGAGCATTTGCAGCTTTCAGGACACTCTTGGGGGTATTATATTATACAGTAATACCCTTTGGCCTGAAAAATGCTAGAGCAACTTACCAACGAGCCATGAACATGATTTTTTATGAGCATTTGAGCAAGACGATGGAGTGCTATGTCGATGACCTCGCAATCAAGAGTCATCACAAACAAGACCATGTCAATGACTTGAGAACAATTTGTGAAATCATGAGAAAACATCAACTCAATATAAACCTGACTAAGTCTTTCTTTGGGGGTATCATCAGGTAAATTCCTAGGATTTATTGTAACATTCAAAGGAATACATGTCGATCGCGAAAAAGTAAAAGCCATCTGAGAGATGCCACCTCCAAGGAATCTCAAAGAACTCAGAGGTTTACAAGGATGATTAGCCTACATCCGCAGGTTTATAGCTAACCTGTCTGGAAAATGTCAACCGTTTCAAAGGCTGATGAAGAAAGGTGTTTCGTTCATTTGGGACGATGCTTGTCAAAAAGCTTTCAATGAGATCAAGGGTTATCTCACGAAGCCACCCGTTCTAGCCACACCAGTATCAGGTAAACTATTCATGATCTACGTCAGGACAATGGATCACTCCCTCAGAGAACTTCTTGCCTAGAAGAATGACGATGGCCACGAACAAGCCATTTATTATCTCAGCCGGACTATGATTGGTGCCGAGCATCGCTACAATCTAGTTAAAAAGGAATGTCTAGCATTGGTCTTCACAGTTCAGAAGATGCGATGTTACCTCACTGGTCAATCCATCCACATCATTTCAAGAGTTAATCCTCTACGGATACTCATAACGAAGCCCGGATTGCTAAATTCTAGACTGGCCAAATGGGAAATACTGCTTTCATAGTACGATATGACATTCGTGCCACAAAAAATAGTTAAAGGCTAGGCAATAGCCGACTTTTTAGTAGACCACCCCATTCCCGAATCCTCTAAACTCTATGAAGACATCCCAGATGAAGTCTTAGAATCGAATGTTGTCTCAGACTACCAGGTATGGCAACTTTACTTTGACGGGGCGTCAAGAAGCAACCACAGGGGAGCAATTGTCACAAGAGTGTGGGTAGTGCTGATCGATCCCCACAGACATGTCCTTCCTCTGGCTTATTCATTGACCGAGCTATGCTCCAATAATGTGGCCTAGTATAATGCCCTCATAATTGGCTTGTAACTTGCTCAAGATATGGGTATCAAATATCTTAAAGCTTACGGTGATTCTAAATTGATCATCAACCAAATCATATGAGAATATGAGGTCCGCCACAATGACCTTATACGCTGCCATGAAGTAGCCATGAAGCTTGCCCAGTCATTCAAAGGTTTCTACATCAGTTATATAATCTGCCTTGAAAACACTCACGCGGATGCTTTGGCATCCCTTGCAGCCACTCTTGCCTTGACGCCTAAGTCTACTAGGTGCATCACAGTGGCTAGCCATCAATTATGCTCCCCAGAGCAAATTTTAAAAGCTAACGAAGTGCATATTAGATCCACTCACTTAGAGGCTAATGATTGGTGTTTTCCGATCATTGATTACATCTTGTACGAAATATTACCAGATAATCCGAAGCAAACAATCTCTATCTAAAGAAGGGCTTCACGCTTCTTCTACGATTCCGCAATGTAGAATTTGTATCGTCAATCATTCGATGGAGTACTCCTCCGATGTTTATCATCAAGCGAAGCTCGAGAAGCACTCAAGGAAGCCTATGACGAAACATGTGAAGCTCATCAACCAGGTCCTAAACTTCGAGACTGACTTCGTCGTCTGGGCTATTACTGGCCAACAATGATAGTCGATGTGGTAGCTTATGCCAAGCAGTGTCATGCGTGTCAAGTCCACGCTGATTTTCTACACCAACCTCTAGAAGAATTGCATCCGACTGTTGCCTCATGGCCATTTGAAACATGGGGCATGGACGTCATCGGGCCGATTAGTCCACCATCCGCTAAAGGCCATCGATTTATTTTGGCCATCACTGATTACTTATCCAAATGGGCCAAAGCTGTTCCACTCAGAGAGGTTAAGAAATCTCATGTGGTTAAATTCTTGAAACATCATGTGATTTATTGATTCGGCATCCCTAGAAGGATTGTCCACGATAATGGTCCGCAGTTCATCAGTCAACCGTTCTTCAGATTCTGTAACAAGTTCAAAATTCAAGATGTGGCTTCTACGCCATATAACCTAGCTGCTAATGGTCTAGTCGAAGCTTTCAACAAAACCATCATCAAACTTTTAAAGAAGTTCATCTCCTCCAACCAATGAGATTGGGATGAGAAACTTGGAAAGTATTTATGGACTTATCGAACAACAGTCCGCACTCTCACTGGCTCCACTCCTTTTCCTTAGTTTATGATGTGAAGCCGTGATCCCTCTGAAAATTCAAATGCCGCCATTGAGAATCGCTCTTTTCGAGAAAATGATGACTGAAGAACACCATCAGAAATGACTTCAAGAATTAGAGGCGCTAGATGAATTGAGACTCCAAGCTCAGCAACGAATCAAGATCTACCAGTCACAAATATCAAGAGCCTTCAACAGGAGAGTCAGAGAACGATCCTTCAAAGAAGGCGGCCTAGTCTTAGCTGTTCATCAACCCATGGTCATGATGCACAAGACTAAGGATAAATTTCAACCCAAATGGAAAGACCCATTCGGAGTAAAAGTAGTTTACTCAAATAGTGTGTATCGCCTAATTGACCAAAATGGCAATATGCTCATTGCGCCAATCAACAGAAAATTTCTAATGAAATATTACTCTTGATTCTGGCCAATTTCATCTCTCCACAGAGATTCTGGTCATATTTAAATTTCCACCTCTGACCATGAGAATAAATTATCAACCTACATTGTTGGACATCTTGATCCAAAATCTAATCCCCAACGAGTCATCAAGTTAACACCACACCTTTGTTTGACTCTAAATATTTTACCACCGTCGTGTTAACATTACACCTCTGAACGGTTTTCACTCAAATGATCCGATCGGTTAACATTACACCTCTGTCGGACCATTTCGTCGACCGGTTAACATTACACCTCTGTTGACATGTCTTTTCAGATTCGACTGGTTAACATTACACCTCTATCAATCCGCCCTTGCCAAAAATCGATTAGTTAACATTACACTTCCATCGATTTTCTTTCGTTAAGTTAATACTACACTTCCAAACAGTAGTCATCCTTTGGACTTCTTCTAAACCAACTGGTTAACATTATACCTTTGTCGGTCATCTGAATTGGCACGTTAACATTACACCTCTGTCAAATACTCTAATATTGTCATGTTAACATTACACCTCTGAACAGCACCAACTTAACCAAACTTGATACGTTAACACTACACCTCTATCAGTTTGATTCTATCATTTTCTCCCCAGCAAGAATGTCAATATGATACGTTAACATTACACCTCTATCGTATACATATCAGAAGGGACAAAAGTTCTTTTATTATTGAAAGAACTAATCCATTACAAAAATTTTAAAGAGAATACGGATAAAAAGAGTGTATTTGTGCAATGCATTCAGCTATCCTAGAATCCCTAGCTTCATGAGCATTCTTTTGGGATCTTTCCCTCAAAGTCCTGGGATCAATGGGAGCAGCTTGAGTTCTAACAGCCTCTAGCCTCGTCGTTTCAGCCTCAAGTTTAGCGGCCCTGAGATCCCACTCCTTAGCCAACTCGGCTGGCATAAGTTCAAGCTCCTCCTTCTGTTGTTGAGCTGCTTCTAATCATGCTTGAGCTGCAGCAATAGCCACCTTGGCTTCATTGATGGTGGCTTCCTTCTCCAGAATGGCATTGTGAAGCTCTGCCTGATTACCATCAACCGATTCAAGACTATCATTCAATCATTGAAGCCTCCTTTTAATCTGCTCCATCTCCTTGTGGGCAGATTCTTCAACCTCACGGTGCTTCACCGAGAGTTGACGAAATTCAAGTTCAGCAATGCCGTCAACATCAGCCGCACAAAGCCGTTGCAACTCTTAAAACTAAATCTCAACCTCATCGATCATCTTCTTAAACAGTTCAGTACGTACGGGTCCTACAATTGATGTCAAAAGGCTGAGTTGATTCCTCAATAAAGCAAGAGTTCGAGCAGATAAGCCTTTCCGCATAGCCAAAGCGGATTTGATGCTTCGGTTGAACAGCTTCACTAAGCTCTCGATGAGAATCTAAAATTCCAACTCGATCAAATCATCCGGGTCAGGAGATTGGGGAATTTCCACAAGGCTCGAAGGACCCGCTTCTGCAGAAACCACCATGCATCCGTGGTTGTAAAAAAAGCGGTCGACAGGACTTGAATTTGTTCACCGCCCGATAGGAAGAATGGTGCGAGTGTGGCCAACACGCTGGAAACATCTACCGTGGTATAAACCATAGATGACACCTCAGCTAATGGGGCAACGGTTCTCACAACCAATGTCGTGGTCATCGGCACGTCCGTGAGTACAACTTCAATACTGGTAGTTGCAACCTCCGGCTCATTAGATACATATGCTGCTCTGATAGGATCATCTTCAAATTGCGGTTCAGGACTCGGTGGATCTACCCTTCCGACTCCTACTGGAATCGGAGAGACTGATGCATCGTCATCTTCATCAGATGACTTGGGAATAACCAATCTACGCCGCGCTACTGAAATGAGTGTAGGGGCAGAACTTGCTACTATATCAATAGTTGGCTCAGACTCGAGAGCACTAGAAGAACAGTCGAAATAAGCCACAGGTTCAAACTTGCCTCCAGCAAGAATAGATGTAGGAGTCGCTCCACCCATGGTCTCCAATCTGAGTTCATCGTCTGCTAGTGGGGTAGACAAAATGTCAATTACTGAAGCAAAGAAGCTACGCAAAATCGGTCAGAGAAAAGTATACCTGGCATATAAGAAGAGCCGTCAATGTCGCCCTCGAAGCCCGCATCTTCAGGCTTGGTAATATAGGCATCGGTATCGGCCTCGTAATCCACCTTCTCCTCATCATCTGGATCTTCTTGATCGAGAAGGATGGGCTCTTTACCTGCATATAAGAAGAACACGTCAGCCAAATGCACTTCAGACAATTTGATACAAAGATATGAGTAAAACTTACCTGAAGGTTCAGCTCTAGGTTCCTGTGTTGGAATCACAGGAGACTCTTTCCTGATCCTTGAAGAGCCTCTGGGTACAGGCTCAGGCTCTGAAGGCGCTAAACGTTATTTCTTCGAAGGTTGTTGTGTGAGATGAGCTTGTAACGGCCTCTTCCCCCGAGTCCCCCTTCCTCTGCCAAGTACTCCTCAGTGAACCGTGGATTCAGACGGTTCCCGAATGCCAACACTAATTGGCCTTTGAGGAGTAGGTAGCCCACTCGGTGCCTCCAAATCTTCATCTTCTGGTGTGCCTTCCGCTAGAAAGTCTTGAAGTCTAGGAGCCCTACTCTTTGAACCTTTCCTAGACAGCTCCCTTTACCTCCGGGTGATCTATCGTAAGTTTGTTTTGTTTACATGAAAGTCAAGATTGGGAACAATCACTCTGCAATACCACTTGCAGAAGCCTAGCATCATATTATAGTTGGGTATGTGATGGAGGAGTGTGAATCTGGTCCCTGTAGCCCCGGCAGCAAAGTGATACCAAGCATGAGCATCATCTACTAGGCTTCCCGTGCACAACAATCCTAGATTTAGATTCCTGATGAAAAGCTGGTCATATCCAAATTGGCAAGCAAATCAGCAAGGCAAGTACAGCTCGATGTAACACTCAATCCCGTTCAACCTAGCAATGAGATGGCCTGGCCTGATATTGACCAACCAGTTGAAACACCCGTTGGATAGGCAAGTAAACCCTTCAGTACTTGCATCGTGTTCAAACTCATCCCCGGGGCTCGTACCATCAATCTGGGAAAAATAACAATAAAGGCGGTAATGATCTTTGCTCTGAAGAATCCGACAATTCCCTGCTAGGTACTTGACGGTCCACTTCGAGCGCTCATACCTCTGAAGTAATGAGATGCCCTCTCCACTTGGTGCAGTAGCCGACATCAATAAAGACCAGTGCGAAGTATACCATATCACTAGATATGTATACGGTAACTCCACTCTAAGGTTCGAAACTCGATCTCTAGGACTGTTATCTTCTTGGTTCAGGTACTCAGCGGCCAACTCCCTTAACCCATGATGTATGCAACTGACCGTTGCCGGAAGAAGGGCCAAGTTGTATAGAGTAGCGAGCAGCACAGCAGGGAATAACACTTTGATAGAGATGTGATCCTTCGGTCGGGAAGGAACAACACAACCTTTCAACCATATCGAGAGGAATCCTGCAAGCAGAGCCAATTAAAATATCGGCTCCTTTGCTTGATGGTGGAAACTCTCGAGTTTGTTGCCTGCATGGAATCCACATTCGTCTGATTCGGCAGTATGAAGTACTTGACCCTAATTGAAAATCTGGGTCCCAACTTCAATTTTTGTCACCGGATGGATCGAATTGACATTCCCCTTCTTGCTAACATTGGGGAACAAATACTCAGTCCAAGGGACGTGAGCAATAGTAGAATCATGTCTGGCGTTTGCGACGATCCTTTAACAAATAAGGAAGTGGCAGACTAATTCCTGGAATGCCTCCCCGACATGAGTAGTCTCTGAATAAGCTTTCAACTCTTCATTGGTCAGGAAGAACTCCTCATATGGACAGTCTCCTATCGGCAGTCGCGACACTTCAAATATTTCGTGCAAAGCGATCCCAATTTCACCTGCCGGAGTGAAGAAGGTGTTGCTGTCGACATTATACAGCTCCAAAATGCTGTACAACACCGGCGCACAAATCTCTACACCGTATTTTGAGGCTCTCACTGTAGAATAGAGCCCTAGAATTCTCAAGCTCCTCTAAAAAGTGATGAGAGCATAATTCACTAGACGGGTCCACCATTGGGTATTCGTCGATCTTATCCAGCCAGGGAATCTAGTATCCCCATCAGGATACTATGCATCTGTCTTTACAAGTTCGTTCCCATAGATGTTTAGGACAACAAAAGCTTCATTAACAGGAGCATCCTCATGAACGAAGGTCGGACGCAAACCTATTACGTTGACCCCATAGAGTCCTTTCTGATGAAAGCCACCGTCATACTTCAGAGAGCCCACCTTCACACTCTCTTCTTTGTTGGTGAGGGTGAAACACATTAGGTGAGGTACGGCGAGAGGCTGCAAGTACACGAAGGACACATGATGCTCTATCGCTGGCAGATAGTAACGGCGATCCTCTTGGGTATAATACCAATGGTCCTTCACCCAACTGAATATGGAGGTGCCATTGGGATTACTATCCCCAAATAAAAAGTGAGGATTCCCTAACGTATAGCCTCAACCCTTTCTTGGCTGCTACCCTCTAAGTATAGAAGAACGTGCCCGTCGAAAGCGTGCCTCACTTCAGAGTCACGAGTCCCATCATGCCCAAAGTGGTTATGACGGTCACAGGCTCCTTTGATAAGCAAACTACACAAAAGGAAGCAAAAATAAGTTAGAAGACAAAGACTAAAAGAAATTAACCAAGTCTTCGCACTCAGATGCGAAGTTCGCCATGGGCGAATCTCGCTCATAAGTGAAAGTCATCACAATCAACTAAGTGTTGACAACATGAGCGAAGTTCACATTGATAGCAGTGAACTTCAACACCGCAATTAGATCCACTCAAAAGATTAAGTGGATCAAACTAGCGAACTTCATTCAGGCGAAGGTCGCTCAAGTCAGCTTAGCGAATCTCACTTAAATGAAGGTCGCTCAAACCAGACTGGCGAGCATCGCTTAAGTAAAGGTCACTCAAATCAGACTGGCGAATCACCCTCAGGTGAAGATCGCTCAAACTAGACCGCGACCCCCACCCAAACGAAACTCACACCAAAAGCCCAAAAGGCTAACAGCAATGAGTTCCGCCTGAAAAACGAAGCTCGCCGCATCAAGCGCCATTGATGGCCGCTAACGGAACTGCATCGCCACCGATAAAATTTTATCGGTAAGACCACGATTGGTCATAAAAATCGTGCCTTTGGCAGTGAATAAACTTTAAGTGCCCAAAGGCACTATTTAAAGCCCAATTGGGGCTGAGTTTTGATGGATCTGAAGATCACCATGGGTGAATTCGAAGCTTACCCACGGCCATCTCCGACTACGCTGACGTGTCTTCCGCTCTTGGTTGACGAGGCCCCCTAATAGCACCTCTTCCTCTTGAGATCGTACGACGAGGAGCCATTAAAGATTGAGTTTGAGATCTTTTTTTGCGTTCTGAGAAAACTAGGGTTTTGAGAAAGTTAGGGTTTTTAAAAATCAAAGTGAAGAAGAAAGGAGGTAAACAGCTTTATTTATAAGCTCACCTCGAACTTCGCTGAAGATTTTCACCCTTAACTTCACCGTAAATCTCACCCCAAGCTTTGCCAAAGATTTTCGCCTTGAACTTCACCGAGAATCTCGCTCTGAATGACCTTCACCATAATTTTAGGCGCAGAAATCGAGGATTCAAATTTTAAATTCTCATGACGAGCCCCGCATAATAGAACTGCTGAGCCCCACCTAACTGACTTATCAAACTTCGCCCAGCCGACTATTTCTCAAGATAAGTAAATGAACTTCGCCCCATTCAGTTGGGTACTGAAGTGATTATCACATTTTAATTACATTTTTATACCCTTATTACCTATGTTATATGAATAACGATATTACTAATAATCATTTTTATCTTATTTTGCAGGCTAATAAAGAAATAATGAATAAAAGCCCAAATGACTCAAATTCTCTGAATTTCTACCAATATTTGAAGCCCAAATCTGAAGACAAACAAAGGCCCAAGATACCAAAATGATTCAAGAGAAATTCGTGAAGAAAAATCAAGAAAAGACAAATTCGGTTGGGAACCAATCGGTTGACCAACCGGTTGGCCAACCGGTTGCCAAAAACTTGATGGGAAATAAATGATTACCTCCTAAGTTATAAGTATACAACCTTTATCAAGTTATAGTATTTAAGATTATCGATCCCACGAGGAACGGGAAGTAGGAAGTGTTTTGTTCAAGTTTTGGTTCTCAAATTATGCGCATGACAATTAGGAGTTATTCAAATAAAATGAAAATAAGATAATGGTGAATGTGGATGTGGAGAGATAAGAGAGAGTGGATTGTGGATTATGTGCAAAAGAGGAGAAAATGAAGTTGAGAGTGTGGTTGTGATTATATGCACATAATAACAAAACTAGGTTTGAGATTATATGCACATGAAGGGAATATGAGATTGAGAGAGAAGTAAAAATCAATGAAATCAAAAATAAAGGAAAATAACAAACAAATAAAAAATAAGGATAAGAGGAAAATAAAGAAGGTAAAGTATGGAGGATTAATTAAAGATATGAGGAATCTAGAGTAGATCCACTTAGCTTATCTCAATCTCATGAAAATGAGTTGGATTTGTTAGCTAGTTTCAAACAATCTCTAGGGATCCCACAAGTATTAGCTCCACACTTAGAAAAGGGTAATTCCCTAGAGGGTTTTAGCCTCAAGGTGAATTAAAGAAAAGAAAAATCTATTCTAGAAAGTAAATACAAGAATTAAATACATTGCATGAAAGTAAATTGCAAGGAATTAAATTGCATGAAAGTAAATTGCAAGAAAGTAAATTGCATGAAAGTAAATCTATTCTACAAACAAGAAAATAAAGAAGAAAATGAAAAAGAAATAAAATAGAAACCAACAACTCCTGATCTTAATCTAATCCTCCTTTTGATCCTTGGATTAGAAGAAGAGAAAGGAAATTGAAGGGGTGAAACATTTCATTTATTGTATAACAAAAGTTATAATTTTTGGAAGGTCTTCTCAATGAAGAGTGACCCTCCTCCAAATGGAGTTTTTACAAAATATTTCACACTCAAAACCCTCAGCCTTCACCCCTATTTATAGCCCAACAGAGTTGATGTGAACCATTGGATCAAACCTAGCCAAAAAGGAAGAGAAATCCACCATTAATTCGGAATCTGTTGCAAACCGATCGGTTGGCCGATCGGTTAGCCAACCGGTTAGCCAACCGGTTGGTCAACCGATTGGTTCCCAACCGAATTTGTCTTTTCTTGATTTTTCTTCACGAATTTCTCTTGAATCATTTTGGTATCTTGGGCCTTTGTTTGTCTTCAGATTTGGGCTTCAAATATTGGTAGAAATTCAGAGAATTTGAGTCATTTGGGCTTTTATTCATTATTTCTTTATTAGCCTGCAAAATAAGATAAAAATGATTATTAGTAATATCGTTATTCATATAACATAGGTAATAAGGGTATAAAAATGTAATTAAAATGTGATAATCATGAAGCAAACTTTGCCAGAATGATATGACAAATTTCACTAAAGTCACCAAATTGAGAAAATTTCAACTCAATTTGTTTGAGACTCTACCTGGCAAACTTCAATTCGATCCTCACCGACATAAGGAAGCCTGAGCTTCGCTTCCAACACAACAACTCCATGCAGAGTTTAAGTTCGCCGTAGAAGTAAAGTTCATACAGATCAAACACACAAAGATGGACAATTCTAGAAAATAGTTTATTTTTATTGATCAAAGACTCTAGTACATAAAGGCGACATTCAGATTATCCAATTATAGGGATAATGGGTATTTATCGCTATTTGGTACTACCCTATACTCCTAAGTATGGATAATGTGACATCTGAGGAACATACACGAGCTGCACCAAGCTACAACCCCTGTTCTTTCGATCTCACAAAACTTAGGGAGCTAAACTTTTCGCCATGCAGAAAACACAGCTCCTACTTACTCCTCCCTAGGCCCTATGCATAGGGATGAGAAAAAGCTATTGAACCAGAAGTGCCCCCCGTTGCTCCGAACTAAAACATGTCAAAAGGAAGAAGCACTTCTTGCAAACAAAATTCGACGTCGGGCCTGGGATAGACAAATGATGTCTAATTACATTTTAGGTTTACATTTGTGAAACCTAATCACTATCCAAGTCCTCGCTTTGGAGCTCCAAGGATCTTTCTTCAATCGCCATCTCAATCGTCGAACGGTCTTACGCAGAGCATGGCACTCGAAGCTCTAAGCATCTCTATCGCGATTCAACTCACCCCAAGCTCTTTACTGATTCTCGACGATCTATTTGAGCTTGGCTTTCTCGGCTGACAGCAAGTCCACCAGTTGGTGGAGTATGTGAAGTTCATCCGCTTGGTTGCCCCCTACTTGGGCAAGCTCCTGTTAGAGCTGCTTTATTTCAGCCCCTCTATTGACGAGCATCTCCGATCTAAGCGATGGAGACTTAGACATGACGGAGATGAAGATGAAGATGAAGAATTTGGAAGAAAGTGGTGCTACTTATAGCCTTCTCCAAATCCAAACTTCTAAGAAAATTACATCTTTTAAGATTTGATTGGACCAGACAAAGAGGCTAAATCTTAGCCTAAAACTAGGTCAAATCTACAGCGGATCTCGTGAATCTTCAATCAAGAGATCTCAGCCGTAGATCACGGTTGATGGGGTAAAAATGGGATTATATTTAAGTTGCAAGTATACAACCTTGATCAAGTTATAGTATATAAAGTTATCGATCCCACGAGGAACGTGAAGTAGGAGTTATCCAAGTTTGGTTCTTTTCAGATTATGTGCGCGATAATTAGGAGTTATTCAAAATAAAAGTAAAACATGGTAAAAGTGGTGGTGAAGAGGTTAGAGAGAGTGGTTGTGGATTATGCGCAATAAAACGAGGAAGAAAATGAGAGTGGAGAGATTAGAAAATGTGTGTGATAAAAACGAGGAAGAAAGTGAGTGTGGAGGGATTTAAAGATGGAAGTGGTATGTAAAAATAAAAGAAAATGAGTTTGAGAGATGGAGAGTGATTGTGATTTGTGCAAATAAGAAGAAAAAGAAATCAAGAGAGAAGAAAGAAAATTAAAGGAAAACAAACAAATGAAAAGCAAGGATAAGAGGAAAATAAAGAAGGTATAATATGAAGGATTAATTAAAGATATGAGGAATCTAGAGTAGATCCACTTAGCTTATCTCAATTTTATAGGAATAAGTTGGATTTGTTAGCTAGTTTCAAACAATCTCTAGGGATCCCACAAACATTAGCTCCACACTTAGAAAAGGATAATTCCCTAGAGGGTTCTAGCCTCAAGGTGAATTAAAGAAATGAAAAATCTATACTAGAAAGTAAATACAAGAATTAAAGACATTGCATGAAAGTAAATTGCATAAAAGTAAATCTAGGCTACAAAGCATATAAATGAACAAGAAATAAAAAAGAAATAAAAAAGAAATAAAAAAAATAAACAACTCCTGATCTTCATCTCATCCTCCTTTTGGTCCTTGGACAAGAAGAAGAGAAAGGAAATTGAAGGGTTGAAAAATTTTATTTATTGTGTAACAAAGTTATAATTTTTGGAAGGTCTTCTTAATTAAGAGTAATCCTCCTCTCCAAATAGAGTTTTTACAAAATATTTCACAATTTCAAGCCCTCACTCTACCCCTCTATTTATAGATAACAAGAATCTCTCATAACCTTTGGATTTGCCTTGGCCCCCAAGTAACACTCACAACCATAGGATTTAGGTTAGCCCCTAAACAACCCTCATAGCCATAGGATCTCTCCAAATAATCTAGACCATTAATTTAATCCTTGAGAGATGGGCTTTGTGAGCTTTATTTCTTTTGTATTTAATTTCTTTAACACTCTTGGGCTTCTCTTAAATGCTCTTGGGCTTCTTAGAATTTAACTTGGCTTCAAATAATTGAATATATATCACTTAAATTCAGATTTCTGTTATAACCCACTGCTGCTGATAAAATTTTGAGAATCTGGTAATTTGGATGGCTCCGTCTCATCGAGATAGGCGATTTTTATATATAATATGTTGAATTTCGCCTTGATTGAGAGATATCGCCGCTTTGCTGACCATCCCGAAAGCACGAATTTGACTTTATTTTTTTCCATATTTGATTTAATTCTCAATTGTAAGCCAAGTTATTAATAATTCTGACCAAGAAAGTGATGTGTATTGAGATTTTACTTCTAAACTTAGTCGTGGGCTTTGAATTTAGGCATTCTGGGCTTTATTAGAGATCTTTTGGGCTTGAAATAATCTTCATTTGGGCTCTTATTCAATAATACTCCATTAGCCTGCAAATTAAGATAAAAATAGTTATTAGCAGGATATTTATTTATATAAAATAGGTAATGAGGGTATAAAATTATAATTAAATTGTGATTATCAATGGTGCAAATCCAAAGGCGTAATCCTAACAACCATTGCCAGTTAGAGAACGTCAATAATTGACGAACTTTGCCCGCACAGCCTGGAATAAGGCGAATCTCGCCGATACCTAGAACCAGCTGAACTTTGCTGATTTCTCAACTTCACCCCAACAATAGAAGGGCAAACTTTGTTCCAAACTCAGAGTTGGACGAGTATAAACATCATTGAGCCTTCAACGCAAGTCTACAGCAAAGAAAGCCACATTCAATAGTACACCTCTGGCAACCAAGTAGATAAATCAGGATAAGTTTCAACCTAAACAAGACAACTCAAGCTACATTCAACATTACACCTCTAGCTATCACCCAAAGCATTTTAATCCCTGTTACAAGTCAAATGCAGGATCTTGAAAACTTTTTTTGGGGAGAGGGGGGAGGGTGCTGTAGATGGTTAAAATATATTTCGTCAAGGCTAATGATTCAGCTTGAATCCAAGAAGCAAACGCTCATGGGCTAAATGCTTCAAATAGGCCCAAACGCGAGTCCACAACAAGCTATAGCGAAACCTGCCTGACAGAGCATGAGAACTTTGCCACACAGCTCATCTCGACCCTACCCGACCAAGTCAAAAGCGGGTCGACTCCCAATTCAGACTTTAGGTCGAGTCAAAAGGCGTCATTGAGTCGGCCAAATCATGAGTTGAATTTTGTGCTAAATTTGAACTCACAGGCGAAGTTTGCCAACCAATTAAATTCGCCAGCGAAGTTCGCTATCCGACCAAGTCAAGAGCGGGTCGACTCCCAATTCAGACTTTAGGTCGAGTCAAAAGGCGTAATTGAGTCGGCCAAATCATGAGTTGAATTTTGTGCTAAATTTGAACTCACAGGCGAAGTTTGCCAACCAATTAAATTCGCCAGCGAAGTTCGCTATCCGACCAAGTCAAGAGCGGGTCGACTCCCAATTCAAACTCTAGGTCGAGTCAAAAGGCGTTATTGAGTCGGTCAAATCACGAGTCGAATTCTGTGCTAAATTCAAACTCACAGGCAAAGTTTGCCAACCAATTAACTTTGCTCACAGCAACCCACGTGGGCCACGTCATCCACGATTCCGAAGAAGGCTCACCCATGTCTAAGTGAGCCTCACCCAAACATTTTCAGCGAGCTTCGCCGAATCAGTGAACTTCACTATTTAGCCGTTTGAGATCTATTTTTAAGGGGATAATCGCTCCCTCACCATCTCCTCTCTTGATGGCCACTTAATCCATAATTAAATACCATTAACTCTCTCTCTCTCTCTTAGCCTATAAGAGGAGGACGAGATTGTTCATTCGACACACGAGAAGAGATCACCAGGCTACACATTCGTGGTTTTCTTTTGCTTTGGTTCGAAAGAAAGACTGAATTATCTTCCAAGCAACCAAATTAGAGATCAACAGCGAAAGACCCATCATCTTAGTTGGACCGTCAACAGAGTACAAGATCGACGCTCCATCGGCACACAGAAAAGAACCCCAGAAAATATAAATTTTTTTATTAGTTTTGATTATATTCTTTTTATTATAATCTGTGTCTATTACAATATAAAAAGACCCGAAATAAAGACGGATCTTTCTCAGCGATTGGCTACAGCTGGAGTTGAATCCCAAGATAGTAGTGGTTGTTCTTAAAAGCTTATAGAGTGGACCGCCTAAGAAGCTAAGGAGCCTCTGAGGGATGATGCTCAAAGTGGATCTTGGATCGATATGGATTCACTCAACCTTGGTTCAACCGACGTACCCAGTGAATAGAGGGGTCAATTGTGGTGATTGTCATTTATGAGCATATCGTCAGGGGTAAAGGTGATGCAAAGCTTCTACCGATGGCATTGGTAGTATTACCTTTGATCTTCGTCTTGGGGAGACTCAAGTATGTGAGCGAGAAACGCTTCACTATCCATCAACGCTTCTCTCAGAGCCTCTCTTGCATTCTTAGATAAATGTAGGAGTTCGTGTAAGGCCATACGAGCTGGGATATTCACCAATCGAGCCAGCATATCATACCAAAATGGGACTTTAAGTCTAATGGATGGTGGTTGCAAAGCCTTGTCGAACCGTATCTCCTGTTGCTTGGCGGGTTCAGGCTGTTTGGAAGGTCCTGGTTGATCATAGTTCTTCAGGTAGCCTCTACCAGATCTTGTTTCCACAGTTAGATTTTTGATCCGGTTGGACAGCCATGGCAACCTTCTCTTCCTCTGAGTCAGTAATTGAGGAGACTTATAAAGACTGCTCACATACAATTACAGAGATGGTGTTACAAGATTTCATCTTGCCTTTATCCTTGCACGGGACATTGACCTGGAGGAGGTCCAATGCTTGTCTTGGAGAAGATCAGGATGGCCCCACATCATTTCTCCTCTACTAGTTGTAAGAGAGACAAAGCCTTGGGTCTGACGGTCTTACTGATCATGACTGATTAGCTCCACCGTTACAACGGGAATTGTAACAACCTCATTTTGGACCTGAGTCGTCGGCATGGACCTGAACTGAAGGGTCACTATATTAGCAGTAACCTTCTTTTGCTTGGATTGAAGCTTGAGGATCCCTGAGTTGACGAATGTCAGTATTTCATCCTTGAAGATATAACGATTCTTCATCGGGTGCCCTAATATTCTGTGATAGAGGCAATAGTTGGGATCATCAGTTTTCCTAACCTCTTTAGGGCATTGGGCTTCGGTTCAACTGATTGCCCTTGTTGAGCACATGAAAGATGGAAACGGTATGCTCATCATTTAAAAAATTTGCTCCGTTGGGTCTCCTTCCGGGGCTCTTTCTTCTATTTGTCGGGATTTTCAACCTTGACAGCAAATGTCTTCTTGACTTTTGACCGAGACGACTAACCTTGCTTTTTCTTGTCCCCTCTTTGATTTGAGTGGGGATCAAACTTGTTGAAGTGTTCGGCAAATTTCTTACTGATTTCCGCCTGCTCCATGAGATCCTTCCATGAGTTCGCCTTAACAACGCCTATGTGAGCTTTTATACGCCTCAGGAATTTGTGTCGACATGTTTATAGTAGCATTGGCAATGGCATGTCTTGGCATCGCAAGCTTAAATTGTGAGACCGTTCGTTGTAATCTCCAACTGAGTCATCACCTCTTTGCTTCTTAGAGAGGAGCGTAGCCATGATCACATAGGACTGCTCCTCATGGAATTAGGACAAGAATTGGGACTCCAAGTCAGCCCAGGACTTGATTGATCCTTCAGCCAAGTTCTGGAATCAAGCAAAGGCTATTCCCTTAGGAGTGCCAATGAAGAGTCTCGCCTTGATAGCATCATTTCCTACTACTTTCCCCCTTTGCTAAAGAAAGTAGTAGATCTGTTGGTTGGGAGAACTTTGCCATTGAACGTGTGCAATGTTGGTGGCTTGGACTTCATCGGGTAGGGAACCGAATCCCACTCAATGCGATAAGGTCAGATAATTTCAACCTTCTTTAGCTCTGTTCTCTGTGTGAGGGCATTGAACTAGTTCTGGAGATCTTCAAGGACCTTTGCTTCATGGCTCGCCTTTAGTGGAGCTGAGGTCTCGAACTCTGAGTGAGCGAAGTGAATATCATCGTGGTTCGACGACTCTTTCTCAAAGGAAACATCAATAGGTCGTTTCTTGATCATCACATTTTATTACATTTTTATACCCTCATTATCTATCTTATTTGAATAAATATGTCACTAATAACATGTTTTATCTTAATTTGCAGGCTAATGAGAGTTAGTTAATCAAAGCCCAAAAGAGCCAAATTCTCTGATTTTCTACCATTTATTGAAGCCCAATATGAAAAAAAATGGCCCAAAAAAGCTCAAGGATCCATGAAGAAATCGGGTTAAGAAATCAACAAAACTGAAATTCTATTACAAACTAATCAGTCGGCCAACCGATTGGCCAATCGGTCGGCCAGCCGATTGGTCAACCGATTGGTTCGTAACAGAAGTAGTTTCTGGCTAAGATTTAATCCTTGTTCTCCAAGCAAAATCCAAGGGTTCGTATTCATTGTTGTAAGCTATAAAAGGGGTAGATAGTGAGGGGTTTGAGTGTGAAAATTATTGTAAAAACTCTATTTGGAGAGGAGAGTTACTCTTAATTGAGAAGACCTTTTAAAATTATTAACTTTGTTTGCAATTAATAATAAAAAATTTTACCTCTTCATAATTTTCTTTTCTTCCCTTTATTGGTTGGTGAAGATGAAAATGGAGATTTGCCTTCAAGGGGCTAGAACCTTCTTACAATGTAAGTTTTCCCTTTCCTTTTATTTTCTTGCTTTAGATATTCATGTTTTAGTATTTTATTTTCCTTTTATTTTAGTAGATTAGATTTATTTTTATGCCTTATAGAGTAGATTTACTTTCATGTTCTTTTATTATTTTCTTGTATTTTTATTTTGTAGTGTAAATTTATTTTCTTGCATAGTTTAGATTTTCTTCTATGCTCTTTTATTTTTATAGTTTAGATTTATTTTCATGTTCATAATTTAGATCTTTATTTCTTTGTTCCTATTTTTCTCTTTGTATTTAGTTTTTATTTTCATTCTCTTTCTTTCATACTTTCTAGTTTATATTTTATTTTATTTTTAATTTCAATAATGTGGAACTAAAATCTCAGAGGAATTTTAGAGTTGTATGAAACTAGTTTGATTTCTTTTATAATTTATGGATTGCTCTCTTGTGCTTAAAATGATCATGTTTAGGATAATCAACTAGAGAACTAATTGGTAGAAGAAGAATTTGATAATCTATGCTTATCTTGAGTGATTTGATAGGTTATGCTTATGAATTCTAGAATTAATATCTAGTTATTATTCTTTTCATGGATGTTAATTTTACTTGGATGATAATTTAATAGGTTATGCTTTCCTTAAGTGGTTTGATAGTCTATGCTTAATAAATCTAAAGTAAAATATGATAAAAGATAATAGTTTATAAATCCTAAGTAAAATTGACTAGTAGATTCAATTCTAGATTCCTCATTTCTCTAATTGTTTTCCTCCATCTTTTACTTGTGATTTTTTCTTTATTCTTGATTCTCCTTTATTTATTCTTAATTTTATTTTTCTCTATTTCTTCATTTTTTCTCCCTCTTAATCTAGTTTCATTTTATTTGAGAATAATCACACTTTCCTCATATCTCTCCACAATCATATTTATCACTCCTAATTGTCCACACACAACTTAGAAACCAATTTTAATTATTTCCTACAACACCTTCCTCGAGGAATCGATATCTTTTGTACTATAACTTGATAGTTGTGCACTTGCAACTTAGATTTTATTTATTTCCTTTCATTTCCCCTTCGAATTATTTTCGGGAGATTGAGAGATGCGAAGTAACTGTTACAACATGCCTTCAAATTGCTCGAAGCACTCATCAGATGATTTCTTCTGAGCTTCCATTTGACGAATAAGATCATCATGGGCATCTCTGTCTGTCATATTTGCGACGCACCTCCACTCTTGACTTGATCTAGGTGTTACATTTGACTCTATGGCAGAGTTTGTGTCACTAATAGCAGGTAAATCTGTTCATAAAGATACTCGCGGAGCGTGCGTCCTCAGGAGAGAATAATCAAAGGGGATTGTTGCCCCTTGCCTGGACCTAGTGTGATGATAACCATCATCGGTCTCTGGGAGTATGCTTCCAATGCCAGGGTAATACCTTGGAAGGAGTATCTACATCTTCATCATCTTCATTGGTTACACTGACCATGTTGACCGTGAACTCCTGGAGATCGGCTTTGTTCTTTCAAGAATGTCATCGCCTCTTATTCCTGGCCTCTGAAGGCCCAGGAACCAGGCTAAGGTGACTAAACACTTATTCCTTTACAGAAAAGACTTGCAATGGCAATTCATTTGAACTACCGCGGATCAGAGGCTTATAAAACCGCTATCGCATCTCAACAAGACTCATGACGGGTTGACAACCGACGATCCATTCAACAAACCGACGCCGCGAAAACGCTGCGGAAGCAAGTCGACGAACGATGTGAGTCGGCGAGGCTACGGTTATGGAATGAATCCAACTAGCAAAGCTTCAGCGAGATCGACGGATTCGAACGCCAACGAGGTCGATTTGAACAACGATCGATCGCCACTTGAACCGCTGACGGATGAAACCAATCAAGTGAATCGAAGTTTGGACTTATGACGACAATGACAAGATCGAGACAAAATGTCGCGAAAAGTCCGAAAACCAACCAAACGAGGCCAAACGGCGTTCGTCGAACCCGACACCAAAAGGTGTCCGCCAAGGCCCGACACCATTTGGTGTCCGGCTAGGCCGGACACCAATGGTGTCCTACCGCCAAAACCCCCTCTCCTTTGAGCATTTGCCTATAAATAGGCCGAGGGGTGTTCACCAAAAGGTTGGATTTTCTCGATATTTTTGAGAGAGCTCGCGAGATCTACGAGCCGCCGACGACAGCTGAAAGCACCGGCGAGCACAAGTTCCGCCGACGCCGATCTATAAATCGCGAGGTAAGCAAACTCGGTCGGCTACGATCAGCAGTTGATTTCTCCTAGTAGATCTCACCCGCCCGGCGATCCTCTCCTTCGTGAGTGTGATCCCCGGCGATCCTCTCCTTCGTGAGTGTGATCCCCTTAGAGCCGTTTCCTTAGTGAAGCGAGCCCTTCCGTGGTTTGATAGTCTATGCTTAATAAATCTAAAGTAAAATATGATAAAAGATAATAGTTTATAAATCCTAAGTAAAATTGACTAGTAGATTCAATTCTAGATTCCTCATTTCTAATTGTTTTCCTCCATCTTTTACTTGTGATTTTTTCTTTATTCTTGATTCTCCTTTATTTATTCTTAATTTTATTTTTCTCTTTGTATTTAGTTTTTATTTTCATTCTCTTTCTTTCATACTTTCTAGTTTATATTTTATTTATTTTTAATTTCAATAATGTGGAACTAAAATCTCAGAGGAATTTTAGAGTTGTATGAAACTAGTTTGATTTCTTTTATAATTTATGGATTGCTCTCTTGTGCTTAAAATGATCATGTTTAGGATAATCAACTAGAGAACTAATTGGTAGAAGAAGAATTTGATAATCTATGCTTATCTTGAGTGATTTGATAGGTTATGCTTTCCTTAAGTGGTTTGATAGTCTATGCTTAATAAATCTAAAGTAAAATATGATAAAAGATAATAGTTTATAAATCCTAAGTAAAATTGACTAGTAGATTCAATTCTAGATTCCTCATTTCTAATTGTTTTCCTCCATCTTTTACTTGTGATTTTTTCTTTATTCTTGATTCTCCTTTATTTATTCTTAATTTTATTTTTCTCTATTTCTTCATTTTTTTCTCCCTCTTAATCTAGTTTCATTTTATTTGAGAATAATCACACTTTCCTCATATCTCTCCACAATCATATTTATCACTCCTAATTGTCCACACACAACTTAGAAACCAATTTTAATTATTTCCTACAACACCTTCCTCGAGGAATCGATATCTTTGTACTATAACTTGATAGTTGTGCACTTGCAACTTAGATTTTATTTATTTTCCTTTCATTTCCCTTCAATTATTTTCGAGATTGAGAGATGCTAAGTAATCTATAACATGCCTTCAAATTGCTCAAGCACTCATCGATGATTTCTTCTGAGCTTCCATTTGACGAATAAGATCATCATGGGCATCTCTGTCTGTCATATTTGCGACGCACCTCCACTCTTGACTTGATCTAGGTGTTACATTTGACTCTATGGCAGAGTTTGTGTCACTAATAGCGTGTAACTGCTCATAAAGATATCATGAGCGCAAGGCCCTCGAGAGAATAATCAAAGGGGATTGTTGCCCCTTGCCTGGACCTAGTGTGATGATAACCATCATCGGTCTCTGGGAGTATGCTTCCAATGCCAGGGTAATACCTTGGAAGGAGTATCTACATCTTCATCATCTTCATTGGTTACACTGACCATGTTGACCGTGAACTCCGGAGATCGGCTTTGTTCTTTCAAGAATGTCATCGCCTCTTATTCCTGGCCTCTGAAGGCCCAGGAACCAGGCTAAGGTGACTAAACACTTATTCCTTTACAGGAAAAGACTTGCAATGGCAATTCATTTGAACTACCGCGGATCAGAGGCTATAAAACCGCTATCGCATCTCAACAAGACTCATGACGGGTTGACAACCGACGATCCATTCAACAAACCGACGCCGCGAAAACGCTGCGGAAGCAAGTCGACTAACGATGTGAGTCGGCGAGGCTACGGTTATGGAATGAATCCAACTAGCAAAGCTTCAGCGAGATCGACGGATTCAACGCCAACGAGGTCGATTTGAACAACGATCGATCGCCACTTGAACCGCTGACGGATGAAACCAATCAAGTGAATCGAAGTTCGACTCAGAGAAGTTCGAGGAGTACCTATCCTCACCTCTTCCAGATCCAGCCTCGCCGCCCAAGAAGGTCTCATGCGTCATATTTGCGGCGCACCTCCACTCTTGACTTGATCTAGGTGTTACATTTGACTCTATGGCAGAGTTTGTGTCACTAATAGCGTGTAACTGCTCATAAAGATATCATGAGCGCAAGGCCCTCGAGAGAATAATCAAAGGGATTGTTGCCCCTTGCTCGACCTAGTGTGATGATAACCATCATCGGCCTTCGGGAGTATGCTTCCAATGCCGTGGTAATACCTTGGAAGGAGTATCTACATCTTCATCATCTTCATTGGTTACACTAGCCATGTTGACCGTGAACTCCTGGAGATCGGCTTTGTTCTTTCAAGAATGTCATCGCTTCTTATTCCTCGGCCTCAAGGCCCGTGAACCGTGCTAAGGTGACTAAACACTTATTCCTTTACAGAAAAGACTTGCAATGGCAATTCATTTGAACTACCGCGGATCAGAGGCTATAAAACCGCTATCGCATCTAACAAGACTCATGACGGGTTGACAACCGACGATCCATTCAACAAACCGACGCCGCGAAAACGCTGCGGAAGCAAGTCGACTAACGATGTGAGTCGGCGAGGCTACGGTTATGGAATGAATCCAACTAGCAAAGCTTCACGAGATCGATCGGATTCAACGCCAACGAGGTCGATTTGAACAACGATCGATCGCCACTTGAACCGCTGACGGATGAAACCAATCAAGTGAATCGAAGTTTGGACTTATGACGACAATGACAAGATCGAGACAAAATGTCGCGAAAAGTCCGAAAACCAACCAAACGAGGCCAAACGGCGCTCGCCGAACCCGACACCAAAAGGTGTCCGGCCAAGGCCCGACACCATTTGGTGTCGATGGCCGGACACCAATGGTGTCCGGCCGCCAAAACCCCTCTCCTTTGAGCATTTGCCTATAAATAGGCCGAGGGTCTTCATTTTGGAGTAGGTTGGATTTTCTCGATATTTTTGAGAGAGCTCGCGAGATCTACGAGCCGCCGACGACGCTGAAAGCACCGGCGAGCACAAGTTCCGCCGACGCCGATCTATAAATCGCGAGGTAAGCAAACTCGGTCGGCTACGATCAGCAGTTGATTTCTCCTAGTAGATCTCACCCGCCCGCGATCCTCTCCTTCGTGAGTGTGATCCCTTAGGCGCTTCGCTTCCTTCGCGGAAACGAGCCCCTTCACGCCTCAGAAGTTCCGTAACCCGGTCTCTACCGATCGAATTGCGCTGTGGTCCACGGACAATTCAAGTCCCCAAGACAGCAAAGAACTCCACGCAGCGGTGATCTCGATATAATCGAGATCCTCGTGTTTGTTCATACAGAAAAGTTGTAATTTTCGCTTCCATTGTACTTTAAAATAAAAGGCATTTCTTTTGAATTTTGTTGTAGGCCAAAAAGCCGTAAACGAATTCAAGGACAATGAATAACAAGTCAACTTTCCCCGCCAACAAGCCGGGCGACCATGGGAGCCTCCGCCTCGCATCGAGGTCGCCGCGCAGCCGCTGATTCCTATCCCTGGAGGAAGAGGTCGAAGTTCGAAGTTCGACTCAGAGAAGTTCGAGGAGTACCTATCCTCACCCTCTTCCAGATCCAGCCTCGCCGCCCAAGAAGGTCTCCGCCGCAAGGAGAACCCGATGGGCCTCCGACGAGCCCCGAGACGGCGAAGTCCAACCCCGCCGCCGCAGTAGCGAAAATCCTCTTCGTGCCCGGTTCGACTACAACGGCGCTCGAGATGAACGCCAACGATGTGCCCGCGACTCTCCAAGCGAAGCCCGCCAAAGGCGACGACAAAGCATGGCGCAAACATGCCAAAGCCGCGGTAATCCATGGATGGGGTCCGCTATGAAGCGGATCTAAGATCCAGATTTACGCAGAGGCTCCACCAAGGGATCGACGGCCTATCCAAGCCGCCAACCAACGAGTGGGTCCGGTCAAGCGGAACCGCTTCCACGCCAGAGCGATCCAAATGTCGCGACTCCTTGCAGCAGCACGAAGCTTTGGTGCAACAAGCTCGGAATTGAAGAAGGAGGTGGTAAAGAAGCCGCCGACATGCCACCGTGTTTGGAGGCCCAAAACTAACGGTGCTCCAACCCCACCGCACGGCCCAAAGTCAAACTACCAACATTCCAGCCTCGCCCCGCATTAAAGCCGAGGGCCGCAGCGCTGTAAATTCAGCCAAAGTCCAACGGCGCCAAAGTCAAAGGCGTCAGATCTAAATCGGTGGCGGCCAACTTCCGCCACCACCACCAAACCGACTATCAAGGATCGCCGGGTCCTCTCGAAGAATCACGGTCAATCCTCATGCAGAGGTCGATCCGCTTCCAAAGAAGGACAAGAAGATTCCCGCAGCCCTCCTATCGGATTGAAAATCGAAGTCCGAGTCCGCCGAGACTTCGCGACTCACATCGGCGAAAGTCTAGGCGAAGTCACTTTCGAAGTTTCGATGAATTGACCCGCCCTGGCGTTGTTTTCGCCCCGACGATGAGGACGCTATACCCGAGATGGTGCCAACACACAAGAGTTGCTCCGCACTCGCGTCGATGAGTTATACTACGGCATCGAGTACTAAGAAGGCTCAAAAGCTCTCCCACCGCCGCAGCCATGTTTGTGCTCTAAGCTCCTCAAAACGGTGCTCTGAGTGTAACCGCCAAGAAACTCCAAAAGGGTATCGCCTTCCGTGAGGCTTAGCACCAACACGCCGAGACCTAGGTCAAGGCGACTCGCTAGAAGGATGACATCCCGAGAGGATGAATTGCCAGAGGTCACTAATAACATGACCGGTAAAGAACCGTCGTCACGGGCCATCCCCAGCGCATCGCAACGATTAACTCGTTTGCGGTCCGGGACTATCCGACGGTCCAGATACGACAAACTTCTGAAAGGGATACCCGCGGAGGATGATGCGTCGGATATTGGCTCCGCAATCGCCTCTGATCATACTGTATCTAGCGAAGGGAGCCCCCAAGAAACGCTCATGATCAGTACAGATCAAGTGGCTAAGATGCTAGACGAAGCGTTGGCTAAACAACGGGAAAACTTCAAGCTAGAGATGGATTTGGCCATGCAGACGATGAGAGAAATGCATGACCAACAGATCCAAGCCTTGACAAAACATCGGGGTGAATCGAGTCAGCGTATCAACGTTGATCAAGATGACAGCGATTCGGACCAGGAGGAAATACAAGAGGATGATAACCCTCCTGAACCACGCAACGCTGGACAGCACGTAGATGTTATTGCTCAGGAAAGCGAGAAGATCAAAGACCTCGAGAGCAAAATCAACTCATTAATTTCCGCTCAGGAGGTGAAGAAAACCGGCATCCCCTGCCCATATCCTAGGGAGTGGGAATCAATCCCATACCCGGCAAAGTTTAATTTAATAAACTTCACACCGTTTGACGGGAAGGGTTCCCCGACGCAGCACTTGATTTACTTCAAGTCGCACCTGGGGGTAATATCCGGAAACGAACCCCTGATGGTTCGGTCATTCGTTGGTACCCTTCGGGGAGCTGCCTTCGATTGGTACCGCCGTCTCAAGCCGGGAGCATTCACAGTTGGGACGACATGGAATCTAGCTTCCTCACCAATTTCTTCGACGACGATACCGAAGTATCGATCGGGACATTGCTCGACGAGAAGCAGAAGGACGGAGAAACTGTGGATATCTTTGTCAAACGATTTCGGAACAAGGCAATGAACTGTCGGGATCCAATAACAGAGGAGTTCATCCTCCGCACTGCCATAACAACTTGTCGATAGACGCATAGAGGCAATGGGGACAGCACCATCTATAACATGGAAGGATTTGAAGGTTCGTGGAGAGCAAGCTGAAAGATTCCTCAAAAGGAAAAAGGCGGAAAGAGGCCAGCCGACAGCCGAAGCTCCGAAGCATAACTTTGTCCCACGTGGCAAAGGGAAAGAGCAGGCCAAGACGGCGGTTATGAACCAAACGTTCCAACTCCAACCCCAAAGAAGAAGAATAACGGGCCGCGAACAGCACAATCAACGTGGCAACCGGGCCACGTAAACGTAAGGCCTCGTAACCGAGATTCCCAAAGTCCTATTCCTTTAGGGACGACGAGATTCCTGCCTCTTCAAATATCTTGTCGAAAATAACAAGATCAAACTTTCCCAATTCGTAATCAAGAGGAAGCAATGAGGACTAACGACCCAAAATATCGCTACAGATCACAGGCAATTCATCACCCCACTAAATCCTCGCTTCACCTTAAGGATAAAATCTAAGCTTTAATTGACGATGGGTCATCACTATGAAGTCGCCCAAAGAAAAGAAGGTCGGAGCAAATGCGGTGTCCATAAGCTTTGGGTCAGTGCCATTGACATGGTTTGAACCCAAACCAGTGGTCAAAGTCGCAATGAAGACGGTGAATGACGACCCACACAAACAACGCCAGAAAGGACTTGTATCATATACAGCCCCAAATGGCGAAGTCCTGTGGATCCACCCAGACCTGCTTGAGGATGAGCAATGGGTAGCCTCTTCTTCATTGAAGAAAAAATCAAAGCAGAAGGGAAAGGCATGCAATGCTACTTTCGCAATTCTGGAGGGAGATGACGAACAGGTGGTAACATTCCACCGTCCAAGGGGAACTCAAGCCCACGCCACCGTGAGCGACACGAGTACAAATATAAGTACCCTAAGTCCCCGACCCTAATGCCAAGACGCCGTAACCGGGGTGCCAACGATTCCCTCACTCAAGCAGAGAAAGGGCACAGCAGTGGTCGCCAAAGAAGCCACAAATGGGCAGCCACAAGAAGTTCACCCCGGCAGCCTCTGCTCAATCACCCGATTAGAAGAGACAAACCGAAGCTCCAACACCCCATATCGCCGACGTTATGGCCCAATTGGCTAATATTCCCGCAAGGATCACTTTACTTAACTGTTGCGTTGTCAAAAGAGACAAGAGAAGCCCTTCAAGAAGCCCTCGCCGATTCGTAAGTCTTCCTCACCCGTGATTAGGCCAAGTCCGTAAGAGTCGACCCAACAATGCAACCTTGCAACTAAACACTTCCCCGCATCACTTTTACAAAGGAGGATATGCACGAGGAATTCCAAGCACGATAGGCCGCTATACTTCACCGTATATTGGCTCTAGTGAAGTTAACCGGATCCAAGTCGATCCGGTTCCACAGGAGCATCATGCCCTCGCTACCATGTATCACCTTGGAATCCCTACCAAGAAGTCGGCATCAACAGCACGGTGATCTACGGATTTAACACCAGCGGGTCTCGGCCGCTTGGTAAAATCCGGATAAAGTGCCAAATGGGGGACTTAAAGTCCAAGTCACCGCTATGTGATTGACGCGAGACTTCCTATAACTTATAGTTGGGTCGACTCGATCCACGGTAACGCTATAGTCCCATCTACTCTTCATCGGTGTCTCAAATATGTAGACACGAATAATGAGGTCAAGACGGTGGTCGCGACAAACAACCGCTTAAGGGATGGAGAATTATTTCACTGATTCTCTCCTCTACGGTAATGAGTCCGAAACTGAATCATCGGCCCAAGGCACGGACAGCGGTGAAGAAGCTGATACCGAAGCCGGGCTTGATTATAGTGGTGGTTTTATTTTAAATGACATTGTACCCCTTGTAATCAATCTTAACGATGAAGAATCGTCAGATGAACATTGTAATTGGCAAATTGCCAATGAATCAATAAATGACGATTTAGAGTATCCTTTGTCTTTGAATGATGTGATGACAGGTTTATACAACAATCCGGAGTTGCACCTACCAATTCGGTCATTTTACTTTACACAAAAGCAGTTTCAAGACTCCTTTGGGACAACACTCGTCATCCCACGAAGATCAAGTAGTGAAAAAGACTTGGTTTACGGAAAAGGAGATGCGCCCAAAGACCAAATCATTTCTTAGAAAAAGATGAAGATGATAATGGGCCTATCCTCCACACATTCAGATATAGTCTAGAGACACTGGGTATCATGAAGAAATGGGGGTACAACTTGACACAAGGAGAAGGTCTATGTTTTGGGCGAGGTCTTCGAGTCCCTCCTAAAGCGGCATATGTCCCAAGAGGGAAGCCAGATAACTACTATGCATTTAGAAGGGGATTGGGATATGAATCCTCCTCAGAAGATGAATGCTCGTGGCTGATTGATAATAATCCACCCGATGAGGGAGACGGACATTCGTCTGATTCTTCGGCTTGGGATTCTGACACCAGCCTCGGAGAAGCTTTCAAGGCTTTAATGTCAAATATGGCTTCAGTTGATCCTGCTACTATTGAGGATGATGAAGATATGCCAACATGGGAAGACCCATGGATCCATCAACTCAAAGAGAAGTTTGGGGATAGATTCGAACAAAGAGAACCCCCCACTAAGGACGAGGTAGTCCAGTTAATATGGGTGATGAAGAGCATCCTAAACTCATAAACATCAGTAATAGTCTTCCCTCTAAGAGAAGAAAGAATTGATCGCCTCTAATCGTGAGTATATCGATGTATTTGCCTGGAGCTACGAGGACATGCCAGGACTCGACCCTAATGTGGCGACTCATCACCTCAACATCAAGGTGGATGTCAAACCTGTCAAGCAATCGCAAAGACGGTTTCGTCCACAAATCTTACAGGCAATCGTAGACGAAGTAAAGAAACTCATAGAATCGGGATTCATCGAGGAAATTCAACATCCGGATTGGGTGGCTAATATAGTCCCTGGCCATGAAGAAGAATGGTTCGATTAGGACTGTGGTCGACTACGAGACCAACGCCGCTGTCTCGAAGACGACTTTCCTCTTCCAATCACCGATGTCATAGTCGACAATACATGTGGATTTGAAAGAATGTCATTCATGGATGGTTTCTGTTACAATCAAATCAAGATGCACCCCGATGATGCCAAGCACACGCCGCTCGTAACGCCCATCGGTATATATTGCTACACGGTCATGCCGCTCGCCTCAAAATGCCGCCACATATCACGAAAGCAATGACTAAGATTTTCCAGATCATCTCCGAAAACGGTCGAATGCTACGTCGACGACTTGGTCGTGAAAAGCCGTGACAAAGGAGATCACATCAAAGATCTTAGAACGGTATTCGAACTCATGCGGACTCATCAACTAAAGATGAACCCCGCCAAATCCTTCCTTGGGATGTCCAGTGGCAAGTTCCTTGGCTTCGTTGTCACCAACAAAGGAATCCATGTCGATCCTGACAAAGTGAAGGCGATTCAAGAGTTGCAACCTCCGAGAAATCTTAGAGAACTCAGGGGGTTACAAGGGCGATTGGCGTACATCCGATGGTTCATATCGAACCTATCTGGGAAGTGCCAACCGTTCTCTAAGTTGAACAAAAAGGGTGTGTCGTTTATTTGGGACGACGCCTGTCAGAAAGCGTTTGAAGAGATCAAATCGTACCTCTCTAAACCTCCTGTTCTTGTCGCACCGCAGTCGGGAAAGCCATTCCTGATTTACATCAAGGCAACAGATCACTCGTTAAGCACCTTGCTCGCAAGAAGACGACGACAATGTCACGTAACAGCAAGATATTACCCGAGTTTAACATTAGTCGGCGCCGAAGTCTCGATACCCAATGGTCGAGAAGCAAAGGCCTTGCATTAGTGTTCGCGTTCGTAAAATGCGGCACTATTTAGTCGGACGCACGATTTATGTTATCTCTAACGAATCCGTCCGAATATTTATGACCCACCGCCTCAATGAGTTGGCGCTGGCTTAAATGGGCCTTACTCTTGTCCCAATATGACTTGCACTTCAAACAACAGAAGTCGGTTAAAGGACAAGCGATTTGCGATCTCTTGGCTGCCAACCCGACAACGGACGCAGTTGAGCTATATGATGATCTTCCGGATGAAGTCCAAGAAGTCAACACTACATCGCACCAACAAATATGGCGTTTGTATTTTGACGGAGCTTCTCGAGCTACCAACGTGGCACGTGCCCCCGGATGTTCTAAGATTTCCGCCGGAGTCGGGGTTGTCTTAGTTTCCCCAGGGAATCATGTCATACCCCGTGCTTATTCACTCACCGAATCGTGTTCCAATAATGTAGCCGAATATAACGCGCTACTTATCGGGCTCAGTTTCGCTAAGGAGCTGGGGGTAGAGTATCTCGAAGCGTACGGCGATTCGCAATTAATAGTTAAACAGATCCGTGGAGACTACGAAGTCAGAAATCCAGATCTAATTCCTTATCATCAGGTAGCAATCGAAATGGCGAGCTCGTTCGAAGAGTTCATCATCGAATATATCCCACGCCTCCAAAACGCTTACGCGGATGCACGGGCGCTAGCGTGTCGTTAGAACAACCTTCCGAGACCGAAAGCAACCGTTACGGTCAGACTCACCACTCTTCAGATCAATATATGATGAGGTACGAAGACAAAGGGGTAGTTACCAAAGAGGTATATGCAACCCAAACCAAATTGGAGCCCCGAGATTGGCGCTTTCCTATTATCGACTAGGTCTTGCATGGTATTCTGTCACAAGACGTGAAGGAGAGAGAGTCAATCCGGCGAAGAGCTCCCAGATTCTTTAACGACGCAGAGACCCAAATGTTATATCATCGAGGGTACGATAGTCTTTTACTCCGATGCCTTTCAAACAAAGAGGCAGAAGAGGTCCTTCGGGAAGCACACGAAGGTGAATGTGGTGCACACCACCGGTCCCAAGCTCTACGATCAATCAGAGAATGGGCTACTTCGCCAACAATGATTAATGACGCAGCCGCAGACGCCGAAATGCCACGCGGTCGATTCACGCTAATTATATGCATCGCCTCCCGAAAGCGCTTGCATCCTTCGCCACATCCCGCCATTCGAGACATGGGGATGGACGTTGTAGGTCCCATTTTTCCTCCGCCAATCAAAGGCGATCGGTTCATTCTAGCGATCACCGACATTCCAAGTGGGTCAAGCAATCCCGCTAAAAGAAGTAAAGGCGAAAGTACCGCCGCCAAATTTATCAAACACCATGTTATTTATCGACACGGTGTCCCAAGACGGATCGTGCATGACAATGGTCCCCAATTCATCGCAATTCCTTCATCCGTTTTATGAAATTCAAGATACAAGACGCCTCGCCAATGTTCTATAATCCAAAGAAGAAACGGATTAGCCGAGGCGCTCAACAAGACGATTATCAAGATCTTGTCAAAACTTGTGAAGAACAACAAGCGAGACCGACGATAAACTCGAGAAGCACTCGGGCATATCGCACAACGGTACGCGACGCCAACCGAGCGACCCCGCATCTCGGGTTTACTGCGCGGCGCTTCTCCCGCTGGAAATCCAGATTCGCCACTTCGACGCCTTTCAACAGATGACGACCAAGAACAACATCAAAACGCCTCAAGAGCTTGAGATGTTAGATGAGAAGCGCCCGAAGCTCAACAATGCATTGAGTTCTACCAAGCTAGAATGTCGAGAGCTTTCAACAAGAAAGTTCGACAAATGGGTTTCAAAGAAGGGGATTTGGTTCTCGCTGCTCGACGACCAATAATCCTCACTTCCAAGAAGAAAGGCAAATTCGAACCTAAATGGGAGGGACCGTTTGTAATAGAAACGGTCTACTCTAATGGTGCGTATCGCCTAATTGCCCAAAATGGCGACCGGCAATTAATGCCGATAAATGGGAAGTTCCTGAAGAAATACTACCCTTAGTACCTTCAGGATAACCCGTTTCGACGGGAAGTTCCTCGTGGGATGTTTCACCCACTTTTCTTGAGGATAACCCTCGATTTGTCCTCCATCATAATTTCCCCCACCGATCAAATTCCTTGACGGTAGGTCTACAAATTTTCTGGTACATCACCAAAATCCCCTCTTGATTCCTTCTATGAACAAGAGGCCCACTCAAAATTCCTTCCGGAGATAGGATATGAAATTCTTCCTCTCCAAGCGTAAGATCCCTTTCGTGATAAGCGGAAGGGTTCTATCCATCTTCATCCTAGGTAGCGCCGACTGAAGGTATGCGCCGATTTTCGTGACTGTGTTGTCCGAATCAAGGTCGCCGAAGTCTTTTCGGTTCTCGGCGGAGATCCCACTTTTAGTTCCATCTTTCATCTTAGGTAGCGCCGACCGAAGGTATGCGCCGATTTTCGTGACTGTGTTGTCCGATCAAGGTCGCCTCGAAGTCTTTTCGGTTCTCGGCGGAGATCCCACTTTTAGTTCCATCTTTCATCTTAGGTAGCCGACCGAAGGTATGCGCCGGATTTTCGCATCAGTTGTCCGATCAAGGTCGCCGAAGTCTTTTCGGTTCTCGGTGGAGATCCCACTTTTAGTTCCATCTTTCATCTTAGGTAGCGCCGATCAAGGTATGCGCCGGATTTTCGCATCAGTTGTCCGATCAAGGTCGCCTGAAGTCTTTTCGGTTCTCGGCGGAGATCCCACTCTTAGTACCATCTCTCATCTTAGGTAGCGCCGATCAAGGTATGCGCCGATTTTCGCACCAGTTGTCCGATCAAGGTCGCCTCGAAGTCTTTTCGGTTCTCGGCGGAGATCCCACTTTTAGTTCCATCTTTCATCTTAGGTAGCCGACCGAAGGTATGCGCCGATTTTCGTGACCAGTTGTCCGATCAAGGTCGCCTCGAAGTCTTTTCGGTTCTCGGCGGAGATCCCACTTTTAGTTCCATCTTTCATCTTAGGTAGCGCCGACCGAAGGTATGCGCCGGATTTTCGCATCAGTTGTCCGATCAAGGTCGCCTCGAAGTCTTTTCGGTTCTCGGCGGAGATCCCACTTTTAGTTCCATCTTTCATCTTAGGTAGCGCCGATCAAGGTATGCGCCGATTTTCGCACTGTGTTGTCCGATCAAGGTCGCCTCGAAGTCTTTTCGTTCTCGGCGGAGATCCCACTCTTAGTACCATCTCTCATCTTAGGTAGCGCCGGTGAAGGTATCGCCGGGATTTTCGCACTGTGTTGTCCGCCAAGGTCACCTCGAAGTCTTTTCGGTTCTCGAGTGGAGACCCCACTCTTAGTTCCATCTTTCATCTTAGGTAGCGCCGACCGAAGGTATGCGCCGATTTTCGCACTGTGTTGTCCGCCTGAAGGTCACCTCGAGTCTCTTCGGTTCTCGAGTGGAGATCCCACTCTTAGTTCCATCTTTCATCTTAGGTAGCGCCGATCAAGGTATGCGCCGGATTTTCGCACTGTGTTGTCCACCAAGGTCACCCGAAGTCTTTTCGGTTCTCGGAGTGGAGATCCCATTCTTAGTACCATTTCTCTCCTAGGTAGCCGACCGAAGGTATGCGCCGGATTTTCGCACTGTGTTGTCCGCCAAGGTCACCTCGAAGTCTTTTCGGTTCTCGAGTGGAGATCCCACTCTTAGTTCCATCTTTCATCTTAGGTAGCCGACCGAAGGTATGCGCCGGATTTTCGCATCAGTTGTCCGATCAAGGTCGCCTCGAAGTCTTTTCGGTTCTCGGCGGAGATCCCACTTTTAGTTCCATCTTCATCCTAGGTAGCGCCGATCAAGGTATGCGCCGATTTTCGTGACTGTGTTGTCCGATCAAGGTCGCCTGAAGTCTTTTCGTTCTCGGCGGAGATCCCACTTTTAGTTCCATCTTCATCCTAGGTAGCCGACCGAAGGTATGCGCCGATTTTCGCACTGTGTTGTCCGATCAAGGTCGCCGAAGTCTTTTCGATTCCTACAAAGAAGCCCTCGCTATTGGTTTCATTCTCGAGAAATAGAACATGAAGTTCCTCCTCTCTCACCAATTTAATCCTATCAATCAAAACTCCTTAATCCAAGATTCTTCTTGGGGTATTTTATCCCAAGCCTAAGAAGGGATAAAGCCGACGCCACACGCATTGCCGGTTTAGTCTTTCTCCGATTGAAGAAGACACCGAGTTTGATTTTGGGGTATTCCATCCCAAGCCTAAGAAGGATGAAGTCGACGCCTAACACGCTGTCGGGTGGGCTCTTGCCCGCAAAAGAGTACGGCTTCACGATTCAACATCGTAGCATTAAGTCTAAGAGAGTTTCATTCTTTTAGCACAACGTCACGTGCGGAACGGATCCAGATAATCTGCACGCTAGCCCAACTCAAACGGTAGTTGGTAAAGGCTAATCAAATCCGTTGAGGGCTGGGGGTTAGCCAATAACCCTGAAGCCGATGCCTAACACGCATCGCCGGTTAGTCTCGTATCCGTAAAAGAGGACAAAGTCTATGTATTCAATAACATAGCATCAAGTCTAAGAGAATTTTATTCTTTTAGCGCAACGTCACGTACGGAACGGATTTAGATAATCCGCACGCTAGCCCGGTTCAAACGGTAATCGGTAAAGGCTTATCAAATCCGTTGACGGCTGAGGGTTTGCTAAAAATCCTATAAGTATTATGGTTAATTATTTCTGATGAAATAAAAGAATCATAATAAAGCATAAAAGAGGACAGAAATATATTTTATTGATAAAAGACTGAAGTTACACAAGTTTTCTAAACGTCAAATTTGTGACAGCAAATTTGCTGCTTTAACTCAGATGCTTTATTGAGGAAAGCTTGTTGGAGTTCCTCCTGAAGCTCGGCCCTGAAAGTCTCCTCGCTGCTATTAAGGGTCTTCGCGGTCTCCTCCTCGACTTCGACCAGCTTCTGCTTTGAGAACTTAAGCTTCTCGGACATGACTGCAAGAGTCTCCTCCTTGTTGGCCTTCGTCAGCTTCAAGATGATCAGACTCTCCCTCGCCGCTTGAAGTTCCTGTTCGAGCTCTACTATTCTCGCTTCTCCAGCAGCGACACAAGATTGAAAATGCTCCACGGAAGACGGCTTCAGCGATGCTAGCCTCCAAAAGACGACCCGTCTTGCCGTGATCCGAACTTCGAGTCCAAGAATAACGCCAGCATCACGCCAAGCCGCCGCGAGCCTCGCTCGCTCTCTATATATGAGGGGAGCCCGGCTGCCTCAAAGTCTTGCAGACTTTTGAGCTTAACCTCCAAATGATCGAGATCATCAGCGATGGTCTGGGCCAACTCTGAATAACCCGCATCTCGTATCGTGGTTACCCTAGGATCAAGGAATGGCCGGAACTGACGGAGAGAAAGTCTGGTGCCGAGAAGTGTGTCTATCACTATGGCTAAATAAGAGAAGAACGAGCGAATTTTCACCCGGATAATCAGCCGAGATGGATCATCGTCAGACATCAAAGCTCTCACTAAGTCGTGAAGAGTCATTGTAGACCCTGCAAAAAGGAAGAAAAGGGGTGAAAACTCCCAAAACCAAAAAATTCAACATGAGTATCGGCAGTTGAATGGTCCATACTGTCTGAGCGGTTTCCTGCCTTAATGAAGCCGGGCGGCAAAGAAGCAGCAGTCGGTGGCGCATCGACGGTCTCAGTCGGTATCTCGACCTGCACGTCCAATGTATTGACGGCTATGAAGTGGACTCGAAGAATAGCGCACTCGATGTCACCGTGACGGTCTCGCTATCGCGAGACATTTTTCATCATAGACGTACTAGTCAAAATCGAATAGTCCTATGATTATCAGGAAGGGGATTTATACCTTCAAAGAAATCAGCCTCGATATCCCTAGGAATTCCTAGCTCAGGCGCGGTATCGCCAGGAAGAGGAACGCCTCGGGGTAAATCACGATCAAATCCTCAAGTCCTCCATCGAAAAAGTCGACATAAGAGCCAGAAGTACAGATGTGAGTTGCAGGGAAACAAATTTCGTATCTTTGCAAATTGCTGTAAGAAAAATTACCAGCGTTAGATGTACCTGGATCCTCCGATCCAGGTCCTATGTTGGTATTTTCAGGCTCTCCTGCAATAGCTCCAAGTACTTGCCCCACGAAACTGGACTCGGCAAAGTCAGGGAGAGGAAAATCAAAATTGGCGTCGCTACCAAATTCTCCTGCACAAGAGAAAATCGCGAGATTCATGAAGAGCCGAATGATCAGAAAGATTTCGGGTCAGTCGAGCATTACCTTTATCGCCGGCAGAGTCTTCGCTTGTCGAATCCAAGATAATGGTCCGAGAAGCAGCGCGAGATCTGTGAACCAGCTTCTTTCGCTTAAAAGGAGCTCCATTGCGGAATTTGTCCCCATCGCAAGGGCGGACCGCCTCTCTTTCTGGTATTCCTGAAAAGATAAATCAATATCAGATTGGGATATCTCAAGGGGATAAAGAGATTCAAGGAGAAAGTACCAGAGTTTTCTTCATGAGCTGCAACTTCCTCCTGGTCCTCTCCTGAAGCATCTGTCACAGAACTATGAATCTCCCCATCAGGCCTGTCTGATTCATGGGTACGGCGACGCTTCTTTTGTGCCCGAAAGCAGCCTCCCCGAATGCCTTTGAGTGTCACCGAAGCCTCTTCACCTTCGGCCAAGGGACTTCACAGGAATGAGCTCACTAGCGGCCAAAAGCCAGTTGCAGTATAAATATGTCGACTCCAGCTTACGATCAGTACTTGGGAGGCTAAATTTAGCGTTGGTACAGCCCGCTATACTCCACAACCACGCCGACACCATCGATCAAACCGCCATGAAGTCCGAACTCCCGTTCGGGTTCCCGACGAAGTTGGTCATAGCCGAACCGACGAGCTAAACGAAGGGAAATAAGGCTCAATATGGCATTCGCTTTTCACTGAAATAAGATAACCGGTCGGATGTTGGTCAACCAATTAAAGCAGCCAACGCCAAGTAAAGTCCGGTTCATTTTGTGTCTCCTCATCGATCAAAGACTTCGCATCGACCGGAGAACCGAGGAAAACACCTAGAGAAGACCCAACCCTTGTGGATTTGTACCGCTTCAGACGCCAAAAATCCGCCATTTGCATTCCTCTAGGGATTGGAGAAAAGGGACAGATGGATCCGCAAGCTTTGGCCGCCATCATATCGACGATGAAGAACAAACCAGCCATCAAATAGGTATACGGAGTTCAACCTTGACATGAGGGATCTCATCCGACGGTTTGTTTTTCCTCCGAGTAAAGGCAAGGGCTATTTGACTAAGTCCCCGATGAACGCTAGCCACCATCACCGAAGAAGAGACAACTCCTTTTATGAGCCACCGAATCAGGGATAAAGCACCTCTAACGGCAAAGCGTCGCTAGGCTGACACGGCATCACACATTTCTTCAACCAGATGGCGAGGAAGCCGGCTAAGAGAGTCATCGGCCGGATGGGTTTTACTGCATGCCATAAGAAGGTCGAGAATTTGGTCCTCGGCTGAAAACCGCATCTGCACTACTCGGGTATAAGACTTAGTGCCGGACTTTTCGATCAACTCATTAACCTCTGAAGGGGTAGAAGGAGCCACCACAAATCGCCATCGTAATCGCCCTCCGTGATGTTTGAACAAATAATTGGCGAACTGCTTCAGGCTGATAATTGACTTCCTTTTTGCTGACGGCTCTACCTGTGCTAGGGCAATGTGATAATGGCACGTGAGGTCCCACAGAGTGTCATAACGGTCAGGCAGAGTATCCTTCAGTCGACCCAATTCTCGGGCCGAAGGGAAGTATTCCTGATACAGCATCCTTCCCATAGGTAAGCCCGAGACCCGATGCATCTCGTGCAAAGCCAATCCTAGTTCGCCATGCCTGGTTAAGAAGGTGTTCGAATCAGGATCATAGAGCTCGGATAAAGCGAAGAAGTGGTTGGTACTGATCGGGAGCCCATACATAGTGGCACGAATCGCGGCATATAAACCACAGGCCTGAAGTTCCTCGCCCCATCGGCCAAGAACGTGACTAGTCAAACGAGTCCACCAGAGCTTATCTGCAGAATGAACCCAGCCGAAGAATCTATGACCAGACGCCGGCATCTCCCGTCCTAACAGGGCAAGGCGGTTCTTCAAAGTCTGACCAGTGACGAAATGCTCATCACGAGGCGGAGAGTCCAGTCCCAATATACCAGGGTGCAGTCCGATAACTCGGCCTCTGAGTGAACCAGGAACCGACTGATGGGTGATAAACCCGCAATGAATGCTGTCACACTCCTCTGTCAGGCGCCACGACATTTTCCGCGGCGACACCCTCGATGTCAGAACTCGGCCAAACAACGATGACGAGGAATCCAAGGGAGATATAAGAATCCACCATCATCCTTGTGCAGCCATTGCTCACTCATAATGAAAGCCGTATCCGGGTCCTCAACGGAGTCGCCAAACAAATAGTCTGTCTTGCCCAAAGGCTGAGAAGAACCAGTAATCTTCTCGAGTGGCGCGTCCGTCATCAGCGACCTCAACACACGAGGACCTCCTCCAAGTACTAACTGGGTCACCTCCGCGGGCGTATCCGGTCTAAACTGGGGCGAAATAAGAATAGTAGGGTCATCAGAGGAGGAGAAGTGGTCACCACGACGTCCGTCAACTGCATGCGAAGGAAGCACACCGGAAGGGTACTCAACTAAAAAGAAAAAATGAAATCGAAATGAGTCAGAACCCAGCAAACATATATATAAGGCGTTGAATTCATTTCACGAAATTCGTGAGATAGAGTCACGGCCTTATAACGGGAAAATCGATGCCTAACACACTACGGATTTATCGGATAATATACCCCGTCACATAAAATGACAAAGTATTCTATCCATCTGACCGTAGTACGTCATGGAATCACTCCCCGTCGTCTGCCAAAATATAAGCGTCGATCCTCACGAAGGAGGAATCAAGGCTATGCGAGCGTCGATCCTCACGAAGGAGAAATCGGGCTATATGGCGTTGTTCCCCACGGCGAGGAATCAAGGCCGCAATTCATGAATGCAAGTTGTGAATGAGCAATTTAACATAAAAATCTCACCAAAGAACGATGGTGGTACGCCATCGCGAGACGGAGTAGACGGTCGGCTCCTCGGCACGCGGATTTTCCGACGACATCTAAGCCGCAAAACACACGACGAAAAGTCGACGCGATGGCTAAAAATCAGCAAATACAACAAAGAAGAAGTCCCGCTTGGTCGTCATGGTTTATCAATCACGATCGGGCATCAACGGGCGCTACAACAAAACGACGGACGACCAAGGGTGCACGGGCGATCGAAGTCAGGCCAGCTAGCCGGTCAGCGACCGAAGCCGGGCCAGCGCCGGTCCCGACCGAAGCCGCCGCCAGTTCGGTCGCGACCGAAGCCGCCGCCAGTTCGGTCGCGACCGAAGCCATTGCCAGCGCCGGTCCCGACCGAAGCCGCCGCCGCCTATGGCCGCAGCCACCTGTTCATGCATGCAATAAAAAAGAAAAAAAAGAGAAGAGAAAAGAGAAGAAGAGGAAATATAAAACCCTCATCATACCTCGTTGTTCAGAGAAGATGAGACGACACGAGGCGGGAAGAAAACGAAAGAAAAAGTGCACAGAGAAGGGGGCCGGCCTAGGTCAAGAGGAAGGAGGGATTGTGGATATTTATAACAATCCCATATGGACCCAATTCTCTCTGAATAAGGAGTCCTATTTGATAACAAATAGGAATTCTAATTGGAGCCCAATTGGACATCTAAAAGGAGTCCAAATCAGCCCAATAATTCATCCATCCTCTTTCCTAAATATTTGGAAAGATTTTGGAGATGTTACCCGGCTCAATATTACCCGAATATTCTCCCACATCGACGCCAATCAACGCGTCGCTTAAATCCTACTCCAACTAGGATCACGAGTATAAACTGTTTCCTAATTTGTCGAAGTTCCTAAGAATATTTTCACAAAAACATTCTTAGGATAACTCGATCGTATGGATTATATCGACGCCGATCAACGCCTAATCCTACTCCAACTAGGATTATGAGTATAAACTATTTCCTAATTTGTCGAGAAGTTCCCTAAGAATATTTTCACAAAAACATTCTTAGGATAACTCGATCGCGGCGGATTATATCGACGCCGATCAACGCCGCCTAATCCTACCCAACTAGGATTATGAGTATAAACTATTTCCTAATTTGTCGAAGTTCCCTAAGAATATTTTCACAAAAACATTCTTAGGATAACTCGATCGCGGCGGATTATATCGACGCCGATCAACGCTACGCCTAATCCTACCCAACTAGGATTATGAGTATAAACTATTTCCTAATTTGTCGAGAAGTTCCTAAGAATATTTTCACAAAAACATTCTTAGGATAACTCGATCGCGGATTATATCGACGCCGATCAACGTCGCCTAATCCTACTCCAACTAGGATTATGAGTATAAACTATTTCCTAATTTGTCGAGAAGTTCCCTAAAAATATTTTCACAAAAACATTCTTAGGATAACTCGATCGCGGCGGATTATATCGACGCCGATCAACGCCGCCTAATCCTACTCCAACTAGGATTATGAGTATAAACTATTTCCTAATTTGTCGAGAAGTTTCCGGAAGAATATTTTCACCAAAAAATATTCTTAGGGATAACTCGATCGTGCGGATCACATCGACGCCAATCAACGCGTCGCTTAATCCTACTCCGAATAGGACTACGAGTATAAACTATTTCCTAATCCTTAGCGAGAAGTTCCTGGAGAATATTACCATATTCTTAAGGATAACTCGATAACCCTCACTGTGGAACTTCAAAGAGGGATGAATTGACGAATCCTGACAAGGTTTATATTGACGCCGGACAATGCGTTCTACCTTGAAAGAATCCCTCCCACTATCGATAATTGTATTCCAACAAGAAATAATACAGTAGCGACGCCAACTAACGCATCGTCACCAAAGGATTCACTGATCAACGGTTCGGATCCCCTTAAAATCGCACGCCGGTCAACGCGTTGCACTCGCCGATTGAAGGCTAAAATCCACATAGTTTGGCGCCAATTAACGCTGCCGAAGAGAAGGATTCCCGATCAACGAGGAATCTCGATGGTCGGTTGGACGACAGTTCACCAACACGAAGTCAACAAAGAAGAGAATTTAATCGCCTACGCTCAAATTCCAACAACGGTCAAGCAATAAATGCACAGAACACCCCCGTATCCTACGGCACCGAGAACCCGAGGATTGGAGGAATCAAACATCGAGCTAATCCCAAAAGAATTTATCCACCGACTTCCGGTCAAGATCTCGACAACGGTCAGACAAAAAATACAGTACCGTAATACTTTCAGCAATCCTACAAAGCACTGGAAAGACTGAAAGGAGCGGGGAGATCAAACGCCAAAAGTCATTCACAAGTCCCATCACGCCGATTGAAGGGTGAAGGGTTTATCATATCCAAAGCATCCCAGACTCGCCAAAGAATCGAGACCGAGACGCTTTGGAGGGGTATCCAGAGGCGATAAAATCGCTATCGCATTCAACAAGACTCGTGGATCGTGGGTTGACAACCGACGATCCATTCGACAAACCGACGCCGCGAAAACGCTGCGGAAGCAAGTCGATCTAACGATGTGAGTCGGCGAGGCTACGGTTATGGAATGAATCCAACTAGCAAAGCTTCAGCCGAGATCGATCGGATTCAACGCCAACGAGGTCGGATTTGAACAACAACCGATCGCCACCGAACCGCTGACGGATGAAACCAATCAAGTGAATCGAAGTTCTGACTTATGACGATTAATGACAAGATCGAGACAAAATGTCGGAAAAGTCCAAAACCAACCAAACGAGGCCAACGGCGTTGCCAAACCCGACACCGCTTGGTGTCCGCCGCCAAAACCCTCTCCTTTGAGCATTTGCCTATAAATAGGTGAGGGTGTTCAGTTCGAAAAGGTTGGATTTTCTCGATATTTTGAGAGAGCTCTCGCGAGATCTACGAGCCGCCGACGACAGCCCGAGCACCGGCGAGCACAAGTTCCGTCGACGTCAGATCTACAAATCGCGAGGTAAGCAAACTCGGGTCGGCTACAGATCAGCGCAGTGATTTCTCCTAGTAGATCTCACCCGCTCCGGCGATCCTCTCCTTCGTGAGTGTGATCCCCTTAGGCGCTTCGTTTCCTTCGTGAAACGAGCCCCTTCACGTCTGTAGTTCCAGAACCCGGGTCTCTACCTGGATCGGAATTGCTCGGTGGTCCACGGACGATTCAAGTCCCCGGCACAGGCAAAGAACCCACGCAAGCGAGGATCTCGATATAACTGAGATCCTCGTGTTTGTTCATACAGGAAAAAGTTGTAATTTTCGTTTCCATTGTACGCCTTAAAATAAAAGGCATTTCTTTTGAATTTTGTTGTAGGCCAAAAAAGCTGTAAACGAATTCAAGGACAATGAATAACAAGTTAACTTTCCCCGCGAACAGTGACGACCTCTCTTATGGTCGCACAACGCTGATATTGGCGCTCCCTAAGGGTTGCGCAATGCTCTCGCTCAAAACGAGGGTCACTATTTGTTCTCATTAGGCGAAGTTCGTCTGGCCTCTAGCGAAGCCAAGACTGTTGTCAACGAGGATCGCCTTCTTGTAGGCGAGGGTCGAATTCGACCCTGTCTTTACACTACGGTTAATCTTGCGGCAACTCCAAGTGGTGGTTGTGGATGATTTGTCAGAGGAAATGAATTCCTCAAACTTCGCCTAGTCAAATTTAATGACCAACAATTCAGTAAAAGACCCTAAGGCCTTAGTGTTGGGCTGCTACACGATCTTCTCTTCGGATGGGAAAGTAGTCTCCAGTGGAGTCGCCATCCTATTTCGGGTCTTTGAATTATAACTAACACAGGTTACAAATTCAAAAAATTATAAAGAAGTAAGAAAAATTTATATTTCTAGGTTCTTTTCTGTGTGCCGATGGAGCATTGATCTCGTACTCTGTTGATGGTTTGAACTATAGACGAAGAGTCTTCTTGCTAATTTTGTGAAGATCACCGAAGTTGAGCCAAATTTGATTTATCTCTGGATGAAAAGAATGCTAAGATCGCTCAATGCAAGATGCCCCAAAAATAAGCAATCTCCCCTCCTCTTTTAGGCTGAGTGAGAGAGAGAGAGAGAGAGAGAGAGAGAGAGGCCATTAAATGTGGATTTTTAGTAGCCATTAACTTAGGAGATAATGGGGACAAAACGTTTCCATAAAATTAGCTTTTGAAACGGTCATGGGAGAGGTTCGCCAATAATAGTCGTGGGCGAAGTTCGTTGCGCTGCTAGAGGCGAAGTTCATTCGAGCGAACTTCGCCAGAATGTGGGTAGTCCACTTTCCTTGGGGGATGACATGGCTCACGTGGGCTATTTGGGTGAGGTTCTTTTCCGGTGAACTTTACTTGAAGCTTCTCTTTGACTTGGTCTTCGGAGCGAACTTCATTATGGGCTTGGACGAGCTTCGCCAAGGCATATACTTGGCCCACATGAAGTGTTTAGCTTATGGGTGCTTGCTTCTTGAGCTTGTATTAGACTGAGCATTGGTCTAGGGTAGAGCATACATTTGATTATGTCCCTGCTGATGGTGCGGAAAAGCCAACTGAAGATGGTTAACTAGTAAATGAGGAGTCAACAATAGAACCTTAGTTGAGAAGATCCTAGCTGATAGCTGCAACCAGCAGCCCTCAACCAGATACTTACGTTGAAGTATGTGTGCTTCCTGATGAAGGGGAGCAAGAGTCCTATCAGAAGGCCATCACAAAGTGCACTAGGATGAGTTGATAAAATCCATGCAAGATGAGAAAGTTCCTTACTTGAGAACTCCACTTATGACTTGGTCCAATTACCAACATATGGAAAAGCACTGAAGAACAAGTGGGATGTATAAGTTGAAGACTGATGATACTAGCTCACAACTATACAAGTCACATTTGATTGTGAAAGATTTAGGTCAAAAGAAGAAGAATGGGGCAAAAATGAAATGGATCTGTACGTACCTTTAAGGCATGTCTAAGTTGATGCGACTTGAAAAAATCCATACTGATAACAAGAGATCAAATATCATGACTAAATTTCTTTTCACGAAGAAGCTCGAAGCTTGTCGAAAGAAAATAAGATTGCTTGTATCTTCTACCTAATTTGAGAGGTAGAGATTTATTAGGTGCTCCCTCCTAGTGAAATCAAATTCCTAGAAGAATAAATGGTGCTAACCATCGAAGCTTAAAAAATGCATTGGAGAACGCAATGCCTAGGAGCTTTTTAAAGTTGCTCTTGAAAATGTGCAAGAGTAATTATGCCTTTTTTTTGTGCACTCGCAATTAACTACGAGATGGCTGTTTATAGAGGACCTACTGGCAAATTTAAAGTTATAATAAAAAGGATAAAAGTAGAGAAGAAAATAAGAGAGTGTGGTCAGTCAGAATTTTCTAACCAGCATAAAGTTTCATCATTAGTTAGAAGGCAAATGTTATCCGATCAAGAGGAGTTTCAGGGTATTGTTCTTGAGGTGCTGGTGCTCACATGCAACAATCGAATTGTAAATTCTAGTCCTCTACAGCTTTCTATCCACCTATCAGTGAGTTCGGTTCATATTATTCAGTTATCCATTCTTCAAAGAGAAACATATTATTGATTGTTAATACTACTATTCCTCTAGTACTATCTAGAGAAGACTTATAATCCCATTATTTAGAGATAGTGAAAGATTTGATCAAGACCCGGTCCCATGGTTCTTCCTCCTTACTAGCTATCCGACCTAAAAATTAATATGTCTCACTTACTATTTTGCGACTAGTTTATATTGCCCATTTTACCACACAAAGAGGAAACTCTTAAACTTCTGCAACTTAATAGGATTTTTCTAACACAAATGTCTCAAAAAGAGAGCGAAACCCTGATTTAAACGTAGCTAATTAAGTTTTTTTTCTTCCATGTTCCTCTATAAAAATATGGACCCCATCACATTGTAGAAATAATGAGATTAACTGTTAACCGTATAGACATATAGGGTATGTAACACCTCGTCCTGCCATTAACCTTAAAAGTCATTACTGTTAGGCTTTTTTGCCAATGTGATTAGTTTAAATCCTCATAATTAGAATTTCTGGTAATGGTCCAGGGATTAGAGTTAATGAAAAAGAGGTTCTAATAGAGACCTTTATGAAAATTTGCTTTATCAGGTTTTAAGCCAAAAGCACTCAATCCATCATCAACGTAATAGGCAAATTATAATATAAGATTTAAAAAAAAACTAGAATCTCAGAAATAAATCCCTAGAACACCCCTTGATGGCCGGCGGTGGTGGAGAAGAGAAAGAGCTTGGTTTTCGACAGTATTGACTTTAGGTAGACTCTCAATCGGCAGAATAAGGTTCAAACAAGTACTACTTTCTTTCATCTTCTTTGATTACTTATGTTCTCTTATAAAAACATAAGATGTAGAAATGTAATTCCATATCTTCAATTCCATGCCATGTTTAATTTTTGATTTTTCATGCATCGATAATTCTAAGATAGAAATGGAAGGTTCTTATGAAATCGATGTTTTATGCTCTGATTGGGTTTATGATTCTAATATCACATCTCAGATATCTATTTGAGTTATCTCATATGTTAACCTTTAGTTAAAAATTAAAATTTTATTTTAAACCCTCGATGGACTGACATTGAAATCTAATACTTGATCTTTTAATGTATAACCCTAGTTATAGCATCTATTTATCTGTAGAAAGTTATACCTTTGTTCTAGTACATATCTATGCTTGTTAGATCGGATCTCATAGGTTTAACCTCACACAAATATATCTTAATTCAAATCTACATCGACAAACCTCACTTTCTTGCCGAACTCTATACTTTCGTGTATGTTACTTCTAAACTCAAGATTAGGGGTGGTAAACGATCGAATCGAATCGAATACTAAGGTGTTCATATTTGTATTTGTTTAAAATTATCGAATTCGAATGCGGACTCTAATAGTCATATATGGAGTTTTAATTGAACTTCGAATACTTTGTATTTGATAAATATTCATGAATATTCACGAATACTTATCGAATATCAAAGTATATTTATTCCGCTAAAGAATTTAATTTTGAAATAGTATTTAAATTCATAAATAAAAATTATTCCTTTATAATATATGATGTATATATATTTAAATTAAAATTTTCATTAGAAAATAGATTTAAGATTATTTAAGTCTTAAAATTAGTACATAAAACTTAAGTAGAAATGGTAAGGGTTAAAAATATGGCATCATATGTGCAATAATACAAATAATAAGTAATCAAATTTTAAACTAATATTTGATAGACAAACGAATTGAATATACATCTGGTTAAATTCTATTCGCTAGTAAACTCGAATACTAAAAAATATTAGTTTAGTGGTAAATGAACTACCGAATCGAATATGACCGAATAGTTACTCGACATCGACATATTCTTTCATGCGACATCGACATATTCTTTACTGAACAAGTTCGCTAGGATGTGAGACGATTAAGCCTGGAAATTGGATCCTTTCATGCGACAGCGACGTATTCTTTACTGAACAAGTTCTCATGCGATATAGAAATACCGGGACTGGACAACATCTTACGTAATCAAACTAAAATAAGTTCTTTTACAAATTGGATTTTAAATCAGGAAATTAAGCAATAACATGATTTTGTTTAACGTGTTTGATCCTTATTTGACCATTATTCTTTTACTGCTTTCTTTGTTCGGTGATTCGCACTAGGAAAAATTCCGTATTTTTATTTTATCTGCCTTAAACAAAGATTATTATCGACCTATTTCGAATAACCTTAAAATATATAAAATTATGCTAGGATTTTAAATGTTATGCGTGTGCTTAGGGGCGGATTCACGTAGAGAGAAGTGGTGTCTCTATGGGATTCCTCGGAGGGATTCGTCGTATGATCTAAGCAGTTGATAGCCCGCATTGAAACATTGTGCAGTAAAATTGTGTTGATGGGTTCACATTAATTGAGTCCAAACGATGCGCAAGAGCCAATGAAAGAAGAAGAGGAAAGGTGATCAGTTGAACTTTGCTAAGAATGATGATAGTTACTTTTCTATTCTCTTTTTAAGGCTTTTTGTACTGGTGGATGTTTCACTGATTTTGAGAAGGGGGTTCAACTTCTAATCGGTTTTGGGATTATATATTTCGGATGTAGAGAAATATTTGTGGAGGAGGAAAACATAATCATGGCTGAAATAAAATAGAGAAAAGATTATACAGCTTGTGGCTAGATTGGGTTCAATCTATTCTAAGAGTAATATTGAACCTTTTTTATGCAAACTCATCGGTAATAGTGATGACACTTAGCAAAAATTTTGAATCTGCCACTGCGTATGCTTGTATGCGTTGATGATGCACAATGTAGTTCTTATGTGATGGTCATCATGTGTGGAGGAAATGTTAGAAGTTAGTAATTATGTACATTTTGGAGATTTGCATGATTATTGTTGATTAGTGTAGAAATGTTGTAGTTGCTTAGCTTAGTCTAATTGCGAGCTCACAAACATCTGTATCTGCCTTTGCCATTTGAAATATAGTTGTGAATGGGAATTTCACCTTGCATAATTTGAGAGCTTTGAACCACCCTCTCACTATGTATATTTTATGGCTTATCACAATTATGCATTTACCTTTTCGTATTCCTATTCTTTGCCATTAGTATTTCTTCATTTAGCATTTTTTCTTATTCACAGTAATTTTGAGTTTATCTTCCCTTCATTTTATTTTGCTGTATTTATGTGGATTATTGGCATCCACAAGCCTGTCCTTTGCATTCCATTCCTTTGGGTTACTTGTAAGATTCTAACAGTCCGCCTTTGTTTTATTTCCAAAATTAAATCTTTTCCAAATGACCTCTTTGATAATTGATAAAATAAGTAGAATAATAATTAGGCTTAGCGAATAATTTTAATGAATCCATCACTGAGGGGGCACATTACAGACCTAGTCACATGCCATTTAGGTCATCTAGCATGACAGATTGCTTGATTTGCTTTTTATATATTTGATGACGCAAATTATATTGTAGGTTTTCTACCATTCGCAGTGGTGAATACTTAGAAGAGCGCATAAGAAGTACAAATCTTTGCATTGCCTAAAAATAGCGGTGGTATCTTTGCATTGCCTAAGTAACAGCGATAAAATGGTTTGGAGCGGTGGCATCGATGTCGAAGTGTGATACAAAAGTCATTTAGATGTATATTTACAATAATAAAAGAGTTTTATATATATATATATATTTACAATCTACATGTATGCTACTTGAATTAATAAGGTTCACTTTCCATTCTAAAATCCAAATGCAATAAACCCTAATATCATCTATCACCAACAAGATATGTCCGTTCATGAGAGAATTATCCTCCGTGTACAGAATAATTCACTGTCTAGGATTTAGGTAACTAAATAGTCATCGAGGATGAACAAGAAACTTAATCATGCAAAATAGTAAAACATTTTAGCATTCCATCTAACAAACAGTAAATATGTTTAGAGATCAACAAAAGACCATGTATTAAACCCACCACTGCTAACCTTTATTACGGAATTTTGGAGAAAAGAGATGACAGTTTTCAGAGAAAATATCTATATTAGCTCTTCCGGTGTCTCTTCATGTTATTATATAGGGGAAGAGAGAAGCAACAGTCCGGAACCTCTGTCAATATTAAGCATCGAGATCTATCCACACCTCTTCCAAAGCCAAAATAAAAAAGAAAAAGAAATAAATATCTGCACAGCAACAACACTACTCGATGATGATATCGAACTCGAAAAAGAAAATAAATCACTAGCCAATTAAAACTTAGAGGCTTGCTTCGGTAAACCAAAAACAGGACTTACTTATGTTTTAATTAATTAAAAGGGTAAGTTTGTAGTTTCTCCTTTCTGGTTCTTCCTCCTCGCTTCAAACCGAACCAACCCGATAATTCTTTCATCCGTTCTCATGGCAACCTTGTCAACAACAACTGATTACACCCAACAATTTTAAGTTGCATTATCATTTAGAGCTTCATCCAGTTAATCAAGGTTTCACCGAGTCCATTTTTCTCCAAACTCTTGTAATGTATTTCTTCAGTTTTAAAATTATAATAATAGTTAATGAAGGCCTTTTGAAGAAACATCCAAGCCCCCGAAATTAGCTTTCATTCCTACTTAGCTTTTTTCCTCCATCATTGTTAAAGAAAACATAGAAACTAGATGAAAATGATAAAGAAAAGCAAAGTAAAAGATGGAGAAAATAAAAGGCAAAATCAGGTTGATGGTTTTGATTGAAGGGGCAAGAGGAGAAGAAATAGAAATGATTGAGGGAGGAAGAATTAAATGAACCGGCATATTTTATGATTAGGAATTGGGATGAGTTTGTTGGGTAGTTGCTTGGTGAGAGGCACTGTATCTAGATGAAGATGATGATAGATCATAGACAACCAAATTCGTAACTAGCCTTAAAAGATCAAATTTTACAAAAGTGACAGTAGAACTCCAAACAGCCACTTCAACCAAATTCATAACCACCCTTAAAAGATAAAAATATTTACGAAAGTGACGGTGAAACTCCGAAGAACCACTTCCCCGATAACAGGGCAAATATAGAGAGCTACTAATACTGAAACTATTTACCATTCGTGCCATAGGTACTCCCAAAAATATTTTTTGGAGTACCGACGCTGTTGACTTAGAACTTACTGTGGAGCTAACCTTTTATTGACTCTCATCATGTTACCAGCAAAAACTGAAATGATGCGAAAGGCTGTTAGTATAACTTTCAAATTTCTTTTAAGTTCCACTAAAGCTGGAGGGAAGAGATAATCCCCCATCTTACTCCACATCCAGATTGTGACTTGCCTCGTGTCATGCTTAATGCCCTTGAGCCGACCAAGTACAAAGATGTCCAATAAAAATAAACCTAGGTGCAAGATTCGAATTTTACAAGGGAATTTATAATACACAAGGAAGCCATCATTTGCTTTCCTACAAAACTCTACAGCTAGGTCAGTACAAAAAGGAGATCATTTCTTCAAAAGCATTGCTCGGAATTCATCATTAGATTTTGGTTCCTCGATGTTGTCTGCACCCTTTGCTTCTTTGTTACTCCCTGCAAGGGATCTAACTGCCCTGGGTGCAGCAAAGAAGGTATTCCTCCCTATGGGCTTTACTTCACTTTCACCCTCTGAAACCACAACTTTAGCAGTCCTTAAAGTGCCACTGTGTTCATTTCTGAAGGGTGCTCCTCTACCTGCATCAGAATCAAATTTATAGTTATAAGAAGGGTCGGCAAACAAATCATGTACATGAACGGTTGGCAAATAATGTCCGGAGAAGACTTAAGCATGACAAATGTCCTACCATTGTATCAGCAGGTATAATTTTATGACATATTTCTTAGTAAAAATGGGTCTGTTTGCAAATAAATGGAAATTCTAGAGGCTCGTCTATAATTAAACCATGACCAACTTCAATGGAAAGAGATACTGCAATCTGTCTGCAGAATTTTCTATTTCAAATCCACTATATACATTGATTAATTTCTAAATGTTGGTTTTAAAAATAAGTAAGAAGCCCAGATAAATTTGCCTTTCTTCTTCTCTCAGAGCACAAGGTGGTTGGTGGCTGGTGGGTCTCTCCCCCTAACTGTTCCTAACTGTTGAACTCTAGATCTCTCTCCAAACCAATGAAGTACAAAAAGAGATGTAGGGATATTTTGTAACCCTATAACAACTCTCCTGAGTTGGAACAAGTCCCTGCATGGAGACTTTCCACATTTCATGCACCAAACCACCTCCACGCTTAGATTAGTTAAAAGTAATCCAATCAGATAGCAGTCCATATTGTTAGACTAATAGAAGGAAACCCTCTCATTCTATAATTGACAGCTTTAGGCCATTTCTTAAAATAAGAAACTCTTTACTATAGCAGTATTGATTTCTACGCTATATTGCTACTTAACCACAACTTAAAAGCTGAGTTCCTATAACACGAAGTTCTAACAACTTCAAGTTAGAAATTTGTTTAGTAGCATAAACTTTGAAACTTAGATATGATGGATCTCCACCAATCCTCAATGTCAGTAGTAGATATATAGATATATGTATATAAACATATCATCTATACCACCAAGAACTGGTTAATGGATTGTCCTTAATGAAGGCATTGCACCTATTTGAGAATAAAATTTTGATTCTACAGCGAATCAACAGGTATTCATTCAAGGTATGCTTCTAGCAAGGAAAAGAATGTAGTGTTTACTATCAAGCTGACAATAGTGACAAACCTAAAGTCAAGCGAAAACTTGACTAACTATTAACCCTTGTGTGATTAGACTAAATTGTAGAAACTACCATGGTCTTTCACATCATTTAAGACCAAACAGTAGTTTTACCTTAGTAAGGAAAAAAAGACAAACTTCCCTGAAACTTTTCAAAACTACATCCATTTGTTCCATCTGTGATCTTAAATAGTTGGAGTACGAGCTTATTAATGAGGCATATGTGATTCTTCTTGATTGTCCTAAAAATAAGAACAGAGGTAGTATATTAAAAGAGTTTGGGAAAGATAATGCTGGTTTTCTTAATAAAAAAAAGTAAAGAACATGGTAGGTTTCACCAAAAGGTGAAACATAATGGTTGTTTATGTAAATTTAGCCTTCTGATACTATACTCTTCATAAAACAATCTATTATTTATCATACAAAACAATATAAAACAATAGGGAATGACGTCAGTACCACGACCCCGAGATGAATTGCTAAATGCAGGGGCTTTTTTCTGGCCCTGCATTGGATCTGATGAATTGCTAGCAGCAGGGGCTTTTTTCCGGCCCTGCGTTGGATCTGCACGTGCTATACTTAATTTCTTCCCAAGCATCTTCTGCTTGTTCTTAGCAATGGCTGCTGCTAGATGTTCCTCATCTGAAAAATCCACGTATGCAAATCCCTACAAAATTAAGAAAAATTCAGGTTAGCTGTTGGAAAAGCTACAAAGAGTTCAATGACTCCCAGACAAAGTGATTCCAACCACTATTCAAATTGATTTGGATGGAATGGATAATTTTAAGAAAAAATTGTAAAGAATTTGACCAATTTTCCAACCAACAGTGTAAAAGTTGCACCGTTTGGAGAAAGGCCATATAAAATCAAATGGATGTTATGAGCGATCAAATTAAAACCTGACATGTATGTATAAAAAAACTGATTAGAATTCATGTTCAGTGGTAGGAGTCAAAGAGAAGATTGAGACAGCATGGGGTGCTCATGAAAGTAAGAAAGGATTTAAATATGCTAGAACACTGGATTGCTCTGAATGGTAACAATTGGAAGGTTCTGGTCAAATAGAAAATGTAAGGAAGAAAAGATCAACAAGTACTTTTCGTCTCCAAGATGCAACAACAGTTGGCAACTTGCTATGCTTATTTGAAGAAAAAGAAAGGTTAGACTGGTGGCAGCAAGAACAGTTAACATTTGATCCAATAACATGTACATGGAATTATAAGACAGATTTTCCTTCTTTATGGGTTCATGAGTTAGCAAACTAGACCTCAAACAATTCAATTGCCTATACACAAGAAAATTTAGTATCTTGTTGATGAAGTATCAGAAACCACCATCAGTGCCCAAATCTTTGACAATGTCCTCCAATTATATGAATTCAGAAAAGAGTAAGAGATAAGAAATAATTTGCATAAATATTTTCCATATTTAGATTCTGACAAGTATGCATTTCTGTATGCTTCCATTTAGAACATACATTGATTTGGAGAGTGCTAAGTTATCCAGAAGGAAGAAAAGAGTTTGATATAATCAAATACCAGGAGATACAGGAAAATGACCTAATGCATATGAACTTTGTAATATCATGATCAATAACTATATACAGTGTTATAGGAAGTGCTAGCGGCGCTAGGTGTCAGACCGGTGCCTAGGCGTATACCTAGGCAGATTTCTTTTTTTGTTTAAGTGATGGTGTAGGAGGTTTCATTGTCGGAGGTGTTGTTCACAATTGGTGAAGGAGGCTAGAGGAGGTCGGACAATGTGGAAATGGTAGCGCAGGAAATCACAACCAAGACCTAAGTAGTGCAGTCCGTGTTAGCAGCCCATGTTCCCTAGGTGCTCTCAAGACTTCGACAGGCGGCCTAAGTACTACTTGGGCCTTGGCGGGCATCTAGACCACATTTAAAACATTGCCTATATATGATTATTTTTTTGTTCCAACAATTATCTATACTATATATTAAGAGAAGTCTGCCTTTTGGTTTGTGTGAGCCACAATTTTAGAATGCCGAAAATACCCTCACTTAGAAAAAACTAAAGAAATGCCCTGACACTTGGGAAAAAAATCCCAAAAACCTAACATATCATTCATGCTCTTGACAATTTGACTACGACGCACTCTTCCACGTTTCCCTTGACAATTCCTCTATGTCACTCTTCCACGTTTCATGTCATGCACGCATAGCCTGAACCAAGATACTAATTCAAATTAAAAAAACCAGTTACTGTTTACATATCCATGTAGGAATTCATTTTTATCAAACACGGTACTAAATATGATAGATTTTATTACTTGCATCCGCTAGAATAAAATAATACACATCTGGCAATACCTAAATCCGCGTTGTTGCACTCTGGTTATTATCCCAATAGAAAGACCTTGCTCAAAGAGATTATGAATAAAACAAAGAAGAAAAAGCCAATGGAAATGCTGTAGTGGGCAGAAAAATAATTATGAAGCAGGATATCCTTAAATCCGCTTAATCAAGCTGGAAAAATACCAACATTGACCTGATACCATTATCCAGCTCATTACAGTAGCAAGGATACCAAATCCTCTAGCGGATCCTTCAATATTAGACGCGCAAATGAGAACAAGTGTAGTATGAGCATGGTAACTCTAATATGTAGAAGAGAATTCCGGGATCAATCAACTTCCCATATACTTTCACCGGTGTCTAATAGGAAAATTTAACATACTCAGTATTTTATAATCCATATTCCAATCAAATTCTGGCTTTAGTTTGTCAGCAATGTTAAGGACATGTATAAGTTCACAAAATTGAGAAAAATGAGGATTCAGTACTCATGTTTTGCAAATACTCATAGGATCAACTATAGGAGGCAAAGAAGAGGAGCTCCGAACTTCAGAGCCCTGAATACAAAGATACAGGTATAAACTCGAGCCCACACTGCATCTATACATTTCCATGCCTGCATGTAGATATTGCTATTGTGCATTCCTACACATGTTCTCAACATAAACACCTATACATGTCTTACTAAGAGGTATTCTGTCATCTCATCTGGTCAGATAATATTATATAAATATGTGACTGCTTGTATATTGGGCATTAGATAGTATATATGCCGTGCTTGTCATGTACACATGTTCTCAACATAAACACATATACATGTCTTACTAAGAGGTATTATGTCATCTCATCTAGTCATAGAATATATTATATAAATATGTGACTGCTTGTATACTGGGCATTAGATAGATAGTATATATGCCGTGCTTTTCATGTGTGTCTGTGTGTTGAATTCATGGATGTTTTTTTCTATCCACCAGCTGTCTATGTGCCAGACAACACAGAGAGAGAGAGAGAGAGAGAGAGAGAGACCCTTTGTTTGCCAGTTTGTTTGTCCTTCGGTAGACGTATAGCAGTTACTCCACCGCAGTCTGAAAAGAATTCACGCAAGTGCTCCTCCTTTGCCTGCATAACAAAGATGATTGAGAATATATTTTGAACCACAAGACTTTCAAGTGAGAATGCCAACTTGCCTCAAGGCTAATATTTGAAATATATGCTGTGCACTGATCTGTGTACAAGTTTCTCTTAGATTGTTTAGTGTTGGCATCAGTTTCCACAGATTTAGATGAAGTGGCAGCTTCTGCTTTATCTATAACTTCTGTATCGTGCTTATTCTTGGAGTTCTTAATTGAATCTGCATGAGATACTTCCCCAACTTTAGGTGCTGCATCTTTCCGTCTCTTTGAGGGAGGCTGCTTAACACTGGTTGATTTTATCATCTTTCTTTTTTCAGGAACATTTCTTGAAACCAAATTGTTTTCTTTTGCATGAAATGAAGAGCCGTTTATCTCTTGTTGGGTCTTGAACATCTCCAGCTCCTGCAGGCGTGGTGTTACCTATGATAGTAAAGAAAACAAAACACATCAGAATGAAATGCTGGATCCATACAAATACAACCTTGTAAAAGCTACACTAAGCACATGACATTTGCAAAAGGCGTTATATCAGATTACAATCCTGAATCCAGGCACAATATATGCATGCATGCCAAATCCATTACGACATGATGAAAATGTATTATGCCCACACAAGATATAACTTCCTCAGTACAATAATTTTACTTCACTATTTTGTAAAATGATAACTATATATCGGCCAGAGCTAGTTATCTTCCATAGCTGATTTCTAAATAGTGGTCCACTCCATTTCGCTAGATATTTTTACATGTTTATATCTGTCAAAAATGAAAATCTTAATTATCCAGATACCTGATAAATCAAACATGCTATAAAATATTAAAGACTACGTCATTTATACCCCTACCTGACTTAATACTCAAATAAATGAGGAAAACTTCAAATGTATATTTTAGGTCTCTGCTCTATTATAGATATTTAAACTTAGAAACTTGTCAGATAATTCTTGGACGAACTCCTATATTTCCCATATGCTTTTATTCCACACTACATATTTGAGATATTTATATACTTCCATTTATTTATCAAACACTACTGTGTAGTAGAAAAGGCCATTAATATGGCTTGTACAAAGTCATGACAGTTTAATATGTTAGAATATAAGATATGAGAACCATTGAGCTACCTATTCCTTTCGCAAAGTTATAAAACTGTATTAAGTTAAATTTCTAAAAAATGTTATCATCATACATTATACATTAAAAATATGCCTCTAGATTTTTGTATGTGCAGACATGTCTATGAATACAAAATGCAAATATAATTGGACTCTCCTATTGTTTATTATTTATTAATCATTATTTGTTATTTATTATTTATTCATTTACTTATATCAAAGCGTGACGTCGTCCTATCCCCCTCTCTCTTCTTTTGAAAGAATTGTCTTGCCGCTTGTCCATGGCCATGTCATAATTAATAGTGTTAAGACAAAAATCTCTCCAATTTGAATTAGAACACGCTTAGAACTCACATGTTTTTGGTAAGCCAAATTTCTAATAAAAAAAACAGGCATGAGAATGTTATGTCATTTATTTGCATCATTAACTTCAATCAACAAATACTTGAAAATTTCGGGTCATTGAAGGTCAAACGTACAGAGGCAGCATATCCTTCACGCACCATTGTAGAACTATAAAAACCACAGGCAGCAGGACTCAATCAAGCAACTTTACAGATTATGTGTGATAAGCATGAGAATGTTCTGTGACTAACAATTTATCAAAAGAAAACACCTATAATTTTAAGATTAAATACCTTACTCAACGCAAGGTCAAAATCGCCTAATGTGCCATATTCCCGTTCAAAACGCAGCCATGAGTAACAGATCTCCTGAAATATTTACCTTATAAGAAATTATGACCATCAACCTTAAATTAAGTCCAAAGAAAAAAAAAGTTGTGAAAGGAAACAGGAAAAGCATGAAACAGAGTTAGAGAATCCAAAGCAGCAAACTATGATCACAGAGACTGTAAATAATACTGTCAGAAAAAATAGAGGGAACTAGAAATAACAATAATGATACACAAAATGTAGCATGCTAAAAATAAGTCTGTAGTACATATTTATATTAGCCAAGAATAAATAGAATTGTAAATCAAAACACTTCCAGATCCCAAGAAGAGTGAATCTGTATGTCTTTGTTAGGCTTAAGAAGAGGCCTTCTAGTATAATCATCCGCGAGATATCTAGATATTCAAATGCTCGCTGGCCAAGACAAGGCCCCAACAGTAAAACATGGTGTCACAAGTCGGTTATGGAAACTATTGCAATTTTTTAACACGAAAGTTACTTGCCTTTCAGAAGCAATAGCAACCTGTACAAATAACTTACACTTGACAATGTAAGTGATGATCAAAGCCATTTTGGAAATTTATTGCATAAGCCAAGCAAATAACAATGGTATAGGATAAGGGAGAATAGAAGTTTGTGTATCTTACAAAGAATTTGGAAAGCATTTCATCCAAAAACTGGTACTGTTATTCTAAAGTCAACCCTTTCTCTCTCCAATTTAACACTATTTTCCAATAACTGATGTAAGGGATTGAGTACACCTCACCAACAGCCCAGCTGCATGCACAGGCACAACCTCACAAAATTACCCAATGAAGGCCCCATCCGGCCATACCATAAGTTACATCAGCCTGACAGGAAAAACCCACTACAGATGTCCAAAACTGCAAGCGAAACCCACAAGCCTGCGCTCAGCAAGTTGCTACAATCGCTGGTTTCCGAAGATCCTCAACATTATGTTGCTTTGAAATAAAAACAATTTTAATGTTGAACCATATCCATTACCAAAGCAACTCTAGCATCTAAAACAAAGACATAGTAACCAGAAACTTCAGCGATGTATCGACATCACCATATGACTCATAATTTCACATATAAACATAGCAAGAGTTCCAAAGTTTAGAGAAACAGAAACCGAAAAAGTTTATAGCATTAATTCCTCACTAATCCAAGTGGAAAATCCTCACCATGTGTATAAAGTTTCAAAGAAGTTCCATCTGTGAATCTCTCTCTAGTGGGAGTAACATGTGACACTTGAAGTGCATTAAAGACCACATCCATAAGTATCTCTTTACGCGAACCGAGCCCTTATTCATGTCTTTACTCAAGAAAGGTAAGTGGAACTAGGTAGCAACATGAAATATTGGTGCTTACAAAGACCAATCAACAAGACCTTTCTATTCCTACTAAGGCCTTATCAAATGGGACTTACCAAAGATCATTCCTATCTATGAATCAAAATTAAGCATTGTTAATGCTTTGCAAAGCACCCATTTTGTGGCTGCTTGATGTACAAGTAGCACATGAGGAAAAAACTCAATCTTAACAACCATCAAGACTACTATAAGCTTTCACATATGCACACACATGTGAGACAGAGAGAGAGCGCGAGAGAGAGCGCGCGCGCACACACATCTTGAAGATTTTAATAATTAAGTGGGGGGAAAGACTAAAGAAGGTCAACTTAGTAAGAGGTCTAACCAGCATTGATCTTTAGTCTCTTATTAGTTAGGGCACATAGACCCCTTATTATAGGGACTTTGCAACTTACTATCCTTAACTTCTAAGTTAGCAAATAGAACCACTGGATTCTAACAATATTAATACTCTAGAAAAACTTTAGTTCTCATACGGGTCCCATGTGGCTAACATAAGAAAATTAATGCCCTAACTACCTTGCCTACATTCCCATCATATTAACTATCCATCTTAAAGAAATTTTTGAAATAGGTGGAGATTGTTTGTTGCCTTGTAAATTCATGTGCAGCTAAAAATCGTCTTTCGTAGCTCTGTCATGGTTATGGACTGCTCTAGACTGTCTGCACTACTCGGCTCCTCTTCCGCTCACTCCTGGAGGATTGGTAACATTTGGATGTGGTGATATCTAGGAGAATACGTATATGAGGGGAGTCCTTACTGATGCAAATCCTCTTGATGACTGATGAAAGCCCGTGAGTGTTTTCTACGACTTTCTTTAGTTTTTGAAACGTTTCTGTAGAGAGGAAATATCTTTTTGCTGTATTTTAGATTTTGGTTTATTCATATTAAATGATTGAATTATTGCTTTCTAGATGGGTTTAAACAGGGTTGATGGCTGGTAATACATTTCTGCAAATTTCTTCTAATTGTTCTTTCCTACTTGGTTTAGAAAGAAAGCAGAATATATGGAAATGAAATACATTTTGAGTTTTTCACTTTTCTCCCTCACCTTTTAGTGTGTTTCCTTGTATATCTGTTGGTCATCAAAGATACTCCTTCAGAGATTAGAAAACTAACTGATTATAAGAGATGGCAAACTAAAACATTGCTCTGAAAGGATTATCCAAGCAAAGCTATTGTTGCTCTAGTTACATAATATGCTAAAGTTTTATGTATTTAGTTTGGTCCTGTTAATGTCTTTCTACTTCACTTGGCTGATCCTTTTACTTTGCTATTTAGGTATTTAAATTTCATGATTTTTCTATTTGGAAAAGAAAATTGTCATGAATATTGAAATTTGTTTTATTTTGAAATTTTGCACACATTATATGAATAGTTAATTAATACTTAATGATACTAAGAAAAGTCTCAAAATTGTTATTCCTTAAATTGAAATTTAGTATTAGTAATTAAATTGCGATAAATGATAAATATGAAATCCTATAGAATTTAATTTAATTTTCTAACTTTGTTCATTGATAAAATAAGTCTCTTTGATGATTTGTTTTCATTTATCTGATTTCACGGATTGAAAATAATACATATACACACACAGGGGCAGTTCGTAATTTCTATTTCGATAGAAAAACTTTCATTTCAAAGTCCAAATGTTTCGGGGGAACCTAACATATAGATAGTACGTAAAGTTGATTGTTAAAACTGAACATACAATGATACTAACCTAATTAAGAATTATTCAAAATTTAACTGTTGAAAATTCAAAGATGAATTCAAATCTTATTTATCAGCTCTAATGGTTCCGAAATATGCCACTTAAAAGACTCTACTGAGACAAAAAAATAGGCTGTCAAGAATGTAGAGGAGCTAGGATGGGGGCAGTTGGTCAGATCTAGTATGGATCGTACATGGACGATTGTTGGAGTCGGTGTCTCTCCTAGGATTCCATCATCTGGGATCCCTAGGGAAGAAGATCAAGTTGGCCCTTGCGAATAGCTTGATGCACTATCTCCCTTCAACTCTTTGCTTTGAGCGAAATGTGGCAAAAGGAAGGAAAATCCATGGACCGACCCTATCATCTCCACCCTGTAGGAACTACGAGATCACCCGGGGCCATCCGAGGGGTCACGGACCGACCATAGACCCTGTTCAATATGTGGAACGCATTAGCTATCCACTCTCCGGTTGGGCAGTAAGGGTAGGAGAAGGGCAATCACTCGTTCTTAAAATAAAAACAGTATTCTTAAGACCAAAGAGTCGGGCGGAAAAAGGAAGAGAGCTCTGTTCCTAGTTCTCCTGTAGCTAGATTCTCCGAAACCACAAAAATCCTTAGAATGAAAAGGATTCTAACTCAACACCTTTTGAGATTTTGAGAAGAGTTGCTCTTTGGAAAGCACAGTACAATAACAAATAAATTGGCTTATTCGAAAAAAGCATTATTCTTTGGAAGATCTATCTCGTGTATGGTATTGCATGGTTCCACTCTGCAAAAGGTAGGGTACGGGGACACGGCTATATAAATATTTATATACACATATATTATATATTGGAATTAATAGTTTATATGAGAACAATGATGAGAACTAAAAGTTCTATAACAGTTTTATGTTTCTTTTATTATGTGGATTATAAATTGGAAAATTACTAGTTTTGGAACTGGACATTCAAACGACCCTGCAAAATCATAATTCAGAACCTGACAAATGTCTAACGGGATTTCAAGAAGTGGGTGTGAAGTGTAGAATATATGTCCAAAAAAGGTATGACAAGTGTTTTAAATTAAAACGTTTATTGTATAATTGAGTACATGCCTGAATAAAGTTATGCATTTATGCTAGGAGTTTGGGTACGGATACAGTGCAGTGCGTGTCGAATGCAGTCTGACTTCACATTAGAAGTACCCAGGTAACATAGGTAACTATTAATTGTTAAAATGTTAGTTTAGAATGCATAGTTAATAAGGGGTTATGGATAATTAGTGAATGATTAATTATAAAGAAGAGGTATAATTGTGAATTATCAAAACTAAGAGGGCAAAAAAAAGTATTCAAAAGTTGACATAGCAATTCTCTTTTACAAGTTTGCCTTCCCTATTTTTCGCAACATAGGTAAATATTAGTTGTTAAAAGGTTAGTTTAGAAGGCATAGTTAATAAGGGGTTACAGATAATTAGTGAATGATTAATTATAAAGAAGAGGTATAATTGTGAATTATCAAAACTAAGAGGGCAAAAAAAAAGTATTCAAAAGTTGACATAGCAATTCTCTTTCATAAGTTTGCCTTCTCTATTTTTCTACAATAATGATTAACTTAACGGAGGAGATTGCCCTTAATAGAATTGAATGGAAGAATATGATTCATGTAGAAGACCCAAAAATTTGGGATAAAGGCTTGTTGTTGTTGTTACAGAGAACTTCTCACCTAATTAATATGTACGCTGACTGAGATGTATTTCAAACTTAATATTTAATCAATCTCTTTTTTTCTCAATGATGGCCTTACAATTTCCAAAAAAGTGAGAATTTTTTCTGGCAGCATTATATGTCAACTGTAGTCTGTACCCTGCATGTATGTACAACTATGCTAGTTGTTCGTAATGGTTTGCTGCTCTTTAACATCAACAATAATCTGCAATGAGTGTCACATACAAGAAGAGAGAGAACTAATCAAATCACTAGGGACACTGCAAAGCAATGATATGTAACCAAAATGAAGAATTCTTTCCATCTGGAGCCTTCTAATTTGCCTATCTTATGCATATTGCTATAATAATTTCACCCCATGTACATATTAATTTTCTAAATTGTTTTCATCAAGGTATCACATGTAAGAAAAATAATATAAAAACATTAGAAAATGCCAGATGAAATGATCAATTAAGAGTCACTTGTTTGCAGATTCAACTAGTATTCCTCATTGATACTTCAAGATTTCCTTTATGTAAACCCAAAATTATTTCTACTATCCTTTGTACTATATAGAAACTCTTCGAACCTCCTGTATTGTATTATACCTAGGAAATGATTTGTTTGGTAGAAAAAAGAGATTATATTACCACTTTGTCTTAGACTATTTTAAGTTAGGACAATGTGGAGGCTTACTCCATTGTAAGAGCTTTAAACTATACAGATAAAAACTGATATTTTTGACCTACCAAACTGTCTTCAAGGTTTTATAGCAAGGCATGCCATTTCTTTTTTCATGACCAAGAATTTGGAACTAACTTATAGAGGTGCAAGTAGGGCAAGCTAGACCAAGCAGAAGCCGTCATAACAGATGCCTACCGTAAAAATTCAATAAAGAAAACATGCATATAAATCTATTTGGAAACATGCAAGTCTCCATCCTCATTCAAGCCATCCAGCTTAATGGGGGAAAAGGCTTGGATGAAGAAATTTATGGAAACACTAGTTTAATTAGGTGGAAGGCTTGGATGAAGATGAATTCATGGAAACACTACATACATCTGCATTCAGCAAATAGTACCAATGTGCCCACTGAACGTACATAACCTACTTCTATCAACTATATTCAACTCATTGTTTTAAATATTCCCAACATATGGCCCAATATATTGGCCGATATATCTTTTGATAAGGCTTGCCGCAAAATGATGACCTAAATATCCTTTATAGCTTTTTGGCAAAATTTGGCGATATATCCCTAACATGGCGATATATCAGTTGATATGTTGGCCGATATGTCACTCTATATGGCTAGTCGGAAAACCATATACCGCTTTTGGTAATTTTTGGGCGACATATCATGATTTTCCCAATATATCAAGTTACATTTCGGCCTCAAAAAAATTGGCCAAGAAGTTGCAATATCGATTTGGACTTTATTTGTTTTAAAAGGTTGACTAGTAATCCTAAACATATATTATTTACATTTTTGTATGCGTTGATTTAATTAAGTATATTTAGATTCTATTTTAGGACATTATATTATATTTGCACATCATGCAATGTATCACTCCGATATTTACCACATTCCCGATACTTCCCTGATATCCGCAATCTAATATGAATTTTGGATCAATTTTTCCCTAACATTCGATATTTAAAATCTTGATTCAATTTGCATGCTCATAGAGTGTTTTAAAAGATATTTTGGACAAATATTATAGTCTGGTCTTGGACTTAGAACCTACAATAACTCAACTCTTGTTTTACCAATGACCCAGGTTTGTATAGTGTCTCAGAAGTTGCATGCATGGAGATACAAAATAATGTGCAGATTTCTACACTGAATGACTATTTAATGTTAAAAAAAATCACAGAGTACCCTAGGAACAAATCAAAGTAGAAAAAGAAGCATGTACGTCATTGCTGTAGCACAAATTACAAGATACTTACCTCAGAACCTGTTCCTGATAATCTTTTACTGTAGCATCTCCTATAAAGGGATCGTGCCTCATTTATATGACCAAATCCAATTTCCATCTCTATATAACCTTGCCACACTTCCAGTATAGATCCACTAATGTGCATATAAGCAGAGAAAACAAGTAAGAATGCTTGATAATAGTTTTCTTACTTTAAGTACTTAAGGGATAAGTTAGTTTGATTCATGCATGTCTTAAAATTTCAAATTACATGTTTAAATGTGCAGGAGCAAACCTTTTCTTAATCAAGCTTTCCCAAACACCACGAGCTGCAACAATATCATTTCCAAGGCTAACCTCTAAACGAGCCCAGTAAGAATACAAACGCAATAAATCATCAATTTTGATCATCTCTGCAGAGAAGTAATCAGCAGCTCGCTGCAATTGTCATATCCAGAGGAAAACGGAAAAATAAAGAAGTCAAATAAGGGTGCACCTGTAATGGTAAACAAAACTATATAGAAAAAGTCAAGTACAAGCTATAATATACATGGTTCCTTAGGTGTAATAAATCTGGCAATTTCGTAAGCTGCTTACTTATCGATAGAGGTCCACATCTCAGCCCTAGATGCAATTAGATTTCTTTGAGCTCATATAGAAGTTAGCAATTCTTTAACGCATGTATTCTTTATAAAAAATTTCCAAACTATACACTTGCAAAGTATGGTGTTATTGTTTAAGAAAATGAAGGAGAAAGAGATATAAAGAAGGAAACGAAGAGTTCATGAAAAATTTGACCTATCATTATTAAATAAACATATCTTACCATCTTAGAAATTGACGCACCAAATTGAAACTTCATTTAGATCTAAGATTGAAGAAATCCATGCTCATAATAGTAAAGCTTAAAAATCGAGCATAGCAATTAAGAAGATAATTTTATTTTAAATTTTTATGAATGACCTTACAAAAGGAAATATGGAGACTTAGCAAAGAAGATATACACGTGAAGACAGAAGAAAACCTGAAACATATCCCTTATCAGAGTATAATGCAGCCCATCCTCTTTTTTTCCATCAAAAGAAATCCTCCGCCTTAGACCATCAATTCGGGAAAGAAATAAATTCAAATACTGCAACCAGCAAAAGTTAATAAAACAAAATATTGTTAAATATGCATTATAAGTTAAAACAAACTTAAAAATGACATCAAGCAGTGCTTTTGAACTTTTGTTCACAGTGCTTTCAAACATAAAATATTAGAGGTCAGCAGTTAGCTTGAATGATCATGAACGTTTACAAAGATGTAGAATAGGAGTCAAGTGGCATGGGCACTCTGCAGAAATGAGGCACCTTAATGACGTGGATGAAACCACTATGTTTTGTAGGATAAGTCAGTCTGCTAGATATTCATATTACTTACCTTTTGACACTTGACAACTCTCCAGCAAACTTAGAAAGAAGCAACCATGGATACAAAGGAGGACTAAATGTCAGTAGAAAGAGCAGGTCACCTTAGCGATGGCAGGTCCATTCTCTATTAAGTGTTTGATCTTATTAAGGATCAATCATGAAAAGGAATCTCTAACTTTACCTATTTACTGTCCCATATGCTTTGAGCGACTGAAAGTCTCATATAATTTAGCATGAAAGTGTCATTTTCTGATTTGAAGAAGTACAAGTGAAGCGCTAGGAAGATTTATCTATGATCTCTGACAAATCTGTTCTCCATCAACCAGCTAGAACTTACATGAGTTGAGTAAGAAGATTATATACTTCAGCAAGAAAAATATGAATAATTACTAGAACTTCTGTTTATATCAATCAACAGTATGCTAGAGAGGGTTCCCTTTACGAGAACAGAACGAGATTTTAAAGTTAGGAGGAAGCACAATTAGATCTTAGGAGGAAGCACAATTAGATATTGGGAGAATTTAACTTCTGACATTAAGCAATAAATTTCATTTCAAATTTAAGGAAAGGCAAAAGGATCTAACAAGAAATTGAGATCGTATCAGTGATGTGTGGAAGAAGGTCGTTTTTACAATAAAAACAATATTCTAGAACATAAAGAACTTCTGGGGAACGAAATTCCTGTTTGTAATGTCATTCTTTCATTGGTAAGCAACTACAATATGCTTGATATGTGTTAACCGACATGCTAGAACAAGACCAGTAGAAAACATGGCAGCTAAGCATGAGGGTACAGATTAATCCTGAACAATACAAAAAAAAAAAAAAAGGACCGTCACCAAAGCAAAAATACAATTATCATAGTATGTTTTAGAAACTATGTGAAAAAGTGATAAACCAGCAGTCATGAGCTAACAGTTTTTGTTACCTCTTCAAAGCTTTGGAAAACACATTGAATGGACCGCTCAAACACCTGAAACATAGCACATTTAAACAAGTCTTTAAACCTTGGTTAATGCTGGTATATTCTTGAATAAACATAAAGGAAAATGCAACTGATTTCATGAGCGTGGTAAATTCATGAATTCTGTTGTACAAAAATGTAACAGTCACACATAGCATCATAATCCTTTAAAAGGTCCTGCTCAGCTGACTGAATAGGATGGTCTTGCCATTGCATATGCTTACTTTTATTTTAGGGTGGACTGGGAAACATGTCCTAGCGATTAAAAGACGCGCACACTACTCTGATAAAAACTAAAATATCAAGTACTAGTAAAGACTACTGTTCTACCACTGCAGCCAAATAACATGGAAATACCCCGCAAGTGGCCTAGTGGTTCAGGCTTAGTGACTAGGCTAAAAAAGGCGTAGGGTCGATCCGCGTTGATGGCACGCCTATCCCCAATTTCTAATTATTAGGTATTGCAACACTTGTGCTAGTCACCTAGGTCTGAACTGCGAAAGGGGCCCTAGAAAAAAAACATGGAAATCCCACCAATAACTGTGAGTTGCCTAACTTCAAAAGGTTCAGATACAAAAGTACCACATAAAACAGAAAATGTAAATAGCCTATAAAATAAGTGCAACCTTGCTTGCAATTGTAAAGCTCAACTGAAGGAAGTTATCCACCTAGTGACTTAGTCAGAAAAACATTTTCAACATCTTACACAGCACAAATAAAGCCCAAAAACAAATGCACAAGAGGATGATGCCTTAAAGTCCTTGTGCCTTTTTGACTAGTGATCTTATGGCATGAATAGTCATTAGACTCATTCCAGTGTTGATTGATTTACTCATATTCCTAGGAAGTGGACCCACACACACACACACACACACACACACATATATATATATATATATATATATATATGAGTTGGACTATTCTCTTCTTAGGAGGAGAGAGTATCTCCTCCTCCTATATTTATAAACCTTGGATCAAAAATTTGAAGGCACCAGCTTAGTGGATCAATTAATAACTACAAATGGGTAAAATAGGAAAAGGATAATTAATTTGTAGTGGAGAAAATCAGGGGATCTCAGAGCCATTATCATCCACTTTCCTAATTTCATTCTTATGTCATCGTTATTGCAAGCTTGTATACTAATGTTTTACAGGGAACCCATCCCCGCCCAAAAATTAAATTCCATTGCTCAGTCTAGTCCATGCCAGAAATTAAATGTCAAGCAAGCAATCAAAAGTTGTCTGGTTTGTCATCATCTAGTTTATCACGATGCATCTTGAAAGGCTTAAACACATAGCAGTTGATTTTGAGTGGTATTAGCCCAAGGGTTGGACTACTATATTTTTCATCTTTAATTAATTTGGATGCAAACTTTGTTATTCTTGATGTTTGGCCAATCCTCAATAAACTCTGTTTTCTGAGAAAGTACAAGAACGAATTTTTTTTAATCATACCTATCAAAGACTGTAAAAACTCAAAGCTATACCAAAGAAAGAAAGGAAATAAGTTTGTTAGATTTAAAAATGTTCATTTCCCAATCTCACAATTGGAGTATCCGATAAGTCCAATTATAATCAACTGCTCCCTAATTTATTGATGCTTGATCTTTAGAATCTCCAACCGTTAAATACAAATTCATGGGCTATTAGCGTGGGAGGAGGAGATTCTTTTCTCCTAAGAGGAGTAAAGTCCAATTATTTATATATATATATATATATATATATATATATATATATATATATATATATATATATATATTATGGAAATATGATTCTAAGAAGCCATCTTAAATTGAATCTAAGGATGCACCTATCGATGCATGGTGGGCTATTCCAATGGACAATTAGCTCCATTCATCATGATCTAAATGTCTTAAAACATCTATAAAACAAAAATCATGATGTTTCAATACTTCTAACACATATTTTCATTGTCTCTTTAATTGTATTGTCGTAAAACCATTAATTTTACAATTACTTGATGCATGAGTAACAACAACTCGGTATGCCTAATTTTTGTTTACACCATCCAAAACATATAGATCAAAATAAGCGAGTGGATCGAGCAATTGATTGCATATATCCTTAGATTCAATCTAAGGATGCTCCTTAGAATCATATTTCCTATATATATATATATATATATATATATATATATATATATATATATATATATAGAAAAGCTCTTATAAACTTAAGTTGAGTTGATAGGAGGAGTGTCCACCAACTTTTATATCCATTGATCTTGCCTTGAGATCCGTGAAATCAACATGCACACAAATCTTAATGTGAGCTTTATATCTTTCACGGATCCCAAGGCAACATCAATGGATAGAAAAGTTGGTGGATGACTATTCCTATCAACTTAAGTTTATAGGAGCCGTGGTGGTAAGACTATATATATATATATATATATATATATATATATATATATATATATATATATATATATATATATATATACATATAGAACAAGGCTCCTATAAATTTAAGTTGATAGGGAGGAGTGTCCACCAACTTTTATATCCATTGATCTTGTCTTGAGATCCGTGAAATCAAGATGCACACAAATCTCAAAGTGGGCTTTATATCTTTCACGGATCCCACGACAACATCAATGGATAGAAAAGTTGGTGGATGACTATTCCCTATCAACTTAAGTTTATAGGAGCCTTGCTCTCTCTCTCTCTCTCTATATATATATATATATATATATATATATATAGTCTTACCATCCTTTTGGCTTTTAGCCTTGATCTCGAGGATGTCGAAGCAAATCTTTAGTTTGCTCTCGGGATGTCGAAGAAACGAGATGCTTCATTTAAGTATATATATATATTATATATGTATATATACTATCTTATGTATATATAACCCTTTTACCTTTTTTCTTCTTATTTTCATCTTTACGTTTCTTGAAGAATTTCTTCCTTTTAAAAGGCCTTTTAACATTTTTTTTTTTCTTTGTCGCCTTATAAAGTGATCATAGCGAATTGTTCACAAAATTCTCCTAATTCCTTTCTTTTAGTAAGTCTTTGAGACTTTAATTGATTTTTAATTTTAAATCATTACTGAGCTAAACCCTCTTTAATCTGGGCATTTATTAAATAGTCATATCCAAAGGTATCATAAGGGATATATCCCCATATTCACTTGAATTTTATTTCGTACTCTTTACGCAAATAGATTGGGTAAACCATCTATAAATTTGGCTTTTCAATGATTACTATTAGCATCAGTAGAGACATTACTCTATTTAAATAAATATCTTTGTACCATCTAAAATCGGTTAGAGAAGGACATCTAAAATTTTATAATAAAGTCCTTATTCTTTCTCCTTCATCCAGATATGTACCAGTAAAGTGATGCACGATGGTTAATATGAGAATATAAACTGCATCTTCTCGTATATTATTTTTAGTTTTGGTAGCATTGAGAATTTCTCCTCTAGCTTCTGGGGATAAATAATTATCCCATCATCCTTTAAGGATACCAGTAAAATCACAAATAATATAACTTGCTATCATTTTGTCGGTATTACCATTTTATTGACATACCGTACCATACATAAGCATACGATGCATAGTAGAATTTATTTGGGTATCTGATAACCCATCTATGTTCCATTCATAAATATTTTTACCATTATAATCGGCTTGTAAATAAGTATCATTTTCTTCAAATAATATGTCGGCGGGAGTAGGTCTTTTATAATAGTACCTTTCTAATCTCTTAGCCGCACCCTTTATTTTATTAATAAATTGGTCTTCTATAGCTAAAAGCTGGCTAGGAGATACATCTCCTTCTGACGAATTTACTTCTTCTTCTATATTAGAAGAGCTTTCAATTTGCGAGGTTGAAGGTAACTGTAGAGTGAGAAGTTTAGCTTCCTTCATCTTCTTGGTTATTACTTCAACTATCTCTGTAGTGATTTCAGGATCTCTTTTAAACCCTGAAACTTCTATAGGAGGTTTAATTGTAGCCTGCTCAATATAATTGAGTAGAATTTGTTGCTTATTTATTGATTTTAGTGGAGGGATACTCCCACTCAATTTTTCTATTAACTTTCCAATAGCATTTTCTATTCTAATTAGTTGTTGTCCAACTATTTGAAGATGAACATTGGTGTAATTATTTTGCTTGATAATATCATTTAACTCTTTGAGAGTTTCTTCATGAGAATTATTAGGCTTTATAAAAGCATTAGTTTCTAAATTATGAGTAGAAACTCCTGATAATTTTAGCGGATCTGTAGGTGGATAAACCGACCTTACAATCGCATTAGTACTAGTTTTTCATTGTTTAAAATATTCTTCTAGTACTTCAATCTGTAATTCTCGTTGAGGAATATAATTCTTTAAAAACCAGGGAACAAAGTATTCTAAATCTTGTTTTCTTTCTCGGTCTTTTATAATATTTGTCTCTCCAAGATGATGGTCTTTTTTCGAAAAGGTTTTGAAAAACCATTTTCTAAATTTAGAGTTATGCTCCTTTTGAAATTCTTCATTTAAGAATTTTCTAAAATTACTTTCTTTAGACAAATCCATTTAAATTCTAAAACTTACTTCAAATCTAGTAGGGAAGATTTATCTTCCTCTTTGTATTGAGCATGGGGAATATTATTAGAGGATATATTTATTCCTCTAACCTCGAAATTCTATAAAAGTCATATCTAAATATAGATCTTCTTGAAGAACTTTCGATTGGGATAATTTAATTGTCCTTAATGGGTTGAATATTATTTCAACCTCTCCCTCATCGGTCTCTATTATTTGATCTACTTCTTTATTTATTATCGGTTTTGGTAAAATTGCTTGGGGTATTACCCAGCTCTCAGGAAAATTTATCTCATTCCATTTTAATTGTCTATTGGTTGCAATATTGGAGGATAATAAATTTATTTCTATTAAAACAGTTTTGTCTGGCTTAGTATGACTTTTAGCCTTAGGGGCTAATGTTGTCAAAGCTTTATAATGAATTCGATATATTATCGCAATAGTTTCTGACTCAGGTAAAAATTCATATCCATGAGTTCTTATATTTAAATTTATTGATTTCAAAATATTGGGGTCTGTTAATGACAGACTTAGATTTGGGTATACATTGAAGTATACTGGTCCATTGCATAAACTTGTTTCCATTATCTCTATTAGGGATTGGGTCCAATTTAGACATCGTCCATCTCGCAGACACGTCAATATAGAAGTATTCAGCCTTTGTAATGTCAATGGTTTAAAGGCGACCTGTATTAAGCCTATATGGATGTATTTATATTTTTCCATATATGGTTCAATATCTTTTAGATTTAATAATTTTATTGTCTGTTCTGTGTTATCAACAGTAACAGTTCGTTCGAGGGTTTTTATTGCAACGATAGATTTATAATCCCAAAACCCAATTTGATAGATATCCCTATTAGGGATTTTTGGTATTGACCATTTATTCAATGATTCAATTTTCGTGGGAAATTCTGTTAATTCGGTATTTTTTACCCTTTTCCCGTATAACGGGTGAATTTTGAAGAGCTGCTGGCTTCTGTCATAATCTCTTAACTATCTATTCTGTTTAACATATCAACAAGTAGGATATAAAGCTTAGATTTTTCATTCTCTTACTTTAACTAACAAATTAAGTTAATATCTGCACATCTGTCAACGACTTACACAACCCTTACAGTCATCCCGGCCAACACAGGCTTTACGCAGCGCGACTTAGGTGACGTCCCACAGCTAACTACATAACCTCTTAATCAAAGTAAAGGAATGAATCTATCTAAACTTTATATTTTACTACTAATATGCAAACATAATAGATAGAAAGAAATTAAGTTAGCCGTTCATGGCTCTGATACCAAAACTGAAAATAATATACAACGAGAAGATGCAGTTTATACTCTCATGTTAACCATCGTGCATCACTTTACTGGTGCATATCTGGATGAAGGAGAAAGAATAAGGACTTTATTACAAAATTTTAGATGTCCTTCTCTAACTCATTTTAGATGGTACAAAGATACTTATTTAAATAGAGTAATGTCTCTTACTGATACTAATAGTAATCATTGAAAAGCCAAATTTATAGATGGTTTACCCAATCTATTTGCAGAAAGAGTACGAAATAAAATTCGAAGTGAATATGGGGGATATATCCCTTATGATACATTTGGATATGGCTATTTAATAAATGCCTGTATTAAAGAGGGTTTAGCTCTCTGTAATGATTTAAAATTAAAAAATCAATTAAAGTCTCAAAGACTTACTAAAAGAAAGGAATTAGGAGAATTTTGTGAACAATTCGCCTATGATCAGCCTTATAAGGCAGACAAAGAAAAGAAAAAAGATGTTAAAAGGCCTTTTAAAAGGAATAAATTCTTCAAGAAACAGAAAGATGAAAATAAGAAGAAAAAAGATAAAAGGGTGAAAAAACATCTTGATGAAATTAAATGTTTTAAATGCGGTCGTATCGGCCACTATGCTAGCAAATATTATACAAAAAAGAAGCTAAATCAAATAGCTGATGAAGGTCTTAAAAAGACTTTATACAATGTATTAATAAATAGTGATACTGAATCAGAAGAAATATCTTCTGAATCTTCTGAATCTTCGGACCAAGAAGAAATAAAAAGTTGTGCTTGTCCAATCCAAGATTCAGATTATTGGAAAGCTATAATCCAAATGAATGGATTATCAATAAATGTAATAACAGAAAAATAAGAATTTATTGATAAAATTCTAACGGAAGAAATAGCTCCCGAATTAAAAAATAAAATAATTGAAGCTTTACTTTTTACAAAAGAAAGTAAGAAAAACCAAACATTGATAATGTTTATAAAATATCAGAGGTTATGAATAGAAGGCAACATAATGCTTCTACCTCTCAACATTTATCTTTATCCTTTTTAAACAAATAAATTAAAAGTTTAAAAGAAGAAGTAAAACTTCTAAAGAAAGAAAATAATTACATTCTTTCTAAATTAAATCTAGAAAAAGACGAAAGATCTATCTCTTCTGAAGAAGCAGAAAGTAATAACTTTCTTCAGCTAGTTCAGCAAGTAACCTCACAAAAATGGTATATTAAGATAACTTTAGCCATTGCTGAACAAATCTTTATACCAGATGTAATAGCCTTGGTAGACAGTGGGGCAGATTTAAACTGTATCAATGAAGGAAATGTTCCTTCTAAATATTTTGAAAAAACCACACAAACGCTCAGTAGAGCAAGTGGTCATAAATTAGAGGTCAAATATAAGCTACGTCAAGCACATATTTGTGTTAATAGGATTTGTATGCCTATTCCTTGTATTCTGGTCAAGACCTTATCCCAACAGGTTATACATGGAACCCTATTTTTACATTCTATTATGCTCATCTTAAAGATTGATACCAAAAGGTTTCAAGCCATTTTTAAAAATAAAGAGATAAACTTTGAGTTTATAACTGACCCTCAAACAAGGAGATTAAATGAAATAAAACAAATTCTTCTAAAAGAAAAGCAAATCAATTTTCTTAAAGAAGAAGTGTCCTTTGTTCAAATAAAAGAACAAATACAGACCAATCAAGAGTTAATAACTCAAATTGAACAAAGATTTAAAGTCACTGTATGTAGTGACTTACCTACAGCTTTCTGGAATAGAAAGAAACATATTATTGCTCTTCCATATATAGATGGATTTGATGAAAAAACTATTCCGACTAAGGCAAGGCCTTGTCAAATGAATAAAGAATATTTAGATTATTGCAAAAAGGAAATAAATTCTCTTATAGAAAAAAAAAAGCTCATAGTTAAATCCTATTCTCCTTGGAGTTGTACGGCATTCTATGTAAACAATCATGCCGAACAAGAAAGAGGATTACCTCGCTTAGTAATAAACTATAAACATTTAAATAATGTGTTAAAATGGATAAGATATCCAATTCCAAATAAAAGAGACTTGTTAAATCGCATTAATAATGCGAAAATTTTCTCTAAATTTGATTTTAAATCTGGATATTACCAAATTCAGATAAAGCCAGGGGATAGGTATAAAACTGCTTTTATAGTCCCTTTTGGCCATTATGAATGGAATGTCATGCCATTTGGCCTGAAAAATACTCCTTCTGAATTTCAGAACATTATGAATGATATTCTAATCCCTTATACTGATTTAGATTATCTTATATAGATGATGTGTTGATATTTTCAACTACCTTTGAACAGCATGTTAAACATCTAGAAATTTTTAGAAATCTCATAATCAAAAATGGGCTAGCTATATCTGCTCCTAAAATGAAATTATTTCAAACACAAATTAGATTCTTGGGTCACAATATTGATCAAGGGACTATAATTCCTATTGACAGAAATATAGAATTTGCATCCAAATTCCCAGATAAAACTACTGATTACAAGCAATTACAGAGATTCTTAGGATCTCTTAATTATGTAGCAGATTATTATAAAAATCTTGCAAAGGATACGGCTATTTTATATAGTAGATTAAAAAATCTGAACCTGGACCGCCCACCATCAAGGCGTTAAGCATCAAGGAACAAGTAAAATATCTTCCTTGTACTAATTTAGCTAATAGCAAATGGTTTAAGACCATAGAATCTGATGCGTCTAATATTGGTTATGGAGGTATTCTTAAACAAGTGGATCCTGCTACAAATAAAGAGCAGTTGATTTGTTGTACTTCAGGAAAATGGAGTAGTTCTCAACTAAACTATTTCACTATTAAAAAAGAGATACTTGCTATTATTAAATGCTTAGCTAAATTTCGAGATGATATTCTTAATCAAGAATTCTTGCTCAGAATTGATTGTAGCTCAGCCAAACATGTTATTGAAAATGATGTCAAGAATCTTGTGTCCAAACAAATATTTGCTCGATGGCAAGCTGAATTAGCTATGTATCAATTTCGTATTGAACATATTAAGGGGAGTCATAATTCTCTACCTGACTTCCTCACTCGTGAATTTTTACAGGGTTCCCATGAGATCTAGTAAACCTTTTTTTGGAGGGGGGAGAGGTAGCAGCAGCAGCAGCAATCCTCAAAGAAGTTATACTCCTAATGCCAATTCATGGAGAACTATTGTCAAAAAGAGAAATCAAAGTAATCATTCACAAGCTTTTTATAAAGGCATTAATGACTTGCTGACTCAAGAAAATAATCCAGAACCATTCACTAATATAGTGAAAAAAGAGATTGAATGGACTACGAGACCAAAGACTGATATAGTCTTCTATCTGGAAAAAGAAGATATTCCTTCTATGAAAGAATCAGAAAAATTAAGACAGAAATATTTGGATTCTACTTACTATCCCACACTCTCTTTAAAATCAAGAGCATGGTTAAAAACAATTGTTATACAAAAGGAACAATTGTTATACAAAAGGAAATGGATATCACACATTTCTGGAGTAACGATAATCATTCTGTTCCTCCTAATTTCAGTAAAATGCATCATCCAAGAAGTTATACTCCCTCGAAATTGGGCAATTATTCCAAATCAGGAATTACCCCTGGTTAAAGCAAGTAATAGTAAGGAAGTATATTACTTCAACTATTGGGATTACAAAGCGGCTTTTTATAAAGTTTTTCTATATCAAAATCCCAAAAACAAACACACTTGGCTAATAAAGCTATGCCCAGAAGCAGTCTACAAAAGTTTACCATCATGGTTCTTCGATTGGTGGGTTACTTATAGTACAGATCTAGCTATAGTACCAAAGGCAATTCAAGAATTATATTCCCCATGGCTGGAAAACCATCCAGTCATTTCAAAACTTTCTGATGAAGAAATCATTGAAGGATTATGTATGATATACTTTTTTGCAGAAACGGAAATTCCGTGGATTTGGACTTGGTCCCTTGAAACAGATTGGACTGAATGTCATTTACCTTACCTTAAACGACAATATCATGCAAGATGGTGGTCATGAATTATTCTTGAAGATAAAATTAAACAGATCACTGAAATTATCCAGAAGAATACTAAAGCTCTTGAAGTTGCAATTGTTCGAGAAGTTCAAAAGGAAAATCCTATACTCAAAATTGTCAAAATGATGCGCCGCAAATATCCACAAGATTCCGAAGCGGCTATTTAGCAGAAATGTCTCGATTATATAAAAAAATAGTTTTTGGAGATTTTCGAAACCGGAGACTCTAAGAGCACGCCCTCTAATGAAGACACTATAATTCCAGGTATTCAAGATGCTCAAGACCCTGAAGATGATGCAGATACCATGTGGGAGGCTGCTATGGGGATACTAGAAAATTTGGATCATATCCCTGTCACATCCAAGGGAAAAGAAAAAGCAAAGCCGTAAGCAAACAAAGTGGCAGACAAAAGGAATCCCTTTTGCAAAAGAGAACAAAACGCCTTTCGTGCTGGCAAACCCATGACCGTTAAAGATCGCTGTCAAGGTCGCTCACTTTTGAAGGACATCGCAATTTTATTTGATAAACACTGTGTAATAAAGTTTAGAACAATACTATTATAAAATAAAGCTAGTGTCGTTATCAAAATATAGTAAGATGCTTTCTTCACGCTGTAAAGTAAGCATCACTTTCAAAGTATAGTAAAATACTTTTGAAAGGCTATAAAAAGAGAACGAGTCTGGAGAGAGTCTGTAAGATTAGAAAGTGTAAAAATTTTATAAGAAAGTTTGATAAGAGTGGAAGAACATCCTTTGATAAAGTTTGGTCGTCTCACTCTGTAAGCTATTCGTGCGTTAATATATTTCTTTTAAAGTGCTGGTGTTTTTATTTTGATCCTGCGAGTTTTGGTATCAGAGCCATGAACAACTAACTTAATTTCTTTCTATCTATTAACTAACAAATTAAGTTAATATCTGCACGTCTGTCAACGACTTACACAATCCTTACAGCCATCCCGGCCAACACAAGCTTTACACAACTCTAATACCAAAACTCGCAGGATCAAAACAAAAACACCAGCACTTTAAAAGAAATATATTAACGCACGAATAGCTTACAGAGTGAGACGGCCAAACTTTATCAAAGGATGTTCTTCCACTCTTATCAAACTTTCTTATAAAATTTTCACACTTTCTAATCTTACAGACTCTCTCCAGACTCGTTCTCTTTTTATAGCCTTTCAAAAGTATCTTACTATACTTTGAAAGTGATGCTTACTTTACAGCGTGAAGAAAGCATCTTACTATGTTTTGATAATGACACTAGCTTTATTTTACAATAGTGTTGTCCTAAACTTTATTACACAGTGTTTCTCAAATATAATTGCGATGCCCTTCAAAAGTGACAGCGACCTTGACAGCGACCTTTAACGCTCATGGGTTTGCCAGCACGAAAAGCGTTTTGTTCTCTTTTGCAAAAGGGAATCCTTTTGCCTGCCACTTTGTTTGCTTATGGCTTTGTTTTTTCTTTTCCCTTGGATGTGGCAGGGATATAATCCAAATTTTCTAGTATCCCCATAGCAGCCTCCCACATGGTATCTGCATCATCTTCAGGGTCTTGAGCATCTTGAATATCTAGAATTATAGTGTCTTCATTAGAGGCCGTGCTCTTAGAGTCCGGTTTTGAAAATCTCCAAAAACTGTTTTTTCATATAATCAAGACATTTCTGTTAAATAGCCGCTTCGGAATCTTGTGGATATTTGCGGCGCATCATTTTGATAATTTTGAGTATAGAATTTTCCTTTTGAACTTCTCGAACAATTGCAACTTCAAGAGCTTTAGTATTCTTCTGGATAATTTCAGTGATCTGTTTAATTTTATCTTCAAGAATAATTCATGACCACCATCTTGCATGATATTGTCGCTTAAGGTAAGGTAAATGACATTCACCAATTGCTTCAAGGGACCAAGTCCAAATCCACTAATTTCCGCTTCGCAAAAAGTATATCATACATAATCCTTCAATGATTTCTTCATCAGAAAGTTTTGAAATGACTGGATGGTTTTCCAGCCATGGGGAATATAATTCTTGAATTGCCTTTGGTACTATAGCTAGATTCACTATAAGTAACCCACCAATCAAGAACCATGATGGTAAACTTTGTAGATCGCTTCGGGCATAGCTTTATTAGCCAAGTGTGTTTATTTTAGGATTTTGATATAGAAAAACTTTATAAAAAGCCTCTTTGTAATCCCAATAGTTAAAGTAATATACTTCTTTACTATTACTTGCTTTAAGCAGGGGTAATTCCTGATTTGAAGTAATTGCCCAATTTCGAGGGAGTATAACTTCTTGGATGATGCATTTACTGAAATTAGGAGGAACAGAATGATTATCGTTACTCCAGAAATGTGTGATATCCATTCCCTTTTGTATAACAATTGTTTTTAACCATGCTTTTGATTTTAAAGAGAGTGTGGGATAGTAGGTAGAATCCAAATATTTCTGTCTTAATTTTTTTAGTTCTTTCATAGAAGGATTATCTTCTTTTTCCAGATAGAGGACTATATCAGTCTTTGGTCTCGTAGTCCATTCAATCTCTTTTTTCACTATATTAGTGAATGGTTCTGGATTATTTTCTTGAGTCAGCAAGTCATTAATGCCTTTATAAAAAGCTTGTGAATGATTACTTTGATTTCTCTTTTTGACAATAGTTCTCCATGAATTGGCATTAGGAATATAACTTCTTTGAGGATTGCTGCTGCTGCTGCTGCTACCTCTCCCCCCTCCAAAAAAAAGGTTTACTGGATCTCATGGGAACCCTGTAAAAATTCACGAGTGAGGAAGTCAGGTAGAGAATTATGACTCCCCTTAATATGTTCAATACGAAATTGATACATAGCTAATTCAGCTTGCCATCGAGCAAATATTTATTTGGACACAAGATTCTTGACATCATTTTCAATAACATGTTTGGCTGAGCTATAATCAATTCTGAGCAAGAATTCTTGATTAAGAATATCATCTCGAAATTTAGCTAAGCATTTAATAATAGCAAGCAGCTCTTTATTTGTAGCAGGATCCACTTGTTTAAGAATACCTCCATAACCAATATTAGACGCATCAGATTCTATGGTCTTAAACCATTTGCTATTAGCTAAATTAGTACAAGGAAGACATTTTACTTGTTCCTTGATGCGTTTAACTGCCGCAGTATGGTGGACAGTCCAAGGTTTCGGATTCTTTTTTAATCTACTATATAAAATAGCCGTATC